>LPNX010229810.1:0-78450 GCA_001517045.1 Pseudotsuga menziesii
TTGATAATTGTGAGCAATACTTACATTTGGCAGTTATCCTTTGGTCGTTTCCAAGAGAGGATACAAATAGATGTTGGAGCATATTGAGCTTTGGTTTATACAATTGGTTATGAGTTTTGAGTCCAAGAAGATCACCATGTTAGGGAGAGAGTAGATCTGTGCCATTTTTAACTATATACATTCCCTGTAATTCTACAAAATTGTTTATTTTAATGTATAGTGCCTGTTGAAAAGGGATGTTCCTATATTTGTCAGTAATGAAACCTACCAATCCACACTTTCTAGGGTTTCCACTTGATTCCCCATTGCAAAAATAGTTGGTTGATTTGGATCAATACTAGGTGGGTCCAATTTTCTTGCTTGTTTGTTTTTCCTGTCACCTCGGGTCCGAGTAGATCTGTGCCATTTTTAACTATATACATTCCCTATAATTCTACAAAATTGTTTGTTTTAATGTATAGTTTCTGTTGAAAAGGGATGTTCCTATATTTGTCAGTAATACTAATGAAACCTACCAATCCACACTTTCCAGGGTTTCCACTTGATTCCCCATTGCAAAAATAGTTGGTTGATTTGGATCAATACTAGGTGGGTCCAATTTTCTTGCTTGTTTGTTTTTCCTCTCACCTCAGGTCCTTCAATAAATATGGATCTAACCCATATCTCTTGTAAAAATAGCATTGACAGTTCTTATTGAATTCTTGATAATTGTGAGCAATACTTACATTTGGTAGTTATCCTTTGATCGTTTCCAAGAGAGGATACAAATAGATGTTGGAGCATATTGAGCTTTGGTTTATCCAATTGGTTATGAGTTTTGAGTCCAAGAAGATCACCACGTTAGGGAGAAAGTAGATCTGTGCCATTTTTAACTATATACATTCCCTGTAATTCTGCAAAATTGTTTGTTTTAATGTATAGTGCCTGTTGAAAAGGGATGTTCCTATATTTGTTAGTAATGAAACCTACCAATCCACACTTTCCAGTGTTTCCACTTGATTCCCCATTGCAAAAATAGTTGGTTGATTTGGATCAATACTAGGTGGGTCCAATTTTCTTGCTTGTTTGTTTTTCCTGTCACCTCGGGTCCTTGAATAAATATTTGGATCTATGTAAATTCATTGAGATCAAGGGATACTTGTTTTTAAAAACAACATTGACAGTTCTCAACCCTTGCATATGAGTAGTATTGATAGTTCTATTACTAAACCATTTCATCTTGTAGAAATCATATGATTTTTAATTCCAATATTGTGACCTTCCCATATGGATCCTTAATTTTTATTCTTATCTAACCCATATCTAACTGGCAAGCTAAGTTTTCCAAGGAATCAACCTTCTTATTGAATTCTTGATAATTGTGAGCAATACTTACATTTGGCAGTTATCCTTTGATCGTTTCCAAGAGAGGATACAAATAGAGGTCGGAGCATATTGAGCTTTGGTTTATCCCATTGGTTATGAGTTTTGAGTCCAAGAAGATCACCACATTAGGGAGAGAGTAGATTTGTGCCATTTTTAACTATATACATTCCCTGTAATTCTACAAAATTGTTTGTTTTAATGTATAGTGCATGTTGAAAAGGGATGTTCCTATATTTGTCAGTAATGAAACCTACCAATCCACACTTTCCAGGGTTTCCACTTGATTCCCCATTGCAAAAATAGTTGGTTGATTTGGATCAATACTAGGTGGGTCCAATTTTCTTGCTTGTTTGTTTTTCCTGTCACCTCAGGTCCTTCAATAAATATTTGGATCTATGTAAATTCATTGAGATCAAGGGATACTTGTTTTTAAAAATATCCTCATTCTTAGATATCCAAGTATCCCACATATTGGTAAGAGGAAGAGCTAAATACATTGAGTTTATAGGGATTTTAAAGTAATTGTCCTAGGCTTCATTAAGAGAGTCTTCTTCTCATACTGGCCTTTGACCCAAAGCATACGTTGTTGACCAAACAACCTAAGTGAATCTCTAGTGCACAAATAATTTATTGAGAATATTTTCCTATTCTCTATAGGTATGGAAAAAAATTGGACCTATTTTTCCTCTCCTCTAAAGGTTGTCCCAAGTTTGGATCTTGTTATAGAGGCAAAACCATCCAAAATATATTTCTTTGGGTTGAGATGGGAGTTTCCAAATGAAACACCACCCGCTTGAAATATCGACCAACAAGTTAGTGGATAATGCAATAGAACCCAATTTAACCCCGTACTTCCCTCCATCCCTATTCTTAAGCCATATCAATTCATTTGGCTAGTCTCTGAGTGTAATATTGAAGAATTGACCAATTTGGAAGTATAAGTTTCCCATTCTGCCCGATGATCACCATCTAGACCCAAGTATTATACAGCACACTAGTCATTCTTGTCATGCAAGTCTAGTTCTGAGTATACATATGCAAGCACTTGTAGATTCCTGGAAGTCATCAAAATTTCTGTTTCAATTTGAGAGTAAATTTGACCTTTCCAACCCTACTATCGAGTATACTCCAAATTTAATGTTTTCCCCATTCCCAGGTTTGTAGGCTAGTTGATAGCTTATCAAAATACATGATCTAATCAACACCCTCAAAAAAGTAAGCCACCCACTATTCTCATAGTACCATTATGAATCCAGCTGATAATTGTAAGAGGTTGGAAATACTTTTTTTCTATATACAAGTCTAGCCTGTATCAGATCAACCCAACTGTTGAAGAAAGAGGTTGTAGTGAATATGTCCTTGATGTAATATACCAAAAGTATATTATATTATTCGTTAAGTTTAGTTATTAATTATTGTGCTGCTATAAATCTCTCTTGTTAACTAATAGTTTGGGTTATTGCTTTCTGTTTTGTCCCCTTCAGCCATGTAGGCTATCACTTTAGCCTTCTTGCCATTTCCTTTGCTTCTCAACATCTGTCAACTGCTAGCCAATCGTTAGGGAGTCTTCCCATAGTTAGACTTGCTTTCCTAACTTTGTAATCTTGGACAATGAGTCAATTCTTTATTACTATTCTAGTTCTTATATTATATAACCTAACAGACAGCAGAAAGCCTTGGGAGTCTGGTACTATGCCGATCACATGCGAGGTCTTTGCAACTCATCAAAATTTGATACTCTTGTGATCATGTGGGCTGTAGACTTGACACTGTAGCTTGGGACTAAAAGTACTTTGGAAATGTCTTCCCCCAAACAAAGCAAATCAGCTTTGGGGAAGGCTCAGTTAAGTAATGTAAATTGACTATATTATGTACTTCTGATTCTTTGCTCTTGTCTTGCAAATAACTTGTTCCTCTAGACATTAGAGTCTCTCTTGTACTCATGTAACATGTGGGATGCAGAGATGGAAGACTGTTAATCGTGGGTATGAGTATGAGATCAAAAGTGCTACGTTTTCTAGTTACAGTTATATAAGGTGCCGCTTGTTTTGTCTAGAATGCTTCTTGAGTATATTTAATTTGTATTGATATTGCAGTGCTTCATGGTATCAAAGCTAAGTGTTGGATATATGTAAACTGTATCGATATTTTAGTGTTTCATGGTTTAAAAGCTAAGTTTTATGTGGAATCAAAGTTAAAGGTAAACGGAACAAATATTTTTAATATGGTATTGGACCAAAAGTTTATGATCTTGTACAGATCTATAACTTTTGACACCTTTTTGGTGAAAGGTCGACTATTTTAGCTTTATACACGATTATTCGATTCATAGTGCATTGTATGAGGAAAACTCGCTCTAGATTAGATTTTTACTGTTTTGTTTTAATATTCTAAGATGTGATTCATGAGTCATTTAGAAATACTTTTGTTCACTTCGTTATGCTATTGTGTCTACCTTTAGGCAATTAATGCTTCATCCTTTACCTGTGTAATATGAAAATTATCAAGGGTTTTTTTAAAGAATGTAGCATCCATTGCTCTGCAGCATGCAACCATTTTTCAGTGGCTAAATTAATGGTGGTTTTATGATTTTGAATGTAGTTAAATGCATTTGCGCAATTAACCTTTTACTGGCACTGCATTAAAAAGTGTTACTCAGTTTCCTTAGGTTGGAGTTTTAGAGCTTTCCAGAAGTTTGTCTTTGAGATCCAGAGTCTACTAGCATATTTTCTAGGACTTCATTTCATATTGACCCGCAGTTAGTTAAAGTATCAAGCTATCTACCCTGGCCAACCTCTCTCTCCCTTGTATAGAGAATTTGATAGGTCTTCTTTGCCAAGGTTTTCATTATTCTCTATTGGAACATGCCCAAAATTTCTTAAAAGTGGTTTGTTGTTTGTACCCATCTAGCAAGGGCCCTTGTTTCCAAGACCAAGGCTATGGTTCATTAACGTTGGTCTATACATGGCCAAGCATACTCAGGCCAATGAAAGGAAAATGTGCAAATTCATTGTGTTGCTATAAATGTCTCTTGTTAACTGATGGTTTGGGTTATTACTTTCTGATTTGTCTCCTTCAGCCACGTAAGCTATCACCTTAGCCTTCTTTCCATTTCCTTTGCTTCTCAACATCTGTCAGCTGCTAGCCAATCGTTAAGGAGTCTTTCCATAGTTGGACTTGCTTGCTGGACAATGAGTCAATTCTTTATTACTGTTCTTCAACACTTCAAATTGTCTTTCTTGTTGTATATGTCCACATCTCCTTGCTTAACTTACAACACGACGTTCTTTTATTGCACCCTTAGGTACAATTGCTAGTTATAACTTAGTCATATCTGTCCACCTGCTTGTTTTGTTGATAAGGCTGATTATGGACTCTGGAGTACCTTCAGTGACTTTCTATCATTTGTGTTGTAAATGTGCACATAAATCCATCATGATATGGTGTTGCTTTGCTGCCGGAAACAAAAGAACTCTTGCCCCAAATATTTGACCCAATTTTAGGGGTATCATGCAACTTAAGCTTTCTGCCTCATTTTAAATGTGGTTAGCCTGTTTTACCAAAGCTAGAGGTTGTTGACTTGATAAAAGATTAGGTGGATGGGTTTAGATCACCTAGTAGCACCAAGCACTAGCATTGATTTCCCTTGAGTATTCAAGTAGAGGCTAGATGAGGATGCATATGGGGCTACTAATGATGAGGATCCCATTATAGGGGAGGATTTTGTTGATGTGTAGTTATTTGTTGTAGATGTTATTTGGATATTGGAGGCAATTAGGACCTTGATTTTTACACATTTTGTTTCAAATATGTATCGATCTAAGTGTGTGTTATTGCATCTCTGTACTTTTTTTGGACAGGGAAAGAATCCAGTAACAGAGGCTTTGCTAACAAATGTGATTGGGACAGAAGTACTACAAAAAATCCAATCTTTAGATCCTGAATCCTTAATCAGTTTCCTGAGAACAAAATCATCTCAAATTCATCAACCTAATCCATCTAATCAACAAGTTCTACGTGAATCAATAAATTCCCCATCCAATTGAGGGTCAAGTAAAAGATCCAAGAAAAGATCATCAACAGTAGCAGCCAATAATGAAGAACAGTGTGTTGATGCATTTGCTAATGTCCTAGCAACACCTGGCACCTCAAATTCTTGTTCAGTCTCGACTTATGTATCATGTGTCAGTACTTTAGGTACTAAAATAGAGTATGACCCTGTTTCAGGGGAGATACAAAGAACATATGCAGGAAAAACCTTCATGAATAGGCTAAGGGAATCTTGCCTTCAGAGATTTAGAGACCATCTTCATCTCACTTTCTCTAAAATTCCACTTCACTTGAAAAATATGGTGATACAGGACATGGAGAGTGAATTTGGGACTGGTTGGTCAGTGACAAAGGTAAAATTGCAAATGACTGAAAACTGTAAAAGGTTTCGTTGCAACCAAACTAGAAAAATAAAAAAAATTCCTCAGGATCAAAGGCTTAAACAAAGGCCATTTGACATACCTATGAAGGTATGGAAGGAATTGGTAAAATCCCATGAGAAGTTGGAAGCACAAAGAAAGGCTGACGAGGAGATCACTCAGGTATTGAATTTTTCGTTCAATATGATATTTCAAATGTATTAATACATATTAAACAGTTATAATTTTATTTTGTGAAATTGAATTCAATTGGTTTGTTTATAAGGACAAGGCCTCCAAGGCGAGGGTAGCAAAGGCAAAGGCCACTCATCGTAGTGGCCAAAAAAGGTTTAAAAGCACTGATAACAACTTTTGTAAGTATATTAAATCTGTGATATTTCTTCTTATAGAGGTTGTAGTAACATAATTTCAATCTTATCTAATTTCTCCATATGTACAAATTGGCAGGAACAAAAATATGGAAGACATCCAAATAACCTAGAGAAAGAAGTGATGCATCAAAAGAAATGGATTCATTTCATTTTGTGGATGGAGACTAAGGTATGTATGCTAATATAATGAGTTTTTGTTAAATAATCAGTTCTAGTCACTGTAACATCCCTAAAAGGTCAAAATCTATGCAAATATCAAAGAATAGAAGACAATTTTGGGTTCATTGTGAAAGTGAAAATGGCATGTTTTGATTAGGCTCATTTCTATATTGGTTATGCTTATTTTCTATATGTAGCTTGTTCTCAATTTTATCAAATGAAAATTCATTTTGTTACATCCATTTTAACGAAGACCTTCTATTAGAAATTAGGAATCCAATTGACTATGCTTACCTCCACTGTTTCAATCTACACTTCAAATTCTATCCAGATGGAGAATTGATTGTGCACTTGTTTTTTATTAAACAAGCATTCAACTTGGGGTATGGATGTTGTTCTTGTGTGCATCCAGGATTTACATATATGTGCCTCTACTCTGGATCACAAAGCATCTACCATTGTGAATTAGCAGTTGCATCTGCATGTGATGCACAATGGGGGTGTTAGTGACCCCTTTGGTTGACTTATGGTCCTTTCTCTTTTTACTTTATGTCAACCTAATTTTATATTTTATGTTTTATTTGTAACCACCCTAAAAGATAGGGTTGAAGAAGGACCTTTCTAGATATTTTTTCAAGTTATAAAATCAAGACTTATCCTTCTTTGTACATTATCCAAGAAGCTAAACCTCCGCTCTGATCTTTATGTTTGGGGTCAAGGAATATGCTGCTAGGGTTTCGTTGCTTCTTCCCTGGGTTATCAAATATGAGTTTAAGGGTTGTTTCCTTCTCTACTGAACTATGAACTATACTAGGTCGTGACTTCTTGCAGTTAACCCATGGACTATTAGTGTCCCTCTTGCTGAGCCATGATTTCAATCAGCTAACCTGTGAACTATGTAGTGTCACTCTTGCTGAGCCATGATCTCAATTTTGTGGGAAATTTACCTAGTGGGCTTGATATCATGCAAATATGCATAGGAAAATTCACCTAACAACTATAGGTAAACCAACATTAGTCACAGTTGGAAGCCTCTCTGGGTTCTTACTATAGGTAAACCAACATTTTATTAAATCTGTAGGTTCTTACCTAATTGAAATTGACTGACATAAATTATGAAGAAGCCATGTCAAATGTGGTGAGTTGAATCGATTCCCAATAGTCATCACGTCTTGGCCAATGGAGAAGGTAAGAAAAATTGAATTAAGAGAATATATCAGTGAAGAATAATAGGCATGTCCATGGAATGCTAGTATGTTTCATTAGATTTTAAAGGGGGTATCAATCATGGCCAAAACAAATATGATCCCAGCCTCTCTGACCGATATGGTACCAAGAGAGGGAGGAAGGGCACAATAATTTATCTAATTAACAACCAATAGGTGAAATTTGCATGCCAATTGATCTCCAACATAGTCATGCAAATGTATATCAAAGGAGAATGCACTCTAGTTAAACTCTTTGTTGCGACATTTTGTGGGAAAATTCATGAAAAGCTTCTAGTGTGAAGCCTAGAAGCTTCCCACCACTCAGAAAATTCAAGGCTGGGTTCCATTCTCTCTGCTACAAGATTCCAGGAAAAAGGGATATCCCCAACAAGGAAACAACGATGGCAAATGTAAGCTCTTATTGACCAAATCTCAGGAAGCAAAACATGCTGCAATCATAGAACTTGGAACCTCTCTTACAGAAGGGTACGGATCCTTGACCAAAATACCAAGCCCAGGTCTTCTGGTCAATAATTGCTAGGGATAGAGATTTTGGCTATCACTACAGTGCATCCTTCAACAAATAGAGCCCTGGTGCTGCTTCCCATAGCTTAGAAAACCTTCAACACTTCCATTATTCACCAACACCATCATTGTGAGTAAAAGCTACAAGTGACTCTACAGAGGACAGTTGGATATGGAGACCAAACAAATACCAGCAAGATACAGCCAAACTGTAGATCCCAAGACTGCCATGACATCATAAAACTCTTCTACAACTTCCTCACCAACTGCCAATTGAGTTTTGCTCTGTGTCACATGTTAAACTTGGAACTAGAAGCGAACAATTATTTTCATCTCTACAAAAGCTCACCAATCCTGGACCAAGCCGAGTTCAGGATTATCCTTGAAAGGTGGAACAGTCAGTTTCAGGAAATCAGGGTTTGGCTGGAAGTCTGCATCAAAAATTGCAACGAACTCATAGTCTTTGACATAATCACAACTCATTGCAACCTTTAGATTTCCAGCTTTATAACCAGTCCTAATCAATCGATGCCGGTAATCAATGTTGATGCCTTTCTGGTTCCACTTCAGGACTTATGCTCTGATAAGTTCTTGAACATCGTCTTCATATGAATCATCTAGTACTTGAATTAACAGCCGATCCTTTGGCCAATCAAGCTGACAAACAGCAGAAATTGATTGCGTGTACACCTCTCTTTCATTGCACATGGGAATTTGCACCAGTTAGGATTCTCCATTGTCACTACAACAGGCGTGCCCTTGTGGTTCAACATCCTTGAGTTCAAAAGATTGATCTTTCGGCTTCGACTTGATCTTCTTACACTTTACCCAAAAGCATCCGATGCAGAGAACGATCCGGTCTATAGAATGAAGCAAAAAGAGAAAGATGCAAATGTTTGCCAAAGTTTGAATTGGGGGAGCAATGTAATTGGATCTGAATGAAACCCAAGCGAGATATATCCATTGCAAGAAATCTTGAATCCCAAATGAAGTTGGCATGTATAAATAGGGTGTAGAGAAATGCCAACCATTCAAGTAGGCAAATATTTCAAACACTAGTGCTGCTAGTGCAAATACCAAAAATGCCTTAAGAAGCTTAAACAATTTCTCCTTTTTGGATTTCTCAGACTCCATTGCCACCCCTTGCCCGAAAATTATCCTCTTCTTCACCATGCTAAGAAGAGCCCACAATCCTATAGCAAGCCAGGCAAGGCACCTAGCAGCACGGTGAGCCTTAAGGAGCAACACCCATGTCAGCTACCTCACGTTCTTGCCCCTGTCCTTGTCTACCTGGTGCAATGCAGCATTTGGGTTTTCGAGTTCCAGCATTGAACTTGGTAACAGCCATAGTATTTTCAAAGAGAAGATAAGGGATAATGAAAGGGAATGATCTCGGGGCTGGCAGCACATTCAAAAATGACATCACGGCGGGTATATAGCATGTTACCCAAATAGGTAGCTCTGCCTCTGGTACAAACATGGTCATCGGAAGAATGATACAGAACAATGTAAATGATTAAAATGGAAGAATCAACTTTCTCAAAAGGAAGAATAGTAGAATGAGGTTTGCTTTCTTGCCAACAAATATCTTGGAAGTAATTATATCTGGAAGGCAGAGTCGAAAAAGATGCATAGGACCAGAATGCCATCGGTGTTGTTGCTTCCTGTAGGCTTCATAACTCTCTGGAATCTCACAAAGAACCGTGACATCATTGATAAAAATAAATTTCCACCCTTTCAGATGGGCACGCATAGCAATGTCCATATCTTCAACAATTGTTCTTTCAAGCCAACCTCCAGATTTCTCGAGAGACTTTATTCGTCAAACACCAGTTGTCCCGTTGAAACCAAAGAAATTGTGAAATACCCCATTCACCTGCTGCTCTACCTCAAAGTGAAAGGAAAGATTGATGTTTTTCAGCCGTGTTAACAAATTATGACATGCACTCTCCTCAGTGGGAGATGCTAGGTAGACCCCCCTCCCAAATGCAATGGAGGTGGCCTTTCTAGGCCATCGACCTTCCTGGTCATCGATCAACCCCGCCTCTAGTATGTTTCATTAGATTTTAAAGGGGGTATCAATCATGGCCAAAACAAATATGATCCCAGCCTCTATGACCGATATGGTACCAAGAGAGGGAGGAAGGGCACAATAATTTCTCTAATTAACAACCAATAGGTGAAATTTGCATGCCAATTGATCTCCAACATAGTCATGCAAATGTATATCAAAGGATAATGCACTCTAGTTAAACTCTTTGTTGCGACATTTTGTGGGAAAATTACCTAGTGGGCTTGATATCACGCAAATATGCACAGGAAAATTCACCTAACAACTATAGGTAAACCAACATTAGTCATAGTTGGAAGCCTCTCTGGCTTTTTACTATAGGTAAACCAACATTTTATTAAATCTGTGGGTTCTTACCTAATTGAAATTTTGTTTCAAGAAGAAGATAGGGGATTTATATTTTAATTTTTTCAGAACCTAATTGAAATTCTGTTTCCAGAAAAAGACAGGGGATTTATATTTTAACTACCCCAGTTAAGTTGGTAATGTTGTTATTAAGGTGCTAGAGAGATCAATAACCTTGAGAAACCTGACAGGATTTATATTTTAATTACCCCAGTTAAGTTGGTAATGATGTTACAAGATTTAAATATTTGAGATAAAGATAACTGACTAGACTGAGTGGGGCACTCATGGATTTTTCAACAGTGAATATATAGGTTCTATTTACATGTGTGCTACCAGAATCTAAAAAACTTAACGGGGAATATTATGGTACCAACAACCCCTAACCATATAAGGATGTATTGGGATAACAAAAAAATTTAAAATTTATAAATTGCAATTATAATTAAGTTCAATTCACATTTAATATCAAGGGCCAAATTTTATTAGAGTTCATATTTAATAATATTGGTTTTCAAGTGGAAATAGTTACATTGCAAATTCCAAAAGGGGACATGATAGATTGCCATCCAGGCAAGAATTTTGACAGTATGACATTGAATAAGAATCCCTGTTAGCCCAAAAGTACAATTGGTTTGGTTGGGGACATGAAAACCTTCTAGTGTGAATCCTAGAAGCTTCCCACCACTCAGAAAAGTCAAGGCTGGGTGCCATTCTCTCTGCTACAAGATTCCGAGAAAAAAGGATATCCCCAACAACGAAACAATGATGGAAAATGTAGGCTCTTATTGACCAAATCTCAGGAAGGAAAACATGCTGCAATCATAGAACTTGGAACCTCTCTTACATAAGGGTACGGATCCTTGACCAAAAGACCAAGCCCAGGTCTTCTGGTCAATAATTGCTAGGGATAGAGATTTTGGCTATCACTACAATGCATCCTTCAGCAAACAGAGCCCTGCTGCTGCTGCCCATAGCTTATAAAACCTTCAACAATTCCGTTATTCACCAACACCATCATTGTGAGTAAAAGCTACAAGTGACTCTACAGAGGACAGTTGGATATGGAGACCAGACAAATGCCAGCAAGATATAGCCAAACTGTAGATCCCGAGACTACCATGACATCATAAAACTCTTCTACAACTTCCTCACCAACTGCCAATTGAGTTTTGCTCTGTGTCACATGTTAAACTTGGAACTAGAAGCGAACAATTATTTTCATCTCTATTTACAAAAGCCCACCGAGCCTGGACCAAGCCGAGTTCAGGATTATCCTTGAAATGTGGAACAGTTAGTTTCAGGAAATCAGGGTTTGGCTGGAAGTATGCATCGAAAATTGAAACGAACTCATAGTCTTTGAAATAATCACAACTCATTGCACCCTTCAGATTGCCAGCTTTATAACCAGTCCTAATCAACCGATGTTGGTAATGAATGTTGATGCCTTTCTGGTTCCACTTCAGGACTTCTGCTCTGACAAGTTCTTGAACATTGTCTTCATATGAATCATCTAGTACTTGAATCAACACCCGATCCTTTGGCCAATCAAGCTGACAAACAGCATAAATTGATTGCGTGTACACCTCTCTTTCATTGCACATGGGAATTTGCACCAGTTAGGATTCTCCATTGTCACTACAATAGGCGTGCCCTTGTGGTTCAACATCCTTGAGTTCAAAATATTGATATTTCGGCTTCGGCTTGATCTTCTTATACTTTATCCAAAAGCATCTGATGCAGAGAATGATCCATGCATGTTATTGTTAGCCCGATTAATTAGCTATAAAATAGCATAGAACAAAAAGGAATAGTACTAGTTGAATCTGAAGGGAGCAATAAGTACCCCGCACTGCAACATTGAATCTTGTGTCAGGTGTTTTGTTAGTTGAGGTTTCTTGAGATACAATGGTCAAAATTTTGCTAGCTAAGGTTGCTTCAGATCCAGCCACTAGCGTTTTGTTAGCTAAGGTTGCTTCAGATCCAACGACCAGCAAAGCACCTAGTGTTGCTTGAAATCCAACAACCAACAAAGCATCCAAGACAACATTCAATGTTGCACTGCAAAGTGCTTATTACTCATCAAATCCAAACATGACACTCCTTATAAAAAACAATGATTATCAACTCTAAAGTTTCCCAATCAAAATCATACATGTAAAATAATCCACCTAGACTTAGTGCTAAATGTTGTCATCAATCAAATGTATGCCGGGTTATAAATGATCATGATGTGAAATTATCCACTTAAACCTAGTACTAAATGTTGTGATCAATTCAATGTATGCATGCTTATAAGTGTTATGCTCCATCTCATTTAGAATGCAATTTGTTTATTTTAAGATGCCATTAAAGTGGAATATGTGATGAGTTCACATGGCTATGTTTCTAGAGTATATACAATATATATAGAGTTTCTACTTTTTCTATTTGACAAAGAATAGTAGCATCACCTAAAGTATTGGTGGGGTCTACCAATTTTGAATGGACTACTATAGCAGGGCATAATTATATGGAATATGGTCCTCATCATTTCTAGAAATTACCACTAAACTAAATAGGAGCTTATTAAAGTTTGAATAATTTTAACCAACTTTAATAATATGTCATAAATGATTTGAATAACATGGAACACATTTGACTTTAAGATAATTGAATATGGATTAATGAGTAAGATTGTCAAGTGCATTGAATAAATTATTTTGAATGTTATAAATAGTTTGATTATATCTCTGGGATAGAGTTAGAGTTATATTGTAAAGAAGAAAACTACAAGTCTTTAGTTGAGTTGGACAATCTTTGAAGAGGATAGAAAAAATTATATATCAAATTCTTGGGATAGAAGAGTATATTAAAAATAAAAAATGTAGTAATGTTGTACTAATGATTGCGTATAGAGTGTCACAGTATTAAGCTTACTATGGGCGGCTATTTATGGAATAGTTCAATTATCGCAATCTAAATGGGTGTTGTTGATGTTGTATTAGGGGTGGAATGGTTAAAATTATTGGGAACAGTGGCTCTTAATTTTCAGGAATTTTTCATGAGATTCTCCCCCAAAGCAAAAGAAATTGGAAATAGATGTATTTCAAGGAAACCCTGTAAAGTGATCACCTCTAACAACATGATTTTTTTTAAGTACGCCATCGTGTGATCAGACAATTATGCTCATTAGATGTTCAAGCATCTATACCCTTTAATCCAGTGGATCCCTAAAAAAGTCATTAACAATCATTCCAAGATATTTGGAGAGTTTTCTAATGGTCTTCCAACTTCTCAAGATCATGACCATGTGATTCACTTGCAACTGAGAAGTGTACCACCCAACATGAAACCTTACAAATATCCATATGCACAAAAGAGTGAAATTGAGAATATGGTCCAAGAAATGTTAGATGTTGGCATCATTCAACCTAGCCAAAGTGTTTTCTCTACACTAGTGGTTCATAAAAGTGAATATTAATGGCATACATGTCCAAATTATAGACAAGAGTTCAACAATATCACTATTAAAGATAAGTTTCACATTCATGTCATTGATGAGCTATTAGATGAAATGCATGGAGCAACTTTCCTTATAAGTTGGATCTCCATTCCACATATCATCAAATCATAATGAGGCCAAAAGACATTCTGGAAACAGTCTTTAGAACACATGAAGAATATTATGAATCTTTGGTGATGCCATTTGGCCTTACCAATGCACCCTTCACATTTTAAAATTTAATGAATTATATTTGTAAACCCTTCCTCAATAAAAATGTGTTAATATTTTTTGATGATACACTAATCTACGTAAAATATTTGGAAGAGCATGTACAACATGTCGACATGGTCTTAAAATTATTGGAGGAGCGACAACTATATGTCGGGCCTTATAAGTGTGCCTTTGGAGTTTATGGAGTATAATATTTAGGTATTAGTGTATCTCAAGAAGGTGTTAAAGTAGACCCTAAAAAAAACACATCGATAAAAAGAATGGATAGTTCCCAAAAACTTGAAGAATCTTAGAGGATTCTTAGGATTAATAGGCTATTACCACAAGTTCGTCAAGAAGTATGGTTAGAAAAAAACACCTCCAATAATTTTATTGAAAAATGAGGCATTTTCTCGGACTCAAGAAGCAACCAAATCTTTTGAAAAACTTAGTGGCTATATGTACAAATCTTGTATTATCTAGGCCTAACTTTACAAAAAACCTTTATTATGGGATGTGATGACTCGTGGAATGGAATTCGTGTAGTTTTAATGCAAGGAAGAAGGTCACTTTCATTTTACAAATATGCTACGCTATGACTATGAACTTATCTATAAAAAAAATTAAAAAAGTGGTGGCATACACTTTCAAGGAAAGAAGAAGACATCGAGGGCTTTCTTTGTGCTATTTCCATTTTGCAATCTAATTGGGTGGAAGAAGCAAGGATATAATGGAAGCAAGACCGAAAGGCATGCAAGTTATTTCAAGAACTACAAGAGAACCCTAGTGCATTAGATAAATTTGTGTGCAACAATGATGCACTATGTTACCAGGATCACCTATGTTTATGTAAAGTTCATTTAATTTGAAATTGCACACTTCTCTTATAGGACATTCAAGGTTCTTGAAAACTTACCACATGATCAAGAAGGTTTTTTCTCAGAAGGTATTAAAACTAATGTCCAAACTTTTGTGGAAAATGTTTGTTTTTCTAACAAAATAAGGGAGAGACAATCAAGACACCAGGTCTTGTACAACCATTAGCCATGTTGAGTTAGCATTGCGAAAGGAAAGAATGTCATCATGTTAGTGATGGATTGACTCAAAAAAATTGTTCATCTTCTCTCTTTCTGATTCTTTTAAAGTGAGTAGAATACTTGTAGCATTCATGGAAATAGTTCGGAAGCTTCATGATTCAAACCCCAATATTATTATAAGCGATAGAGATCCAATTTTCACTGGTAATATTTGGAAGAAATATTTTTTGTTTGTGCACACAATTGGCTCACAACTCCTCTTACTATCCTCAATCTGATGGGAAAACTAAGATTGTGAATAAATTTCTAGAAATGTATCTTCTTTGCTTTGCATATGATAAACAAACACAATGAGTCAAGTGGTTTACCTTGGCATAATGGTGGTAAAATACATCCTTCCATACATTATCAAAAATTTCACCATTTATGGCACTTTATGGCTATCCTCCTCCATCCATCACATCATCCTTGAAAGAAAAAATTAAGTTTCAATGAATGGAGGATCATATAGAACACAAATAAGAGCTTCTCCAACTATTGAAGGAAAACTTGGCCATGCCACAAAATAGGATGAAACAACAAGATCAACATCATAGTGAAAGGGAATTTGAAGTGGGGAGTTGAGTAATAAGTTTAGGCTATAACCATACAAACAAATGTCCCTCAAGCAACAAAAGAAGGATAATAAATTAGCACCAAAGTACTATGGTCCCTGTAATGTTTTGCATAGGATTGGAAGTATGCCTTACAAATTGGAGTGTCCTCCATCTTCATGTGTGCATATAGTATTCCATGTTTCTTGCCTAAAAAGGTTAATTGGTGATAAGATCCTAGTTCATATTGTTTTACTAGAGATCGTAACATTATACCCTCTTCTATAATGTATACTATTTAACAAAAAGTGAAAAGATTCTTGGAATATTTTTTATTCTTGGCATAACTATTTGCTCGTAAGTCATAATTGGGAAAACTTTGGACCATTAGAAAGTTTTAAATTCTCTACAACTTTTTTATTTTGATTTTTTCCTAATTCCTTACCGTTTGTACGGGGTGGGCGTTTTAGTAAAAAAGTATCTTTTAAAAGATGCTTTGTCTGGGTCGGGCGTTTTAGTAACAAAGCATTTTTTAAAAGATGTTTTGTTACTAAAACAACCACCCCATACAAATGGTAATGAATTAGGAAAAACTCAAAAAAAAAGTTGTAGAGAATTTCAAGACCTTTCCAATGGTCTAAAGTCCTCCCAATTCCGAGTTACGACGAAAAGTTATGCCAAAAATACGAAAGATTCCTGGAATATTTTGGTCTTTTTTCAAATAGGATACATTTTCGGAAAAATAGAACCTTATGATCGATGGAGAATAAAAAATCATACTAGAACCTGAAACAACCCTTGAAACACAGATAAAGCAACATGAAATCCATTAATTACTGAGTACCCCATCAAGTGGAAGAAATTGTCAATCGAAGAAGTGACATGCGAATATGAGTTTTGCATGAAAAAAAGTCCACAGTTAATCAAGTGTTGAGGACAACAGCTGTTTGAAGTGGAGAGGCATGTTAAGCCCTATATATAGTGACATTAGATAATTTATATTATTATATTAATGTTACCTTTATTGGTCATCTAGGACCTTAATTGTAATTGTATGGTCGAATCAGACCTTAAATGTAATTGTATCATTTGTCTCCTATATATACCAACGAGTCCTAGTTTTTGTGATAATCTCATCTCGTCGTGTGCATTGGATACATTGTAAAAGGAGGTTCCCCCCTCGAAGAGGATTGTTATTCATCTCTTTATTTAATTCTTAAGGAGTTGGGTTAATTTTTCTTTATAATTTATGTTATCTTGGGAATTTGGTGCATAGCAACCTCCAAAAAATGTTTTACCACAATCGAATCAACCTTTTGTTCATTTATTATTGCTAATGTTTTAAGAGTTGTTATGCCAAAATAAAAGAATCACTGAAAGAATGACAAGCACGATAGCACAAAGAGAACAAAAATATTTATCGTAGGAAACCTTCATGGGGGAGAAAACCCAAGAAAACTTCCTCAATATAGAATTCAACCAAGTACAGTGTAAGACCCCAGAAGTAAGACTAGATGGTTCCTCTCTCTCAAATGGACTGCTCCTTCTTTCTCTAGCAAACTTGCTTGAGTGCTCAGTGTGTCCAAATGAGGGAGGTGCCTCACCTATTTATAATGACCAGTTGAGAAGCCTAATAACCCAACAGGGCTGAATTCTCCTCTCAACCAAGGCCGACTTGCCTTGGGAGTCTCAAAAGAACATTTTAATAATACTTTTGTGGGTACTACTAACCTGACTTACAACAAAGGTTTTACCTCAAGAATTTACATGACCAATTACATCAATGACATCCCCAATCAGAGGAACAACATCTCTAAAAGAAGGAATATCAATAAAAATACAAAATATAATAACTTTCACAGTTACATTTCTTTAACTCTCCATTTTAACAAGGAAGGTATTCTATAACAATAGTAGAAACAACAACAACTGTACAATTGACTAGTGATTTTATATGTCATAGAAATTTTTCGACAACTACATCAACATCATCATCATCTGTGGAACATCATAATGAGGATCATCATCACGAACACCATCATTGTCATCGTAGAACATCATCACGAACATCATCATCATCGTGGATCATCATCATCATGGAAGATCATCAAGAGAATCATCATCATCATCGTGGAGAAGCATCACAAACATCATCATAATCATCGTGGAACATCATCACGAACATCATCATCATCATCGTGGAGCATCATCACAAACATCGTCATCATGGAGCATCACTTGCAACATCATCATGAACAACATCTGCAAATGAATACTAGATCATCATCTACAGCAAATGAATGTAGGACCTCATCATCCACAAATGAATGCATGACCATCCTCAACATAATAATGCCAGTACACCATCGATCACAAATGAATACATGACCCTTATCATCTGCAAATGAATTCAGGACCATCCGCAACATAATAATATTGGGACACCATCATTTGCAAATGAACGCGAGACCCTCATCATCTGCAAATGAATGCATGACCGTCCTCAACATAAGAATGCTAGAACATTATCATCCAAAATTGAAGGCAGAATACTCATCATCCACAAATGAATGCAGGATCCTCATCGTCCACAAATGAATGCATGACCATCCTCATCATAAGAATGTTAGAACACCATTTTCTACAAATGAATGCAGGGCCCTCATCATCTGCAAATGAACACAAGACAATCCTCAGCATAATAATTCTAGGACACTACCATCTGCAAGTGAATGTAGGGCCGAATGTAGGACCCTCATCATCCATAAATGAATGCAAGACCATCCTCAGCATAAGAATTTTAGGACAAAATCATTCACAAATGAATGCAGGAACCTCATCGTCCGCAAATGAATGCAGGACCATCCTCAACATAATAATGCTAGGACACTATGGAAATATATAGGCACTGTGATAAACCCAACCAACCTTCTATGCAATGACATACCACTCCTAGACTAAGATACTATACCAATATCTACAGGAAACCACATCATCAACAACAATATCATCATCACTCCCTCTTTCTGGGGAGGTCCTTGTGGACTACACCAAGCTTATCTCAAAAGTATTCAAAATTTATACGAGATAGAGGCTTAGTCAACACATCAACAACTTGTTCCTTTGTAGGAACATAATGGAGCTTTACAACTCCTCTTTGCACCATAACCTGGATGTAGTGGTACTTTATCTCTATATGCTTTGACTTATCGTGAAACATTGGGTTCTCTATTAGATTGATACAACTATGGTTATCACAGTAAATATTAGTCACATCCATCTTGACATCAAACATTCCTGACAATAACTTGTGAAGCCATACTGCTTCGCTACAGGCCGAACATGTTACAATGGATTCAGCCTCATTTGTACTGAGAGAAACACTAATATGTTTTCTACTAAGCCACGATATCACACATGATCCTAAACTAAAACAACATCCTGAAGTGCTTGTTTTATCTTTAGCACTTCCTACCCAATTTGAATCAGTATAGTGATACAATATGAACTCACTATCGGTTTCATATTTGAGGCCAATATCCAATGTACCCTTTAGGTACCTCATTACATGTTTTGTTGCAACTAATTGAACATGTCTAGGATTCACCATATACTGACTCAAGGTGTTTACAACAAAACATATATCTAGTCTTGTATTTGTCAAATACATCAATGAGCCAATAATCTGTCTGTATAGTGTGACATCTACTCTTTCTAAAGAGTCATCATTCAATATCTTCAGTTTTTCCACCATCAGAGTGTTCATTTCCTTACAACCCAACATCCTAAATATCTTTAGGATCTCAACTGCATATTTCCTTGGTTTAGGAAAATCTCATATGGGAATTTCCACACTTTGAGACCTAGAAAGTAATGCATCATACCAAGGTATTTCATCTCGAATTATGTCACAAGCTTCTTCTTACATTCGTTGATGATATTTCTTCCCCTTTCAAAAATAGATCATCCACTTACAACAATATTATCATAATCCCATCATCTATAACCTTATATTAAAGGTTGGAATCTTCTTTACTTTTGGTAAATACCAAGCTCACCAAGAAGCCATCAATTCTTCCATTCCACACTCTAGGTGCTTGCTTCAACCCATATAATCCTTTCTTCAATATGCATACATGTATCTTCTTGTCATGTGTTTCAAAACCTCATGGTTGTTCAATGTATACTTCCTCTTCTATTGCATTGTTTAGGAAAGTTGTACTTACGTCCATTTGGTGTAGCTTCCATTTAATCTTGGATGACAAGTAAAGGATAGTTCTAATTCAAGTGTATATTTCTCTTGGAGAAAAAGTATCCTTATAATTAATCCCTTCCTTCTGAGAGAATCCTCTTGCAACAAATTTTGCCTTGAATTTTTCAATAATGCCATATGTTGAATGCTTTGTATTGAGAATCCATTTTGAAGAGACCACTAATTTATTGTTAGGTCTTGGAACCACATCCCAAGCATCATTATTTATGATAGGCTAATATTATTCAATCATGGCATCCATTCATTCCTTTTTATTTGATGCTTCTTCAAAATAGGTAGGTTCTTCATAAAAAAAAGGTTTCACAGCAAGGCCACATACTTGGAGTAAGTCTTGGTCTCTTTCTTCCTTCTAGTGTACCATATATTTATGCTTCTCAAATTATATCACTAGCCCAAGATGGTCTTCTCTTTGTTGAAATCATCTCATGGGGTATCTCCATGGGCCTTTGGGGCTCTTCCATGTCATGATCTTCTGGTATGTGTTCTTCTTCATCATATATAACTAGCGGTCTTCTAGTTTTTGCAATTCTAGGATCCTCCTTCTCTTCTTCATGTTCTTCATCTACATAGTTATTTCTATATTGGTTGAAATCCCCATCTTCATCAAATGTAACATTTTCGTTGATATCAATCCGACGGAAACCTAGGATGTAGATTCTGTAAGCTTTCGACTGGTCACTGTAACCAACAAATATCCCCTTCTTTCTTGAAGGGTCTAACTTTGATCTTTTCTCCTTGGGAACTTGTAAGTAGACATGAAAACCAAATATTTTCATGTGGTTGACTTCAGGCTTCTCACCGGTAAATATTTCTTCTGGATTTCTCTTCCCAATAACACTATGGGATATTTTGTTTTGTACATAAACTGGAGTCCTTGCTGCTTCATCCCATAAGTGCATAAGTATATCTTGATCATGGATCATGGATAATGGATTTAATTGATTCCATGATAGATCTATTCTTCCTTTTTTCCACCCCATTCTGTTGAGTATTATAGGGTGTAGTGAATTCCCTCTTAATCCCATATTCTTTATAGAAGTCCTTGGATTCATTTGAAGTGAATTCTCCTCCATTGTCTAATCTCAAGTTCTTGATCTTCTTTTCAGAGAGATTCTCGACAAGATCCTTGAAATCTTTGAGCCTTCAAACACCTCATATTTACTCTTCAAAAGTAAATCTAATTCCTACGAGGGTAGCCATTAATAAAGACAACATAATAAACATACCCACTTAAGAAAGTAGCTGACATCGATCCACACACATATGAGTGAACAATACCCAAGGTCCCCTTTGATTTATTGTTACTGCTTGGAAATGGGTTCTTGGTATTATTTCCTTGAGCACATACTTTTCATACTCCTTCACAATTTATCTGGATCTCTAGTAAACATGTTGCTACCTTGCTCAGAATTGGTAGTGCTTTGTAGTTCACATGAGCAACTCCTTTGTGCCATAGTTCACATGGAATGATGGTACTATCTATGAAAGATGAATTTGTGTTCCCCTTCGATTTGTAGAGTCCTCCTTCTTCAACTCCAATTATAACTACATCATATATTGTCTTTCCTTTCGACCACATGAGAACTTCACCATCTACAAAAGCAACTATGGTGCATTTCTTATCTAGAGATGAGATAGAAATAATATTCTTCTTTAAACCTGGAACATATAAGACTTCTTTCATATTTATGGACTTCCCAAATTTTGCTTGTAAAACGATTCTTCCATTCCTTTGATGGGATATTTATAATCATCTCCAAGTTGCACCTTGTGTGGATAGCCTTTTTGGGTAAGGCATGAGAGAGAGTCTTTGTAATTTGTCATATGTTTGGAAGCACCACTATCTATGATCCAGGTGTCACTTCCATGAGAGACCAATCTTTTGAAAGATGAAATTAAGACATATTATTCACTACAGTCTTCATTTTCTCTAGCCTTCTCCTCATTTGATTCATTCTCTTCAACTGCATGGGAACGGAACTTTCGGTTCTTCTTTATGAACTAATATTTCTTAAGTGGACATTGTTTAGCAATGTGTCCCAACCTAAATGACTGCAAAACATTAAAAATTTGAGAAACCCTTTCTAGGTTTCTTACCTTGTTTAAATTCTTGAGTTTTTATGGGGGGTGATCCTCGATCCTTTCTTTTGTTTATTATATTCTTTTCATGAGCTACTAGAGCTTGATCTTGATTATCATTTAGCTTCTCTTCTTTATTTTCTATCCTTCCTTCTTCTTGTATGCATTCTTTCCATAGTTTGTTGAACTTGGTCAACTTTCTTCTAGCACATATTCCTCTGATGAAGGAGTCACATTCACTTGGAAGACCATTCAAGGTAGCCATTACAAATTCTGCTTCTTCCACCATGTCACCAATGGCTTCCAATTGTTCTTTGATCTGAGATACTCTTGAGAAGTGTGACTGCATAGTTTTTTCCCTTTGCATATTTACACCCTTGAGTTGATTTCTCAATGTCATTCTTCCATTGATGCTCTTTCCTTTAAATAGGTTGGTATGTGCATCGAACATTTCCTTTGGTGTATTCTTTGAAGATACTTGAGGGATCAAATTATCCTTAATAGAGTCAACTATGATCCTCTTATCTTTGATCATATCCTTCTTGTGCTTGTCTTTTTCTTCATCTTCCTCTGGTTCCTTGACTTCATCTTTGATGTAGCCTTCTAGGTCATGTTCTTCAAGGATGAGCATGACTCTTTACTTCCATGCTCTAAATTCTCTACTCCTTCAATATTTTCATCCAGCTTGTATTAAATTAAGCACATAGATCTGTGGACAAACACACAACTCATATGATAGATCACACAATTTACTCAGTTATTGAAGAATGAAATAGTGCAAAAATGGCTTGCAGCTGTGAATGCTTTTCATTAATCAAAGAGTAATTAGATAGATAATTACAATGAAGTACAATGGCTTTAATAGCCACAAGCAATTCGAATCCACATGAGGAAGTTCGAATTGATTAGACTCTACTTGACTGTAGGTAACCAAGACCTTGTCTAAATCACTATCGGAGGACTCAATAGTTAACTGACCTTGTCTAAACCATAACCGAAGTTCATTGGTGCTCTAAAACACAACTCAAGTGTTACATTCAGTGTTGACTAAGGTTAACTGGCTGTGGTAGGTGAGAAATGCGCCCCACATGAGTGTAATCAAGTAAACCTAGCACTAACTGAATGTAGAGGACTAGAACTGAATGTAACTAACTCCTAACTTAGCTTGACTAGTCATCAACTGAAGTGAACTTACCTTGGTTGGTTTCAACACTCCCAGTGGCTTCCTAAATTGTAGGGATTGGTCTAGGAGGCTCCTAAACTAATGCAATCAAGTGCAATCAGTGGCAGTGAACCTCAATTAGTGTTCCCCACACTTTAGTAACTGAAACATGTGCCCCAATTAGGTCAAGTGGACCCAATGGTGTTAATGACTATAAATAGACTGGATGGACTCCTGATTTAGACATGACTCCCGATTTAGACATATGACCAAATTTGGACAAGGGAGGATTAATAATCCTAACAGATTGGTACTGTTTGTCATTTTTTAAATAATTAGAACCTCAAATGGAAATATATTAAGGTAGAACTTACCAATTTGAGGATTTCTTATGGATCCTACTTTAAGATTACATATGTTTTGACAGGAAAAACCCTTATTTTCCAACTGTGGTCACTTGCAAAACTAATTGGAGTAAAATATGCACCTACCCAAGACATCCAAAACATCCTCCGAAGGAGCACGAGATGCAAAACATCCTCCAAAGGATCTCTTCAAAATTTCCCTTAATATATACAATTATGCCTTCAAAATCATCCCTTGAATGGCCAAAGTTTATCCACCAATAGTCTCAAAACAACCTTTGTCAGAGTAGTTCTCAACACAGTCTTTAAGGCTATGCTACAAACAAATATAATACAATTATTAAGACTGTAATGAATCATCCATCAAGACTGTCCGCTCAATTATTCAATTGACCATAGGTTTTCCCTTGAAATTGTTCCAAAAACAACTTTCAAAATAGTGCCAAACAACTCTTGAAAAATTGTGCCCAAAAGTGACTTTAAATGTCTAAAACAATATTTAATAGTTCCCAACAAACTACTCTACAAAATATGCTCATAATTAGTGCAAGTATGCTCTTAATGAATGTCAACAAATACCATTGATGAACATTCCAATTATTCCTCTAAGACATGCAACACATATGTTTCAAATCTGTCCACAAATGTCCTTTAAACAGTTCTCAATATCAACCTTCAAATTTAAATTACAGCTGCTCTGACTTATCATCAACACCATAAAAATATGTCATTAATTCTTAAGTACATGTTACAGGAATGATTCTTTGAATATGTCTCTACATTGTTGTCTTCAATTGTCATGCGGTTTCCTATATTTGTCTTGGAACATTTGCCAAAAACAATACTTCAAATGTACAACAAAATTTCTTGGGATGTGTACCAAAAATTATTTATCATATTGCTTTCTGTGTCAAACAATTTACATGTGAATGGAAGAAAAGCAGTCCATAAAGAGAATTTACGATTCATAGTAGATCTTGGACCATTGAAATGACTATTTTTTTCCTTTTTATGTATAATTTGGTACAGTAAAAGAATAAAGTAATCGAGTGACAACACATGGAAATAAAATTTTGAAAACAAACCAAGGAGGGTGAAGAGTTTGCAATCATTTAGAGGAAGAGGCACTAGAATTCATCAAAAGGATGCTAGTGGATATTGATGCCACTGTCTGAGGAGCCAATCATTAAGTGTTTTCTTTGAAAACTAGTTTGACAAGTGTTGATCATTGTGTCTTTGACCTAAGTGGAGTTGGATTGTTATTGACTGTTAATGACAACCTTTTACGGTATTGTAAGTGACTATTTGCTTGATATTTGTTTGATTTGTTGACTTGATTTGAGTGGAGTGAAAAATCATTTTGTGTCTACGAGTTTATGAGATTGTCTTAGTTTGACATAGTTGGTTAAGTCTTTTATCTTCTTGGTTGAGTTATATCATGTTTAACTGTCAAGTATTCCTTTACTGTTATTGGGGTTGGTTGTGATGTCGTTGAGTTGAGTGTGATTGGACAAATTTTGGTTAACCCTACGAGAAGTCTCTCGGTTGCTCAAATGTGTCTCTTACTTGATGAACTAGTCCAAGTAAGAAGGGTTGGTTGACTGTCAGAGCACTTGATTAGATTAACACAAGTATATGATTTATTTGGCACTTGTACACATGAATCTTGGTACAGGTTGGTTCAATTGAGCAGGATTGGAGCAAGTTTCCTTATGTGCAGTCGGTCTGACTCAGACTGGTTGAGTTGTATGAGGAGTTGGTTTGACACAGGTGGACTAAGTTTGGTGTGTAGTTGGTTAGACTCAGACTGTTGAGTCAGTTGATGTGAGCAATAGATTGATTGGTACAGCTTGATTAGACATGTTGAGTGTATAGGTTGATGAGCAATGTGGTACAATTGTGGTGCAATAAACAGTGGTCAGTTGATGAGTAGTGATCGGATGATGAGCAGTGGTTAGTAGTGGCAATGGTTGTGCAATGTGGTACATATTGTGCAGTGTAGTACATGTGTTGATTTACAGGTCTGCAGGATTGGTGCGGTCGTGGTTCAACAGTTTCTATCTTCAAATCAGGGTGGCAGGACGGGGAAAGGAAAAGGGGTTGTATCCTCCTTCCGGTTGTATTTGGAGCTTCCTTTAGGTTGTTTCCTGTAAATCGAGGGGTTGTATCCTCCTTCTAGTTGTAGCTGGAGAATTGAAGTCATCGTAATAAGGAGGTTATTGCCTCCTTATAGTTGTTGCTGAAAAACTACTATTATAAGGCTTCCATGATTTTTCCCTCGAGACTTGGTTTTCCACGTAAGATCTGGTGTACTACGTATCATGCTATGCTTCTTATGTGATGATGATATGATGATAATAATAATGTTGATGATGAAATAATGATAATGTGATAATGCATAATATTGAATAAGTTGTTGATTGTTAAAATTGAAAAAGTAATAAAAGATGTGCACACTTATTCACCCCCCCTCTCAGTGTACCTGGTGTGTCCATTAAGAACAACAAATTGTCAAGTCAAAATTCATGATTATTTCTTTAGGTCAGAACAACAAATCTAGTAAGTCTGTAAGACACTTTTTCGGGCTAGCTTCACCTTTAAAACATGGAAAAAGAAGTCTCATCTATAGAAAAATTAATGGAGGATTAGTTCCACTTCATGATCAGAGTTCTATTGACAAGATCATTGTAGATGATGATGACTCAACCCCTAGTTGTAGACATGTTAACATTGTAGCAATGGTACTTGTTAATCTCAATAATCCTTGTAGTGTTGTTTCCAGCCATGTGCATTTAACCAAAGCCATTTGTACCAACGAGACCCACTTTAATGTGTGACTCCCTTGCCATAGCATCACCCCAGCTTCAGGGTGGAATTCAAGTAGGAATGTCTATTCCTTGGTGGTGATTTAGTCTTTTGCAATATATTTCACTAGCTTTCATGGTTGTGGTTCACATTGTATTCTATATTGTACAATGATCTATGGAATGAAAGAATTATTTCTATTTGATAATGAGGTTTATTGTCACTAGATTATTTGACATGTTAAATGGAGTGTATTAGATACCATGTGACTTGTTGTTGATCTTTTAATAGTGTGTTGCAGCATTTGTCGAATTTATATGTTTTCTCAACACCCCTGTTCTCTGCATGGTGTAATCACCTTAAACCCTGATGTACTTATTTGTTATTTGGAGTAATATATTGAGCATCTTCAAAACACAAAAAATGAGATTGCATTCAAGTTAAATAGAGGAAAATTTTTGACTCCCCACAATTTGACGTTGGTTACATTACAAAAAAGATATGACATTTTAGGCAATCGATATCTAGATAATTGCATAAAGACTTTGTCAATTACTTGAGAGGATGGGATTTGGTCCAATGATTGATTTGAAAATTTTAAATGTATACATGTTGGATACAAGTTAATTGTGATTTGGCTACTCTCTATTTCCTGTGTGTGTTTGAATCTTAGTCTCTGTTGCAAATCTTTCCTTGGAAAAACACAGTTTTGGTCCCTTCAATGCTAAGTTTATCTATGGACAAAGCAGTTTTATTGAATAGAATGTGCAACACTCTATGAGCATGAAGATATTTTCAATACCTATCAATACCTAAAAGAGAAAGGTATTTTCAAATTGCAAATTTGAGAGATTTTACTTCAATTCATCCTAAGAGTAGATAGAAGTTAAATTGGTTATGGTTGAAGATAAACACTTATTATGATTAAATTGAAGAAGTGAATTGACCAACAATTGTCGTCTACTTACTTTATTGTTGGGTAAACTTTTATAATGCTTCCATCTATTCTCAAGTGATTATGTGACTCTTAGTACCACTCCATTAAAAACACACATTTAGTGTAGTTATTTGAGCAACGAATGGTAAGCTAAAATAGTGAACCTTGTTGATTTTGAGTACAACACTACATGGGATAAGCATTCACTAAAACACCCCATTTCCAACGTCTTTTTCAACATAATAAAGTACACTTTTCAACATAATAAAGTACACACCAAGTGCTCAACTCCACACCAAACTCAATTTTGTGAAATGCCATTATAAAATAATGTTGTTATAAAAGTAAGGAGACTATCAATGTTGTTATTGGCATTCCATACTTCTTAAACTAGTTAATTTGGTTATATCTTTTAAAAAAGTTTTTCTTTAGTTCTATTTTTTGCTCTTTCTTTTGTAGTTATATTAGCGCACATACACATATTAATTGTAATTATATTATACTTTGTTTTACTTTGGTATGAGTTAATATTAGAAATATGCATTGTGATATGAAATTAATACTAACATCTAATATTGATTTGTTTTTCAATCACAACAATTTATGACTCTATACATGATGATCCAAATTATGTTGAACCTGCATCAGATATAGGAGAAGAAGATGGTGATGATGAAGACGATGGGGATGAGGTTGATCAAGATGACGAGTTTGATGATCATGAACATGATTTTGATGATGGTGCTAGTGGTGCTTGTTAGCTACTGATGATATGCATGAACATTCTACAATTTGGATTATATTTACATATATTATTGTTGATATATACCTATGATATATTTATCTATTTATTTTATTTTATATCTATATATGGAGGCCATAAAACTTAATTTTTGTTACATTGGTATTTAAATCATATATATATTTTTACTTTACTATAATGATATCTATGAAATGTTTTGATATGTTGATCAAACATTTGAATTTTAGTTGATTTGATTAAAGATTGAATTTTAGTTGATTTGATTAAAGATATGATATTATTAGTATTCTCTTGTTTCATTATTTATATTGGAAATCGTCAATGCTCTTTTAATGAAGAATTAGTATGTATGATGATATTACTACTTTTGGATGGATGTTGAGAATTTTCCTTAAACTTCTTCAGAAATGTTATGCTATGAATTTGAATTTTTAATGATATTTGATCATTTTGATATATTTCATATTTAATTGAAATGAATAAAATGGATTCAAAATCAATAAAAAATGATATATTTCACTATTAATAATTAAAAATAAAATTCTTAGTTAAGAGTGGATGCAAAACAAAATGCAAGAGGGATGCAATATTAGACGCAACACTAAATTCCTAAACTGGATATGCCTAAGGATGACAAGATGGATTTTACATGAAGATTTGGAGTGGCAATATTTGCATTCTGTCAATCTAGCACTCTTAGCATTCCCACCCTTAGCATATATATCAGCCAAGGTTCTTCGCAAATCACTTCTAGTTATGTCTCTGTGAGGTTGCTCACCCAAATCTAATGCCATTTGTGTAACACTGACATTCAAAACGCTAGCAAATTAAAAAAACAAGTTTGAAATTAAACCATAAAAAATGAAGTTTGAAATTAAAAATTTATATATTATAATTTTAAAATTTAAAATTTATATATTAGAGGGGTGTCAGGTGGCCCAGGTATGCAGTGGTAGGTGGCCCAGGTATGCACTAGTTTGCAGGGGTTGTCTGGGATAAACAACACTGGCCTTCTTCCTATAGTGGATCAACTCAAAATTTTCAAGAACGCCTTCGAGAAGCTTGAATTTAGGCATGTCTATTGCGATTTTAATGAGGGGGTGGATACACTTTCTAAGCAGGGGTTGAATCTTCATGCAGGGGCTTTCAAATTGGAAGAATTTCAGCCGGACTCCTTTGCCCCTGTAGACTGCTCTTTATCAAACTTTTGTGAGCCGGTTTAATTTTGAGATTGATTGTATGTCTATGTATTGACATAAATATTTGTGTATTACTAGTCCTTGCCAAAGGCCACGGTACTATTGTTTTTGAATCTTTTGAATTTCTATTAATTCAAGTTTGACTTTTCATATTTGTTGTTTTGTCCTAACGTTTTTAGGCAGTTTGTTAATTTATCAATTGATTATTCCATTACATATTATTTTCTCGCAATTCTATTGGATATGCGTTTAAAGCACAGGTCTTGGAAGGTGAGGAGGTTAGTTAATACTTCTTTTGGAAGGCATGAAGGTTAGTCAATACTTCTTTTAATGCGAGTGTTATGTGCAATTTTCATATTTAAGTTCAGTTTGCACCGTTCATTGAACCACCCTCTGTTCGTCACACCAACCTTCCATCATTGGTTGCACCACCCTTTCATTTCGATAGTCTTATTTTCTATACAGGGCTAGGTCACGCCCTGCCGACCCAAATTACGGGGCCTGACCGCCGTGGGTGAGTCGAACCCATAACCTTGTGATAGAGGGCCCTTGGCAACGAGGGTCTGACCACTCGCCAGGGCTTAGAGGCATTTATTATTCATACGACAACTATGAAACTATGCTTTGGAGCAGGGTTCAAAATTGAAGCCATCAGGGCCCGTCAAAGGGCTCCCAGCCCGTCTCAGAAGTGGCATTTAAAAAATGGCCGTCATTTAAAATGCAGTATTTTATTTTTGACCGTTTAAAAAAAATACTGAAATTGGATTAAAACTTCATTATAAGGTTTATCCTAAAAACTACACGTCAACCATTAATTTTACTGCCATGCCATACGTACTCCCGAAGGCTTGTGGAGTTATGGCTGCGTACACATTTACCACTGTATCAAGATCATCAAAATATACCATTCATTATTTACTTTTACCACTCAATTAATAAGACAAGACAGATACGATTCCAACCCAACTTGCAAGGGTTCGTTTTTCTACCACAAGCTCCACCATGGCCGAGAGAGTGTTGCGTGTAGGTTTCCAGGTCTCGTTTCTTCGACCACAGGACTTACCATGGGAAATATTTTTATAAGCCAACCCAATCTAGTTTCTATAATTTCTATTGTTTATTGAACTTTATAACTCTAATGGGCATTTACTGAATGCTTCGAGACAATTTTACACGCAACAGTTTATGTTGGGTTGGCCTCACTATGACAAAACTGAATCTCAATCTCTGAATCAAACTGGGTATTTCCAGCAGTAAACTTGGTATTTTCAGCATTAAAAATTCCAAGACAGACTTCCAACCGAATCCAGATGAGATTAGTAAGGCAGGTGTTCTCTCATCATTGGCTTACCAAGATAATGTAGAGAGGAAAGCAACTTTTAAAAACGGTTACTCTAATATCGGATTGGGAAACATAGTAATGGCCCCTGATTTTATATTGGGAGAATGTAAGCTGAATAACAGTAGCACTTTGTTTGTTGCCTTTAGGTGGCAGTTTTGTATCCAAGATATGTTTTCTCTCAAAGTTGCAGGGATAAATGATTTTACTAAGAGCTATGGTACTGCAGTAGGAAAGGATGTTCGTGGTTTGTTTGACAATGAGATTTTCTAGAGAACAACTGATTCTCTTCCAAGTATGTCTTATTTTAATGATTTTAAAGCAAATAAGATAATATTTGCATGCCATGGCTTGGTTGGTTCATTGGCTTAAATGCATATTGCAAGGGTCGTTTCTTCCACAGACTCCACCATGGAAAGAGTATACCCTACGGGTTGCAAGGTCTCATTTTTGTTTCTCCCATGGGCTTGACCATGAAGAGAGCATACCTACAGGGTTGTGGCTACGGTTCGTTGAGAGTGGGTATGATCTCCACTAGATCTTGTGCTTTCTACTACATTGCCTCTCCCCATGCTGTCAAAGAAATGTAGATATCATGGAACCGTGACCACTATCTTGGAGCTTATCTGCGTCAGGATCTTGAGGTAAGCCTACGATCTCTTTCATTTAGTTTTATGTATCTCATGGCATTTAGTTTTATGTATTTCATGGCAGAAGGGTGTATAGTTAGAATGAATTTTGCATTGAATTTTAATTATTTTACAATTTCTATTTCCACCTTATTATTGCCCTCTCCTCCAATGGTTGTGAATATATAATAAGTAGTGCTTTGCATTTGAGAAGTAAATTTGATATAAAAATTAAGAGTAGTAGATCCCGGGGTATATGTATGTGCTACTGCATGTAGACATTATGCTAGATATAACATTTATTTTTGTGCCAATGTTCACCAAATGCATGTGTATGGCATCCTCTTCTCCTTTTTACACTTGGAAATCTTCGTTATAATTTTGCCAGACTTCAATCATCAATCAATGATTGAATATGCTTCTTTGTCCATTTGACCAAGCAAGTGAATAGATGTATTGTGTGAAGGAAGGGGCAAGGGTCACAGGTCAATGTCCACTCCATGCACTAAAAATGAAAAGGAAGGGAATAACAAAATTGGGTGTAAACTAGGTTTATGTATCTGATTCCCCAAACCCTAGAGTCTTCACATGACCCCACACACATATTTGTGGGTAGATCTGCTTCTACCCCAATACAGTTACCTTGAATAACAAGGCTGGTACCTGCAAACTCAAATAATTCCGCCTTCATAGAGGCTGGTGGATCTTGTAATTTGAAACTTAATCCCATCCCCATTAACGGAAGACAAACCCATGGATGAATTATAAAAGTCTTTGTAGTGTTGAATCAAATGAATAGGGGATTTGATAGATAAATTTTAGAAGTTTTTGTTTAAAAAAACAGAAGATTTGGTAGATGAATTTTGAAAGTATTTCAGACATATGTGCAGTCTCACGTTTCACATTCTAAAAGTATAAAAATAATTTTATTTTTTTTTGGGGGGTGGGGGGGTGTTATGTCAATTTTAAGATAGGAGATGGGAATAGATGAAATAAGATTGGTAAAAACACTAAGTATATGCTTATTTAGTAGATAGAACAATACAATCTGAAATTTTGTATTCAAAAATGTCTCTTGTCAATGTAATAATTCTAGATTTATTGCTTTCTTTAATGCTATAAAATTGATTGAAAATATGATATTTTATTTAACACGTTTAAAGTGTATAATTAATTTATTATTGTCAATTGAAATGTAATTTTTTTGAAAACCCTTCATCATTGAAGTGCAACATGAATGTATACCCTTCTAATTGAAATTAAAACCAGCCCTTCAAATTTGATCCCTGCTTTGGAGAACTATATGATCCACCTTCCATGTTATTAATGGAAATTGATGAACTGATATTTATTTATTACTGTACACATACTGGTTAGTCACCACCACCACCATTGTCACTGCCTTGGTTGGCTCATTGCCCACCTTCTTGCTCGATTTATATGGACTTTTTGTTTTTTATTTGATGTTCCAATTTCAAAGGTTTGTTGTTGACGACTATCGTTGAAGCACCCTGTTGTTTCAAAATTGTTTCAAATATCATGGTACTGTTCTGTTTTAAATTTATTGTTTTACTGTTATAAATATTAATTCTAGTGTTTCTTGTTATTGTTGTAAAGTACAAATTGTACTAATTATCAAATTTATTGTTTTACTGTCGTATGATGTACTTGTAAAATATAAGTTGTAATGAATAATGAATATACTAACGGTTTCACGATCAATGTTTTACAAATAACATATATTTTCCATTTCATAGATTTTTTTAGAGTCTCCAAAAATAAGAACAAATTGATAAGTGGTTTAACTCGTACCTATTCTATCTGCCAGAATTAATAGAAATTACTATTTATTGGGGCTTGCATAGAACATACATGCTCGTTTTAAATGAATAGTGTCCTATTAACTGATATCTAGAAAGATTAGAATTACATGTTATTTTATGCCACCCCAGTTAGAATTACAAGTTGTTTTATGCAACCCTTGTGGACATATTTCTAGAATAAAATACGCCATCAATAGCATCCAAATGAATAGTGTCCTATTAACTGATATCTAGAAAGATTAGAATTACATGTTATTTTATGCCACCCCAGTTAGAATTACAAGTTGTTTTATGCAACCCTTGTGGACATATTTCTAGAATAAAATAAGTCATAACAATACGCCATCAATAGCATCCATACCTTCTCCATCATTTTCTTAATATTTTCCCTATTCTCCTTTCTCATCTTCTGTTGCAAAATACATGTAAGCAAATTTGGAGAGAGTGCTTATGCGTGAGAAGCATCTTCGTTCTCTTCTTATGGGGTGATGTGTATGGAAATGAAGATAAAGATCCTCCAACTTCTCTACACTAAGCACAAAAGGATTAGTCATAGCATCCCTTCATAATTGAATAGAGTTGCATACATGTTTGCACCCATAAATAATGATGTAACCATTAATTTAGTGGGGAAATCTAATGTATATTGTATTTACAGTATTACTAGTCAAAGTGCAACTTATTTAATTATACTTATAGAAATCGTTTACCATGGCTATGTTTCAAGGCTAAATGTGCTCAACCACCAAACCTTGTGAACCAATGCTACCCTCAGTACAAGTGCATGATCAAGGTGATTCCAAGATTGAAGTTTATTCTAAAACTTGGCCATGATCCATTTCCACTAATTTGCAAGAGAGTTGCAGGTGGATTCCATGCCAATCAAACAGAGACCATACCGCATCAACCCTAGAGTCAAGTAGAACGTTAAGAATGAGCTAAGCCACTTGTCCATTGCATTTAGCATTTCATAATGGTGTCGTGTAATTTATAAAGAGCATTCGTTACTCATATCAAACGGAAAAAGGAGATTACAGATGATCTCATTTCCAATCAAACCAACAATATTTTCCACTCTTTTTACATAAATGATAAAGCTTAGTATTTTAAAAATAATCCTAATAACATTCTAAAATAAGAATGGTAACTTTGAAAAACAAGCATGGATTCCATTATTAATACAAAAATATAAATTCAACAATAGAATTCAATTACCTGGTAGACGCACATTATTTCTCAAAGAAAAAGCACAGGAAACCGCTGCCCGTTTTTATCCGAAGAACCTAAGCCAATAAAACCTTGCAGCCAGGAGTTTATCGTGAGCGACCTCATATCCTCCAATTAGCCCCTCATTTCCATGGCCACTTTCTCTGCGCTTGATTTATATGTCTTCGTGGGTGAACTCAATCATATTCAATCGCCCGGTGCATGAGACAATTGCCACACTTGTCGAGGTGCATTCAATTTGTGTTTCTTGGAATTCCATAAATACTCAGCTTACTGTAGAGCATTGCCTGCAGCATATATGCTAACCTTTGAATTCGGAACAGTTTTAATGGAAGGGCTAGCATAGTTGCTACAAGCGCATTGAATGCTTTGCAGCAAGATGTGTATTTATCGCCGTAGATGCATAGCTTGGAAAGTGATTGTTTTCATCAACCAAAACATATATTTATTGCACTACGCCTATTCAGGGTTTAAAATTGAACCCTTCGCAGCCCTTCCAAAGGGTTCTAGCACTTCCCAGAAGTGTAAAGTTAAAAATGCCCTTCAAAAAAAATTTAAAATCTGAATTTTACCCTTCCAACCAAGAGGGGCATAATTTATATCAACATTTCAAAAGAAGGGCAACATTTGAAATTACTCATCCATATAAATTTGTCAATAGGTTGAAATTCCTATGCTATAAAGATCAACTCATCATTCAAAACATTGGAAATATGATAAATTATAATCACTCACTCACTCATGTCATGCACTCACTGCTTAGTTGTGCAAGATGGCCAGAAATCATTGATGACTACCAGGCACTAGCCATCGAGATGTAACTTTGACTAGCAAGTCACTTGGGGCTGCAAACTAAAGTGTGACAATGTGTCAACAACTATGAATATAACAAAAAAGAACAACTACTAGTCTACTACTAGGCGCCAAATGAGATCAAAACTTTGTGCCTAGTATCTATGTGAAGCTCGATACCAATGTCCACTCTTTTTTCGTCAAAATGAAATTAAAAAGGCCGGTTTGATAAGTCCTCCTCTACAATAATTCATTTCTTGCATGAATATCATGGACTTGCGACAACTATAAGAAAATACAAATAATGGCATGTAGCTAAGATCACAAATTGCGGAGAGGTCGATTTATGCATTGCTATAGAGAGGTGTCATTGGGCACATGATATGGAGAAATAATGGTTATTAATGAAATGAAAAAAACAATTGTTGGCTCAAGAATAGTCTTCAAATTGATGGGTGGCATGATCATGATGTAATCTCCCTCCATCATTCCAAACATTTGTGGTTTCTCACAACATTTGTCCAAAGCACCACCAAAATACATGTAAAAATTACTTTTCTTTACATCCTCGTCTCATAGTCATAACTAAGGATTATTATGCATGCACATCCTCACCTTATAATACAAATTGAGGTGAAGAATAAGAGACAACTATAAGTAAGTCTTATATTAAATTTACCATATAAGTCTTTAATTAACACTATCAACTGAGATTTGACACTTTGGATTGTTGTGATCTTATTATCACTCCTTACCGATGTGATTCAAGGCATTCTTTGAAGGTGAAGTCCATAATTTTAGGTCTTCTTCCTCGTTATCATGCCTTTTGGTAAGACAATAAAGAGGGTAGTGGCCTGCATCAGCAAGGAAAATGGTTTCGACATAAAGGTTATACACATTAATTGTTTTCATTAAATAACTTAAATTCCTACCCATGACTGTTGATTCAGTGAATCATGGACTGGTATGAAACACAACAAATTTTAGAGCCTCGAGTAATTGCCTTGAGCCCTTAATTACTCGCACCTAGAACTTCTCAAATATAGCCATTAATAAACTTCTTTTGGTATTTTGGTTCAATCTAAAAAGCAGACTGTTGAGACTTAGACATGTAGTGAGTTTCTATTGACTTAGGATTGATTCCATTTCCCCTTTATTCCATACATGTATGCTTTCATGACAAGTATTGAACAAAAAAATTCAATGCCCCGACCTCGGTTATGCCAACGTTGCTAACTTGCTTGGTATGTAGGAATTTTTTTTAATGGTTTTTTAGTTGTGTATTATTTTTTCTTAGGTTCCCAATCCTTGTCATTTTAGATCTCTCAAGCTTGGATTGCACGTGAATGCCCCAATATGGTTATGGCATAGTCTATGGAGTTTTGTTGTATAATGAAATGTGCTCCAATTAGAAAAAATACAATAGAATAGTTGTTATGTTATTGAACTGTAAAATTAATGATACACAAATGACAACTTAATGTGTTCAAAATAAGTTTTATTGAAAATATATCATTTTTTCATGTAGATATTAAGGTGTGCTCAATTATTTAAAATTGTAAAAATTTGAAAGAATAATATTTGTCTTTTGCATTTTTTTGGTGAAGGGTTCAATTCATTTATTCTTATCAATTGAAATACAATTCAATTATTTATTTTGCTCTGAAAGACTCAGAAAATAAATACCCTTCCAATTGAAATTAAGAACCATCCTTCAAATTTGATCACTGCTCCTATTGACTATGCCAGCCTGTTGTCTATAGGATATAGCAATTGTGATTATACATGGCCAATCACCCCATAAATGCCATCCAGTGAAAGGATTTCGATGAATGTGAAAGCTTATAGCTTGGGACATGGTGAAAGTTATTTACTGGACAGACTTTCCCTCAATCTCCCTGTCAAATAGGCATGATTGGATCTCTCATCCAACCATGCCCATTTGACAGGCTCTCCTCCAGAGGGAAAGTCTGTCCAGTATATAAGGCGCTCCGAGAGACAGACCCCTGATTGGTTGATTGTTCAAAACTTATATTTATTGCACCGCTCCTATTGTCTATGCCAGCTTGTTATCTATAGACTCTAGCAATTGTTATTTTACATGTCCAATCACCCATAAATGCCATCAAGTGAAAGGATTTCGATGGATGTGAAAGCTTATAGCTTGGGACAGACCCCTGGTTGGTTGATTGTTCATGGTGTTGGCACTAAATCCAGTGAAATTGTAGTGTTTAGCAATGCAGGGAGAAGAGAAAGATTATTAAATTGGCGACTTAGCGCAATTACTGCCACCTCGCCAAGTTCCCAAGCTACAAGTTGTATTATTTAAAATGTGTCTGTTCAAACATCTTATGTGTGGATTTTGTGTTCTGTACAATTGTTTTGTTTTGCTTGTGTTTTTCATTTTTTGGGGTAATATTTAAAACTTGTCTATTCAAATATCTTATGTGTGGATTTTGTGTTCTGTACAATTGTTTTGTTTTGTTTGTGTTTTTCATTTTTTTTCCTGTACAATTGTTTTGTTTGTGTTTTCCATTTTTTTTGTTGCTTTTATTTTTCATCATCATACACTGTTATAGATTGGTCTTTGTACATCTTTTACAATATTACCAATTCACACCTACATTTAATGGGTTTGATGGGTGTTTTTATTTGCACATTAATCTATTGTCGGATTTGATCTGATCTAATGATAGTTGTTTGGTTCAGTTAACTTTTCTACTTTTTAACCAGTCTATCCCTCTCATTTCGCCATTCTACTTTTTAACCAGTCTATCCCTCTCATTTCGCCATTCTCATCCTTCGCTATACCATATAGAGCTCTGATTCCTCTAATCGTTCTTGTTAGGTGTAACCCACCCTTCATGCTAGTACACATATAACATTTACCCCTTAGCATGATAGCATAGCATGTCTTATGTAATTGAATTGAATTTTTATAATTTAATTGAATCTCCTTCGATACTAATATGTGCTATTCTTTGCCCCTTTCCATCAGCAGAACATAATGAAGTCCAAAATTCATGTCATCGTTTGGCACTGCAGTTTGAATGAAAAAGACGTGTTATCGGTTGGCACTTCATTTCTAATGGAAAAGACGTGTTGGCTTCTTGATCCAGCTGGGTTAGAAATACCCAGCCTGGTGCAGGTTAATTAATGCGGCCGATGCCAGTTGATATTTGAAATTCAATAGACACCCTGTCTGTTATGGCCGTATTAAATAGCCTGTAGCAAGCTAAGTATTGCTACCCAGCAGGCTTAGTGAATATCTTATCATTTGATGCAAAAGACGTGTTGACTTCCTCCTCACACTGAGTGGTTTTCTGACATACCATGCAAAATAAGTGTTAGTTTCTTTACGTCCCACTAGCCAACTTAAATTACATTAACTTGAAATTTAAAATACATCAATTTATCTTTATGTTGGAGAGACAAATGCTCTATTTTATTAATGAATCAAGAGTGATATCCACAAGATTTCTCTGCTAGTCCACGGTGCAATCTATCGATTATTATCATTGCATATAAACTGGTCAATGGATCTCTGAGTGCCTTGCTGGTAGTAAGATACATAGCACTTGCATGTTTGTTTGTTTTGTTACTTGAAGTAGATTGACAATTTCACAATGACATTAATGTATCAATTTGTTATTTAGATTTATTACTTAGTTGTCATGCAACACTTGTTAGGATAAAGTTTTTTCTTAAAAACTTTTATTAGATATCTATTGCGTTTTTACGATAAAGTTTTTTCTTAAAAACTTCTATTAGATATGTATTGAGTTTTACATTGTTGTTAAGAATTAGAGATTGTATTTTTTATCATCCTGGATTAAAATATGATATATATATTATGTCAAACAGTCCAAGTTCGAAACTCATTAGTCGGAGAAAACACCAAGAACTTCCAACCAAACTAAGACATAGTGTAGTCTAGGCTGAATACGATCCAATTAACCTTCCATTTACAAATATATCACATAAGATAGACGGCTAAATTATGTAAGAGGGTCCTAAATTGAGTATTAATTCGTAGCTTCGATTCTTTCTCAACGTTTTGAGTTCACAAATGCCCTTTAGCCCTGCACAGTCAACCATTTTGCTGGTATTTTGCTCATTTTGTTTGCAGCCGAATCTTATATGCCATGTCTCAAGTCTTCTGCACAAAAACCAATACTTTCTGCCCTGTGATGCTACAACCACCTGTTTGTGGTTCTGAGCTGGGAGACTGAGCCAGTGGAGCAATTGAATCTGGAAGCTTGTATTTGGCTTCTGCCATCATGCGTTTGGCATTGACCGAATCCTCAATTGAATCATTGCTCTCCCAATGAAGAGTGGAGACATGTTGCTTGATAAAATCGGATCCTTCAAATTCCCCATGGAAAGACGTCATCTCACCAATTGCATTGGAACTTTGGCTCTCCCATTCACTAACTTGAGATCCCCAGGAGGGCTTGACAAATCTGCCTTGAAGCTATACTCTTGAAAAGCAGGAGTATTTGCTTCTCTAGGGTTAAAACTCGCGGATGCCAGAGAGCCAAAGTCATAGGCAGCTATTGTCTTTCATTGTTCATATGAGGCGAATGATCCTGAGAGATAATTTCTATCAATTCCTTACGACTTTAACCCCTCGAAGGGTGGTCTACTTCTACTTTGGCTTTCAGATTAGTAAGATCACTTTTCATGTTAAAGGAATTTACTTTTATTGTATTGGAATTGGGATAGATAGAGATTGGACACTGATTCGTTCACAAACCCTGAAGCAAAAATTCGAACAAGTCCAGGCCCCAGGGTCGACACAATCTGCTCATATCACTGTATGATGCAACAAGTTCAGACATTCTTTTGTATGCGATATACTGAACAGTAAGAAACTTTTCTGTATTAAGAATTTTTTTGAGAATTTTTTTTATAGCAGAGTATGACAGAGCCCTGTGAGTATGACAGAGCCCTGTAATTTTATGGACTTATTTTACAAAATTAGAAAATGTTAAAAACATATAATGGCTTCTTGAGTTTGAAATAAATCCTATGTAGTATGGGAACGGCTCCCTGCTTTAACTAGTTCATGAAGTTCTGACGTTTCAGGGAACTTCCATAATTTGTAGGAAACTTTCAGAATTTAGTGGAACCTGATGATTGGGAACTTTTACCTTGAGAAATCAGGAATTTGGAAAAAAAAAATTGTTTTTTTCAGGTTTTCTTGGAATTTTTTATTTTTTTTTTGGCAGGTTTTCTTCACAAAGATCTTCCACACATTCACACATTCATGATAGCCACTTTGGGTTGTTAATGACATTCTTGTTTCTTCATAACCATACATGGTTGACTCATAATTTTTTGTTCTAGAGGCTAGAGTATTCACTCATCCCTATGTTGAATTGCAGTTACCACTAATCAACAATAAATGTAAATCTATTTTAACTTTTTATATATTAAATAAAAGAGAGTAAATTTATATATCTTGCTATTTACTTTACTAATAAAAAAACATTTAACTAATTCGAAATAATTTTAAATTTTACTTTAAAACTAAATTCATATCTTATGTTTAAATAAAAATTATCTTGATTTTTATTTTATAATAATTTAAATTTGATTATTTCTACACTTTGCAAATACCCAAGCATAGAATGTCTTGTAAACATATAATATTCTAATTCATTTTAATAATAGTTGACACAAAACTGAAAACTTACTCTATACATATAGCTACAAAATAGGAACTATAACTTCTATAAGTTTCCATTTTAGAATCAATGACCTGAATGGTAATCTTGATTTTATAAGTCATGCCTTAAACTTGTGCAACATAGAATAAATCCATTTTAACTCATGATCCAAATTTACAAATGTATCATAACTTAGTTTGATCAAATTAAGCTGAGAGTATAGGTATGCCTTATAACATTTGTGTAGAGATGCCAACTATTATTCCTACATAAATATGTCCGTTAATAATAATACTTTTAAATTTTAATACAATGTAAAAATGATTGCAACTCTAAAACTCTTGCTTAAGAGGAAAAAAATCAATTCTAACCAAATGAATAAGCAAATAGTGAATCATAACCCAATGGTAATAATGAATAGTTATTAAATGATGGATATGATTATCACACAAATTTAGCAAAAAGAAATTAACAAATTGATCTTTTGTTTTGTCAAATGTAATTTAGGATAGAAAGTTATTGATAAAATAAGCACAAATAAAGAGGTCATTTCTATCCACTAATCAACTTATAAAAATTCAAACTTCCAATTTGTTTGGGAGGTAATATAACTAATAGTAATATCCTTAATAAATTAAAAAATCTATTTAATAATTACAAACTTTCAATTTGTTTGCCAAGGAAATATAATTAATATAATTATTAGTAAAATATTTTTAATAAATAAAAGTCTTATTTAACTCTAGATGTTTAGAGTTTTAAAAAGAGATATTTATTAGGTTTAGAGTTTTAAGAGCTACATCCATAAAATAATGTTCATATATAAAAAGAAATAAAGTATTGCCAAAAACAACAAACTTACTAAAAAGATGACAACACAACCTCCCAATAGATTATAGTCAACCACCTAATAGATTATAGTTATGCTAACATTATTTTAAAAGAGATTAAATCTCTTCACATGCAAATATCTCTGATTTTAAATTTTGTTTTATGTCTTTTTTGCTCTCGATTTTTCTTTAGATTTACTTCTTTCTAAATGTATTTTACTTTTCTTCAGTGTTCCACAGGGACGCGCCTTCTAGGGTCAGGGGCTCGCCCCCTGCGTTTCCCACGCCCCGAGGGCTGGGGGGCTCCATGTGAGACGTTTCCCGGCGCCCCTTTTCGACAAAACGCGGTGAAACGCAGCCTAATGATGGGGGGCTTCTACACGCCCCCCCCCGAACATGGGGGGCTCCCACACACACCCCCACCCCCCCCCGCCCCCCGAAATTTGATTTTTTTTAATAAAAAATTCAAAAACAAAAAAAACAAATAAAAAAATGAAAAATGAAATTCATAGATGACTCCCTAAATGGCGATATGTCAGAGATGTCGAGAAGTAAAACAAGCCCTATATATATTTGTGGTTTGCATAAGAAAGGCAAAGGAGATTTTGCACAAACATCGTGCTCATTAACTTATATTGCCTGTAGCAATCCAGTAAAGAAAGAATCTTTGCTTGTACACAACTAACAATTGTGCTAATAAAATCTTTTATCTCATACCACTTATATAGATACATTTCAGGGATGTTAAGTGTGTGCATACTGAATTTTCAATTAAGTAACATGTTTCAATTTATACACCTTCCATATACACTGTTGGTAGAACAACATCCATCTTGCTCACATTCATGGTAAAGTTTAAACTACTAACTAATGAAATTGCGATGACAATCATTGCTTGTCCAGCTCAACAAATAACTTTTGAAATGTTCTATATAGGTTATGCCTCCTGTAATGCCAATTACACTTCTCCACAAATAATATTTCTGTGACTGCTAACTGCAAATAATATTTCTGTGCTTACATGGATTCAGAGGCATACTTGTCATGTAAAAACTTTTTAGTAAATACTATTTACTATTTACTAAAAAGTTAAAAACCAGTGAAAAACTCTCTATTATCTTGGATGTTTGGAGCAAATCCTCCATTCACTGTGTGAAAAACACACCCTTTTACCCCTATAAAATAAAAACAGTAAACTCCAGTTTTGAATGCTTTTATAAAGTCTCTAAAGGCTGGTTGCTGTGCATGTATGAAAATAAAAAAAGTTAAAACTGGGCTACAAACAATACACCCTCAATACCTCTGAACTGTCACAGGATTGTTTACATTACACAATGATGAATTTCAATTTAGCATGTATTTATTTTTATTAATTAATAATTTTAGAGATGCCCCCATGTTAAATTTAAAGACCCCGATGCCCCCCGCTCCCTAAAATACCCCAAAATTTGGGGGTGCCTCTACACGTCTCCAATGTGCGTTTCCCCGCTCCCACGCCCCCCGTCCCAGATACTTGGTGGACACTGCTTTTCTTCTGTTCATTTGGCTTCACAGGGAAAGCCAGAGGGAATCCCCGCCTTATTTCCTTGATCACTGCAATATCCTTGCAATCCTCTAGAAGATTGATCATCTTTGAAAATCCCAGGAACTTCTCATCCAGGATCTTTCCGGTTGCTTGCTCGAAGTGCACATGAATGAGCGAAATATTGTATCCTTCTTTTGCGTGTTTCCTGTTGTTTACAACTCGGGTCAGCCATGCTTTGAATTCTTCCAACGAAGCCAATTTCTTCTCTGCTGTAGACGATGCTGAAGATACAGGGCTGCTAGGCTCCTTTGTCCTAGGCCTCCTTGTTCTAATTCTAGGGCCACGGAAACGAGGCTCTGGCTGCACTGGGCTGCTGGCCGTTTCATCCAATGGAAAATTGCCTGTACTATCCCATCCATCATTGAGGGAGGGAAGAAAATTGCATGTACTATCCCATTCATCACTGTGGGAGGGTTTCATGCTCAATAAATTCTCCTGACTGTAGATGAAACCGGATGCATTACTCGATTCTTCTATCTCTTTACTCTGAAAAGAGATTGAAGAAGTAGGGAAAGCAGTATTAGATAGAGTGTGATCATATGCACTGATCCCTCCAGGAAAGTGTGAATGCTGATCTTCATTCTGTAATGACCTAAGAAATGACAACCATCCAAGACAATCGCTAACCCCATCCAACATGCCTGGAGGCATTTCAGCCATAGACTGGCAAACCAAGAAAACATTATACGATCTCTGCCGTAGCTTCTGAAACAAGTAACAGAAATCCACACTCCCAATGATGAAGATAATATTTGCCGGTGGCGGTGTATCCATTGCCCACAGAAGAAGATCTGCCATCATCATTTTCTCCAATTCATTGCTCTGGGCTGTTATTCATAACATAAAATAATCTCAGCATCAACTTACCATGAAAATACCAATTCACAAAAGCAACTGACTCTAAGAAAAATTCAAATCAATATGATGGGAGCATGGGAGCAGTATAACTAGGGTACGATTTTTTATTTTTAGGTTATTTTTAGTTGAAATTGAATTTAATCTACAAAATCTGTAATTTTTGTTATTTGTTGGATGATTTTAAGCACAGAAATGAAATCACATAACATGAAAACTCTTCAACATCCATATTTTGTGAGATCTAGGAGTGGTTTTGCACATTTTGAAAATTCAGTGAAAATTCATGACCAAAAACTAGTAAAAAGTTGCCAAAAACAAAAAAAAAAATAGTCCCTATTTAGGCAACTCAACTCGAATCTAATGCCACTCCTAAGATGCCCTGAAAAGATCTAGAGATGTAAATGCACAAATTATACAACAGCATAGAGATGTAAATGCACAAATTATACAACAGCAGAAAGGAAAGGGAGGCTTAATTCAAAATTGCCCTAATTCAAGCGAGCGAATGTACCGATTCCTCAAAAGATAGCTTGCAAAATAGGATTTACAGAGTAATTAAACCCTACGTAGAAAAAGACAAAAATTTGATGAGGGTTTAAAGAGAGAAAGCATAATAAAAGCTTGTACTGACCAAAAGGAAGTTCGTGTAGTTCGATTCCCGAGTTGATAAGCGTCTGGTGAAGCTCCATCTGAGTCTCTGAAAAGAAATCAAATGCAGAGAAGGGATGTTCATGAAGGGTTTGTCCTCCAGCATTAACCCTGGAACTGGAAGTGATGATGTTAAAATTGCGGAGTAAAGCGGGGGCCATGGAAGGAACGATGTAAGGGTCGATGTAAGAAGGCAAGGGGCAGCTTTCCATATCCCACCACAGTGATGTTGCGCTTCCTCCTGCTGCCGCCATTCTTTCCAGATTCTTTGCCTCACCCTGCCCTGTTATTGTCAGCAAGATTGAAGAGAACTGGCAGTCATTAACTCGAAGCTATCATCGTTAAGACTGGTTCAATTTCTGTGTGATTAACGTTTCGGATCGATGTGGTTCATCAATGGACGAAAAGTTGATTTTGCGTACAGGGATCTGAACCTCTTGTGTCCACGAAGATTTTTAATCCTTCAAAAACCGGATTTCTAAACCTTTAAAAACCGAGATTTTAAACCTCTTTTGTGCCATGGAAGATTTCTGAACTTTAACGCTTGAATTCTAAAATTCTTTTGTTCCATGGAGGAAAGCACTGAGATTCTAAACTTGTTTAGTGCCATGGAAGAAATATAAACTTGAGATCCGGTGATTCCAACAGTTAGTTTTTTAATTTGCATATACAAAGTTAAAGTGCGATTCTTGATTTGGAAGAATTTTGGATTAGAATATTTAAAAACAAAATTCTCTTTTTAATTTTAATTATTAAAAAAAGCAAAGCAATTCCATGACCATAACAAACATAAAGAATATTTGTTAGCTACTATCTTTAAAATAGTGAAACAATTCCATGACCATAGCAAACAATCACTGTTTTTAAAATATATAATTATAATGAAATATATAATCATGTTAGAAGAATATATTATTAGTTGTAAACTTGGCCTTGTTTTATCTAAATACATCGCAGGGAACCATATCATGTTTCATTTTATTGATATTTTATATTTCAAAAAAAAATTCTATTTCATTTTATTAATATTTTACATTTTAAAATTATGAAAAATATTTTATTTTTTCATTATATTAATACTCATAAATTCTTAATATTAAATTATCTAATATTCTTAAGAAATAATAGATGACATAAAAGCAAGCAAACATAATGATAAAGAAGAATTTTACCTTTGGAACTCAAAATCTTAAAAACTAGGGAATAGACCTATTACTTTTGACCACTTTGGCTAAGGCATGCCTCATTCTACTAATATAATCACTCTCAACCATATTACAATAGAGTTACTCAAGTCTTTAAATAAGATTTATATGCTAATATCATGAGCTTGTAAACTTGTAAGGATAAACCCATCTTCGACTTTTTAACCAAGTCAAGATTAATCTAGCATTCCCCCTTTAACTTGGGGTAAAGACCAACCGCCCTCAAAGTTTTAACTAGATATTTAGGAATACAACCCCTCCCCCCTTTTGTCTACCTAACTCTATGTTCATACTTTTCATAGGTGACCCAATAAACAAGGGGTACACATGCTTAAACAAGTCTTATAGTTGTATGTCCATTTACATTGTAATGAATTCCAACTCCATAAAAGTGCTTCCAATATAGTGAGGCAATCACTTCTTCATTCACAGCTTCCATGTGCTTCTTTTGCCAATGATTATATTTCCTTCTCTATGTCTACCAATGTCTCCTCTTGCCATGTTTTTTCCCATTTGTTCCTATTTGTGGAAACACCATTGGGGGCTTGCACGAAGTTGCTTCCCTATTCTGATGCAATATGAATGTGCGTTCATTGAAAAAACAATAGCACATGCACATGTTCATGTTTAATCAGGTTTAGATTCCTTCCTTGAGCCTCCTTGAAACAATGCCACATTTTAAGTCGAAAGACACATCAGTGCAAGAATGCACATGTGTTCTTAAGCGCACATGCATAGGAACACACATGTGTTCCTTTCTATGTTAAAAAAGGGTTGGTTGATTCACATTTTTGTCAATCGGCCACGCCTCCCCATGAACAACAACGAAACCCCTAGGAGAGAACATGAGCACGTTCTAGCTTCGAGAAGCCACCCAAACATCCAATGCCATTGTCATCTATTGCAAGTAAGCTCAATTTTTGTCATTAATTTTTTTCATTTTAAAATTTTTTGTTTTGTTTTAAAATGTTTTTATTCTTTAATTGCAATTATTATTTAACAAATATGAAACCCAGACCTAGATCTAAACCAAAACCCTAACCCCCCACTTGAAGACCCAAACATTGAATTAAATCAATGTTTAGATTAATTGAGAAACCTGATTGGTGAACTTTGAAATACAAGAGAACCATCCTGCCAGTCATTATCCATGTCCCTTGACTCCAATATGGCTTCCATTGACCACACCCAAGGGAAATTATCGGATATATCAAACTATAGGGATAGGAAGAGGGAATTTTACTCAACTGGAATTAGCAAGGAAGAAGTTAAAAAATTAAATATAACCAAACAATCCATCTTCCAATTGTTCATTGACCCAAGAACCAACCAACCACCTGGTCTGAGAAAGAGGTGTCTCTGCATGGACTAGTTCACATTCCAACCATGGAGAGACCACTTGAAATATTGATGGTTTATGACGTTTGATGAAACTCCTTGAAATCTTAGGGAGGTTCCCTTGTATTTTCTTAAGAAATTATGGGTTGAGTTCATTCTTGGCCTCCATGTCAATTATTTTGATATTGGAGAATTCCAGGGGGTTGGTCTTGGCTCATCTTAGGATCGCGCAAATGCTAAATGGGACTCATTGAGATGTCTGCCTACTCATAGGCACATGCCCAACCCCCCTTCCCCCTCGTCGACCTCAACTCAGAGATAGGATCTAAGCCATTAGTATTACAATATCATCCTTGACACATAGTCTAGTACAACACAATGCATTTGTAGGAGCATCGCATTGACAAACATCCTTTGATGATGTTAGAACACCTAGTGACGAGCCATCATCTAGCCAAGCTGGATTTTTTGCTTCCAATCCAGTTGTTCCTCATCAATGTTCACATTGCAGACATACTTGCTATGGCATGAGAGAGGATCCTATTTAGGACAGTTTCTTAGATGAGGTTAGTATGACATATTTTTTATATATTCATTATTATTTTTATTTAATGCTTAATTTGACAAATATTTTCTAGAATTAGCTTTAAAGTATATTTTTTAAATGTATTTTTTTTCATGTGCAACTCTTCCGAGATGACACCCCTTCATCTAGGCAGCAAGTTGTCTCATTTGTTGAACTTGATGTAGTGGTCGTTGCAACTTGTTCACTATAGGATCCTCACAACTAGGTATTTAGATGACTTTATGTCCCCCCCTATATGTGTCTGTATATGTTTTCCTCAACTTGATTTCTGTCATGTCCCCTCTCGTCCACCATTGACCAATTAGATGATCTACGAAGAAAGATCTCAGAGGAGATCGAACGGCAAGGAAAAATCACGATGGAAAACGACGGTCACAATCTATTCCGCATCTGGGAACAGATCAATGGCTTAGAATCAACCCGTAAGAATCAACAGTGCGGAAAGCTTGAGTTTGCGGAATCGAGAAAATATGGAAATTGCGATCCCGCATCCCACATCCCACATCCTGCAAGTTGCAGAAATAGAGATCTATGAAGCCGCATCCTGCAAGTTACGAAAAGGAGAGTTGCAAAAGGAAAATTGTGGAGAACAGGATTTGCAGAATGTTGCTTCCGCATCCCGCATCCCGCATGTTGCGGAAAGGAAAGTTGTGGAAGGAGATTTCTGCAGAAATTCAACCTGCTAACAGAAGTCTTGGACCGATTTGATCATTCATACCATCACCAATCCGGCCAATCTAAGCCCCATAAAGAAACTTATAAATGCATTGAAAGTAAACATACACAAATGCATACAATAGCAATTATACAACGGAAGCAATTCATCAATTCAACACATTAAGCATGTTCATCATATTTCATTGAGTAAATACAAATGTAAAGATTAACATAGACAAGAACACTTATCTTTGAAATAAGTTTGTCCCACAACCAGCTATATCGCTGCAACGTTCCACCCAACCATAGGCAAGTGCGCTCATCAATCTCTCAACAACACTGCCACCCCCGAGTTGGGCATGATTCCCCCAAGGAATAAGGAAACAGTAGAAGAATCACACATAGCCAAGGATAGAACAAAACTCATCTAAGCCAACACAGTTGGGTTTATCAGGCTGCAAGGAAAACAAGCCAAACTGATTGGTTTCACAGGTTACTTAGCCAAGCCATCTCACTATTTGGTTTCACATGCTACTTAGCCAAGCCATCTCACTGCTGGGTTTCACAGGATATTCAGCCAAGCCAACTAATAGTTAAGTTTCACAGACTTCCCATAGTCATGCCAACATTCACATTAGGGACCAACCAAGCCAACATATGGGTTTATCAGGCTACACAGCCAAGCCATCTCACTACTAGGTTTCATAGGCTACTCAGCCAAGCCAGCATTCATAGTTGGGTTTATCAGACTATCCATCCAAGGATCACCCATGGCCAATACACAACAAGACACAGCCAAGCCAATTACCAGTTGGGTTGATCAGGCTGCAAAAGAGGTGGAAAGGCTAACTGCTAAGATAGTGAGCTCATCCACAGAGTTGTGGACACCTGCACAAGATCTATCCTTGCTTATAAAACATCTACATATCCAACACCAGAAAGCATTCCCTTCTCTGCTATACAGTCCCTCGGGCTATTCCTTCCCTTTCCAGTAATGTTTGGGGTGTGCAAAGAAGAAAACCATCCCTCTAGATTTGTCTATCATGAGGTTCCTTCTCACACTAGGTTTATCAAGCTAGTTCATACCCCATTTCCACTCCCAAACCAGTTCAGACCAAAACAATAGAGGCATACCCAGCAAGATACGAAATTCACCAAAAATCGTAATTCCTTGATGGCCATTCACTCCATAGCGCCAAAACGGATTCCCTTGACATGCACTATGAAGAAACAACTGAAACGTGAAGGATAAACACATGGGAAGGTTCAGTTGCGTGAGAGCTCCCAGTGAATGAAGGATCCATGATCCAAAATGTCCCGCAGCTCCCCCAAAACGTGAGGGAATATGAAAAACATTCCTGCATGAGAGAATGAGCATACATTTTTGGGTGTTTTCTTTCCCATTAAGTCAAAATGCGTTCTTCAAAAATGGGTTTTTCCCATACTCTTCTCATTCCATGCAATAACTACCTCAACCAAATTCTGGGAGAAATAAATGATTGGGGAAAAAGACAAAAAATGGGTAGTTGACATTTTTTATGGGTTTCCCCCAATGGCTCAAGGTTAGACATTCCCCCTCCTCCCTATCCTTGGGAAATCATGCCCCCATCTCATTATTTGTTGCATTAACATAGCTAGTTGTGGGGTTTTTTTTTATTAAATTGCATAATTACATGATGTTTACAAACGTGCTTGACTTAGCACATGAAACATAGGCATCGACCGTGATCACCTATACACCAAACATTAATCCATGACAGGGCCTTGGCCTTGAGCTCCTTGCCATGATTCCATATAATATTTACATCATATACATTTAGTGCAATCGGGGTCAAAACTGGGGTGTTACAATTTTCATATTAAAAGAAAATCTAACCTTAATTCTTGTTCTTTTATAATTGTTATTGTATGGCCTATTAATCAATCTCTAATGATATAATCGAGCCTTATTAATCTGCAAATATGTTGTGAAAATCCTTAGTTTGGCATTAAATATAAATCCCTAGATCCTTCTACATTGTATGTGGCATGGTGTAGATCCTTAAACATGGACTATAATCCCTAAAAGTAATAGTTATGATAGAAAACCATGGTTTAATTTGGTCCTAAACCATAAATTGGGCGATTCAACTCATCATTGTTATGCCTAATTGTAATTTGGAGACATAATCTTCTTGTAGGCCAATGGTTCTTTATTTAGGGCCTATGTTACGATCAACATCCATATGCATGATTAGTGAGGGATATAAATAATGGTTTGTGCATGAATCCATAGTTTTACCCCCAAACCATAACTAGGACCATGTGACCCATCCTTGTTGTGCCAAATCCCATAAATTGGGCCCATAATCTTCGTCTATGTCAAAAATCCACTTCATAAGGCATGTTTCATGGTGTAGGGCACAAATCCTTGATTGTTTTCCCCAAACCATATATTAGACTATGTGTCCCATACCTCTAAATCATCACATAAAACCTCCTAATCATTGGGGCCCCTCACATGTCATTCTAATCCTCGAGCACCTTAACTATAAACTCTTATAACCTTGAGCATACCTCTCACACACTTACCCATCATATCCCCATACACCTAGCTCTTACCCATCACAACCCTAGACATGACACCCTAATGTACATTAACCTCTTCAACTCTTTACACACTACACTCTTTAGCTTAATGATCCTTCACACCATAGTGGACACTAGAAGAAGGCTTAACCCTGAACTAACACAACCTCAGGCACAAATTGTAATGTTATAGTAGTGACCCTCTGGAACACTTATCCATAGTATGCGCTTAGACCCCACACATTATCGCCCTTCACACACTACCCCCTATTTCACTCTAAGTCTCCCCACCCATTAAACGATACATCCCCCTACTGTAGAGAGCTAAGTAAAAACACTAAACCCCAAAAACTCCTTAACCTCTCCCCAATATAACCCCAAACAAACATTTCACCATAACCACAATGATGTCCTCATGCATTTACACACCCTCGTGAACCTTGCCCAAACCTAATGTAGCCTTAGCACACTCTATGCTTCAGTACACACTAACTCCTCCAACCCCTTTCACATTAATATATCCCCTAAATCCTATGAACCATCACATGACAACCAACTCCTCAAACACCTTATTTCTTGACCTCTTCGAGCACAAGTACACATTGTTTCATAACTACAATGAAACCCTCAAAGACTTAATCTCCTCCATGCACATTGAATACACCCATTATGGCCCTAGACACATGATACTCCAGTGCACACTAATCCCTCCAATGCCTTACACACTACAACCCTTATCCCTTTGAGACCCTTACCTGATAATTGACTCTTTAAACATCTTCACCCTTAAACCCTATGACCCCACACATTAATTTCCTTATAACCACAATGGCACTCACACTTACACCTAATTCCCACCCATGCATTTGGACTCTATCCATGATGACACTTGAAACAACTACTCCCCAATCCACACAAACTTGTCCAAACCCTTTAAATACAACAATAATTGCCCAAAAATCACTTAAAACCACTAAAATTCATTTAAAATCACCTAGATAACTTTCTTATGTTATTTATGCCAAATATGTTGTAGTTGCATCTTTAGTTGTGACCCATAAACATTTAATTTTTTAAATAGTATGTAAAACATAAAAGAGGTTTATGTTTCTCATTCCTTCAATCAAATGAGTCGAATAGAGGATAATAACAATTACAAAGCAAGGAGATTATAGTTGGAACTTGAAACACATTTTTAAGACAGATTTTGGGACTATCTCAAGAGCTAATTTTTATGGAGACGAGTTACTTTGAGCACAATGAACGTCTCCTCAATGAAGCTTAAGGGGTTTGAAGAATTCATCAAAGAGGAAATATTAAGCCTCTCCATGCACAATTAAGGAGCTTATTGAGGAGGATCTTACGATTTCAAGAGGAGCTATAAGAGTCCATTTCAAATTCAAATGGAGTTGTTTTCCTCATTTGTTTCATTCAAGCATGGAACAAAGTGTTTAGAAGAGGAGAAAAGATGAGAAAATCAAAGTAGGTTGTGAAGAGGAAGACCATTGATTGAGAATTTGAATGATGTAAAGGTGAAATAGTCTCACAATAACATTTTTTGGTGGGACAACATATACTATTAGCGATTTATGCCTACTTATCCATATGTAAGATCTATACAGATCTCTACGCACCAATTTTTTAATTCTAATAAAAAGTTGATATTTTTCTTTCTGGGAAAAAAAAGGAGCATTGAGTGAGAATTCAAGAGGGAATATTCCTTCTTTCAACTTCAACGTCATTACCAACCTCCAATACATTCACAACATATTATCTATTATTCACATACCTCTCTTTTTTCAGGGTGAAGAAAAACCCATATACTCAGACTAGGGTTAACATACATTTATGCTAGTTTAGGATTGGATTTGTCCAAAACAAAATGACCTTATTACAATTTTTGCATTTTTTCTATCATGCATTTTAATTTTTTAATAGTGTGATGACATTGAGGCTAATCTTGATCTATCAAAACATCAAGATCATTGCACTTGTGTTTGAGGTAATTCTCTTCTTTGTTAGATGGAGGGTTTCTTGTGAGGGATGAGAACTTGAATCTCGAAAGAAAAAGTGTGTGTTGCAAATATACTAATTTACCCTCTAAAATCCTCATACATTGATAGATGAATATAGTAAAATAGTTTCTAATATTACACACATAACAACCACAAACTAAACATAATCAAGACAATCCACATGTTATGGTACTCCTATTCTATCATTGGAGACATTTATTTTCATCTTGTTATTTCCATTAAGCAATAAAATGGTTGGTTGAAAACCATTTTTCAATGAGACAAGATAGATCACCACTTCATTATCACCATCAGGGTATCTTTTGTTCAAAAGTCATACTAGTATTTCTAATAGAATATAAGAAATAAACAATACAAAAAACAATTTTCATATAAATAGTTGCAAAAAGAGGATGTTTCAAATGTTGTTGAGAATGAATTGTTGCATTTGTATAGGTTTCCACTGAGGGTAGTGAGGATCCATTTCCACCTAGGGTAGATAGAGCACCTCTTTCCCAGGTACTAATGACTTGGTTTTAACGTTAAATTTGTTCTTATTTTGGTTGATTTTAATCTTTTGGTACTAATGATCATATTATAAATTTATATGCAGGAACCCATATTCCCATGCACTCACCACAACCACCTTCCATTAGTCCATTTCCTAGCCACCTTACACTATCCATTGGCATGTCCATGTCCACTCATATGGTTATTCCATCCATTCAACAACCCATGGGGGTTTATCACTGCCCATCCCCACCACCTTTTCCATTGGATTCACCCATACCCACTACTGCAACCCAACCCCCTTGGTGCATCCACAATGTGTTCATTTTTTCTCCCTGTTGCATTCTCATCTTTTACATCCATTGTGGGTGCAGTCACCTGCCTTGTTTCATCTCTTCATATTGCATCCACCATGGATGCACCCATCCACACCACCCCATGCTTTCCTTGTGGTATCACATACAATTACATCCACTACACTCACACATATTGAACCTTCGCTAGTGGTTCCTTCAAATCAAGTTTCCCATTCGAGTGCTCCACCTCCTAAGCAATCTCCACCATTACTAGAATTATTCACGATGAGAAGATTAATTGATGAAATTTTTATCGAGCATGAATGGAATTGATTTTAGGCATCTTGATTAAACTTTATTTATTGATTATTGAAACTATTGTAGTGCAACGTTGTAGAATGATTAGGGACATGGAGAAGGGAAACGCCCTCACGACTTGTACCCCCATCTACAATGAGCTGTTTTTGAAATTCTAAAGTATCATTTTCTATGTGTTAATTGATAGAGCTGTAAAAAAAAAACTCACTTGAATTTTCTTTTATTTTCCAATATTTGGAAAGGAGCATAACTCAGAGACGTAAGAAGACTAGATATGCTTCCAACTCTAATAAGAGGAAGGACATCTTCATGGATGCACTTGGTAATGACAAGGGTGGTGAGGGTTAATGACCCATCCATTTGTATATTAGCCATGAATGTATAGTTCTAGGCACGAGGTGTCATTTCGTTCCTAGGTAACGAGTTGTCATTATTTCATGTCTAGGCCCACAGGGTGTCATTATTTCATGTCTGAGAACGAGGTGCCCTTATGTATCTTTGGCACAATGAGCCATTTTGGAAAATATGTACAATTTGACCAATTTTGAATATAGATACATTGATTTATCTAATATTACATGGTTTTTATTTATTTGATGTTTATGTAATGATGCTATGATATTGTTTTTTTATTTTAATGTGTTATTTGCATTATCTGTCACACATTAAAACTACACTAAGAATACCAACCATTTACAATCACTTACATACATTCAATGATTTCCATTAATACTTCACCTCTTCATTTCACATCAAAATCTTCAAGCATTAAATCAATGATAGTTTTTTCCATTGATAAACCTTTTTTTTTTATAACTTTATTTTCCATGTTACATTTTATTAGGAAAACCCCTTGGTACTTCCTCTCATTTTAACAATGATACCCACAATAAACATTGAAGGTAACTCCAAACATTTAATCAAAAAGTCATATGTGTGTGTGTGTGTGTGTGGCAATAAAGAGGTCAATTAAAATAGAAAATAGAAAAGGTCACTCTACCATGCACACACCATTATTCAACATTGATTCACAATTCATACACAACTCATAATATGGATAACAAATTACACAAGGGAATGAAATCTCAACTATAAGACAATATTCTTGTGTGGACTAGAAACATGAGTAATTTCTCTTAGTTGTTAGCATCCTCTATTGACACTACCCCCAAGATACAGTATACCACAATTTCTTTTATTATAGGGTCGATATACGAGGCAAATTTTGATCCTTGGTACCTGTTTCACATTATTGACCTCTCAAAAATTATTCAACCAATATTTTTATATTCAAAACTTTGAGCATCATTGAAACAATGATGTGTGATTTGTCACTACCATCACTCATCATTCATCTCTACCATCCATTATTCAGTTCTAGATTTCCATTATAGCTCTCAGGATAGTATTTCTAATATTGGACCCATATATCCAAAATGTGCATTTCCTCCTACTAGGAAAGACTCTAGTTTTGAAAATCAATGAATAAAACAAGATATGAGCCCCAGAACCCATGGGTGAGAGGTACCCCAATTGTAATACACTACAAGAAATCCAACGGATTTGATGGTTCATCGATCTGGATCATGGTTTTCATTTTATGTCCAATTGCAAGTTGCATCTCAAACTTATTCATGAACTCTTATTCAAGTTCCTAGGATAGAATAAAAACCTAATAACGTCGAATGAGCCCTAAGAATCAAGAGTGCCCTAGAATTCAACATGACTAAAAAAGAATCCATGATAAAAAGAATGATCAAAGGTAAATTTATAATATAATAAACTATTGTAACTGTGGATAAAAAGCATAAGATGTTAATTATTGTATGAAAGCATGATCTAAGTTTGTATTCTCTGATAAATTGCATGTGGGGCATGCCCCTTCAAGGCTTGAGCTTTCAACAATGGAGATGTTACGCGGAGATTAAAATGTTGAGAAAACTAATAATGAAAAGTGGAATCACATCAACCACAACCTTCAACCTGTAAGCACAATTCGATGTGGGTGAACCATGAATCACTACAGCCTTTATATAGAAACAATAGCCCATAATTTCCCCTCCAAAGATGGAAATCAAGTGTTGAAAGAAGGTATCACATGAAATTGACTAAAAATGCAGGAAAATGCAACCGGATGGCTAAATTACAAGGAAAATGGAGGGATAAATAACCCTTAGGAGCCTCAATCACTGAAAATTGGGAGTGAAAGAGTGATTTCACTAGCGTTTCTCTAGAAATTGGGGGTGAAAGATAGATTAAAGGAATATTTTGCTATGGCAAAAATAGTTTTTTTCATTTTCCTCATTAATATGCAGGAGGCAATTCATTTTGGATTTATTTTTTTCTAATAAATATTGAGCGAATATATCTTAGCTGAAAAAAGACTTTCCATATAAGAAAATAACCCACTATATTTGTGTAACACCCTTAATATAGCCCATGCGCTATATAGCCCCTACAATTATCCATGTATACAATGTACTACAAGACAAGACAAGATAAACCAAATGAAACGGTTTCCTTTATATATATATATATAGGAGACAAAGATGTACAGTTACTACTAATGGACTCAGGTTGAGATCAATAATATAACAATACTAATATAAAGTGCCCAATTTAGGGGGGAATGGGCCACAATTTAGGGTTTAAAAGAGGGTTGACCATAGAAAGTTTGAGTCCATGTGCAGTAACGATTGTACTTGCACTTAAGAAAGGAGGATGCAGAATGTGTAATGATTCTAGAGCTAGCAACATGATAAAAATTAAATATAGATTTCCATTACCTAGAATGGATGATCTTATCGATTGCTTAAGTGAGTAGTATCTTTGACTAAGATTGGTTTGGATAGTGGTTATCACCAAAGAAGAATTCATGGAGGGGATGAGTGAAAGACTAATTTTAAAACAAAATGACTTTTCGATTGGCTAGTTATGCCATTTGGTTTAACAAATGCTCCAAGTACTTTTATGAGGTTGATGAATGAGTTGTTAAAACCTTATCTTGGTAAGTTTGTGGTGGTTTATCTAGATGATATTCTGATTTATAGCAGGAAAAAGGAAGAATATCTTGCATAGAAAAGCGAGAAAAATTGCTTATAAATCTACAGAAAACAAGTTATACAACTTCCCGAGAACCCGAACTTGTTCTCGTTTTTTGGAGGGTCAATTTTAGTAGTTGTTTTTACCTTTGTTTCAAAAAATGTGTATATTGGTAACACCATTTTTCATTTTGAGCTATTTTTTTGCGATTTTGAAACTTCTTGGTCATAAAAACTCTACTTTTTATTTACAAATGCATTTTTTCAAATTTTACAAAAAATATATACATTCAGTAGCTAATAATATGGAAAAAAATATACATTTTCAATTTTTTTAACATTTAAAAGCTAGTTAAAATGAAAAATATATACATTTTGAAAGTTTTTTCTTTAAACTTTTCTTTTAAATAAGCCACTTTTGCAGGAAATTTTGTAAACAAATGTGAGAAAATAAAGACATTCCAAACCAACAACATGAAATTAACCAAGAATATCAAGAACTCCCTTTAATAATGAATATACTTAAAAAAATTACAATAAGCTATAAAAACCATATCAAAATATTTAAGCATCACAATAAAACATTGCCACCCCTTAAGGACCACTTCACCACCACTTGGAGTGGTGCTTAAGGGGTGGAGTGATTCCTAGAATTGCACCCCTTAAGAGCTTACTCCATTCCCATAAAACCCCACAAAACTCCTTACCAATATCCGATATGTGCATATGCTATAATAAACTTTGTTTTTATTTATTTTTTCAATATTTTATTATTACATTAAGTATTTTTTCATTTGTTTTTTAATATTTTGTTATATTAAATTTTGTTTCTTATTTTTATTTTTAATATTTTGTTATTGCATTAATTTTTTTCATTTGTTTTTTAATATTTTGTTATAATAAATTTTGTTTTTTATTTCTTTTTAATATTTTGTTATTACATTAACTTTTTTTTTTCATTTGTTTATTTATTGTTTTTAATATTTTGTTATTATAGAAATTTTATTTTATTTTATATGGGAATAGTGGTTGACTATTTTTTGTTAAATATAGTGGATGCTTTATATAGTGTTACTAAGAGGTTTAATAAATATAGGTTTAAATTATGATAAATGATATAATTATACCATTTTTTTAAATAGTGTGCTATATGTATCATCAATTTTCAATTTGGGGCTTGATTTTAAGGTTATTGTAAATAACAATAAGGATTGTTTTTGTCCATGTCCACATTTTTAGACCCCCCCCTCCCCCCCTCAAAGTGGTGCTACCAGTAGCACCACTTTTTGATTTGGAGGTGTTTTTTTCACAAAAATAGGAGTTTTCATGGCTAGAGTTCTCACTTGGATTATACAATTATCGTCAAGTTGTATAACATGTTATAAGTGTACCTTCATGAAATAGGAGTAAATAATATACCTAGGATTTGCCATTTCTCAGCAAGGTCTAAAGATGGATTCTGCGAAAGTGGAGGCAATCATAGAATGGCCAATTCCTAAGAGTACAACTGAGGCACGAAGCTTCCATGGATTATCTAGTTTTTACAGGAACTTCATAAGAAATTTCAATGGAATTTGTGCACCATTAACATAATGTGTGAAGAAGGGAGAACTTAAGTGGACTGTTGTTGCTAAAAAAATATTTGAGTTGTTGAAGCAAAAGGTGACTGAAAGATCAGTGTTTGCCCCACCATATTTTGACAAGGTTTTTTAGGTTGAATGTGATGCTAGTGTTACAACAATAGGAATAATGACGAGATAGGAGGAAAGGCTAATAACATTCTGTAGTGAGAATTTGACTGAGGCCAAGCATAAATATTCAATTTATGATCAAGAATTTTGTGCAATTGTTCAAGCATTAAAGAAGTGGAGACATTACTTGTTTCCTAAGGAAGTTGTTCTTTATATTGATCATCGAGCATTAAGGTATTTGAACATCTAGTCAAGATTGAATCATAGACATATGAAATGTGTTGAATTTTCATAAAGTTATACTTTTGTATTGAAGCATAGATTTTGGGAAGTATAACCGTGTAGCAGATGCTCTAACCATGAGGTCAACATTGTTATTTACCATGGTGGTGGAAGTAGTAGGATTAGAGAAAATGAATAAGTAATATGAAGAAGACCCAGATTTTGTTGAAGTGTGGAAAGTAAGGAACCATGGAATTGTGATAGAACTCCATATTTGGATTATTTCATTCAAGAATCATCGGTTATGTGTACCAAGGAGGTCAATGAGAAAAAACCTGATCAGAGAATTGCATAATGGAGGTTTGGGTGGACATTTAGGTGTAGTCAAAACCATAACATTAATTGAAGAGAGGCATTATTAGCTAGGAATGGCTAAAAATGTTAAAAGGGGGGTCAAACATTGCAAAATTTGTCAACATGCAAAGGGATGAAGTCAAAATACTGGATTATGTACACAATTTCCTATACCAAAAGTGTCATGGGAGGACATAAGCATGGATTTCGTGTTGAGCTTGACAAGAACCCAACAAGATAATGATTTTATCTTTGTTGTAGTCGATAGGTTTTTAAAAATGACACATTTTGTTCCTTGTAAGAAGACTAATGATGCAACTAGAATAGGTTTCACTATTTTTTAAAGAAGTTGTTAAATTGCATGGATTTCCTAGAAGCATAACCTTTGATAGGGGACATCAAGTTCCTTGGACATTTATGGAGGACATTATGAAAACAATTGGACACTAAATTGCAGTTAATTTCTACATATCATCCACAAACTGATGGCCAAACAAATGTTGTGAACAAAATTCTTGGAAATATCCTCAGATTCCTAGTTGGAGAAGACCTAGACAGTGGAATAATATGTTGGCACAAGGTGAGTTTGCATACAAAAAATCAGTGAACAAGTCTATAGGAGAGAGTCCATTTCAAATTGTTAATGGAATATCACCAAGAGGGGTAGTTGATGTGGAGCCATTGCCAAAGGGAATCCATAAAGACTACAAATGCAAATCATAAGAAGGAAATTCATGAACATGCACAAAAACAATTAGAAAAGAGCAATCAATAGTATAAATAGAGGGAAAATTTGAAAATAAGAGTTAAAATATTTGAGGAGGAAGATTTGGTATTAGCCTATCTAAGGAAGGAAAGGTTCCCAAGGGGTACATATAACAAGTTGAAGATGAAGAAAATTGGACCTTGCAAAATTATAAAGAATATTGCAAGCAATGCTTATGTGTTGGAGTTGCTTTGCAGGGTTGGATATCTAACCTATTTTCAATGTTATAGATCTGTACAAATACCATGAGGGAATTTCTGAAGAAGATGGCAATGTTATGGTTGGTTGGAAAGAGCAAAGACCAAACTGATCAAGGGAGGAAATAACAAGAATCCTTAATGAAAGGATAGTTAGACGAACTAGAGGTTAGGATACCAAAGAATTTCTAGTTTATTGGAAGGACAATAGATTTGAAGAAGTGACATGGATTAAAGATGTGTAGTTAGAGTGTATTGGGGCTCCTAACATCCTCGACAGCAAGGGCTCATTTTTTTTCTTCTTATTCGAGGACACTGATGCGGGAGTAGACCTGGAACTGGAAGCTGAGCAGAAATCCCAACTATTTGTGGGTGGTTCACCAGAGCAGTTGTCACCATTCACTGGGTTTTCCTAAAGGTTTAATCTCGCCATTCATAGGGAGGTCTCGTTTAGATCATATGTGCAAGGGAGGCATAGTGCGAATGTCATAGATTCGTCGCCAAAATGTGAATCTAGCACAAATGCCAAACGATCTAGATTTAATGAATATTTTTCCACATTTTTTATTAGCGCATATGGCTATGATTTAGTTTGTTTTAGTTTGAATGGCTAGGAAAACAATTAAATGGAAATTTCCACCAAAATTCTATTAAGTGATTTATTGTGGTGTATGAGGTATTTACAAGAGGGTCTAGTTGGCAAATTTTGTATAGGGGGGCCTTATTTTGGTGGGGGGCATAAATTTGATTTCACTCAACCTTTACTTTCATTTTACATTGCAATTATTTTTGTTAAATTCATGGCAATTCGGATATCTGAGATGAAATGAACCAAAATCAGAGGGTGGTAAAAAGAATAAAAGAAGGTAAGAAATGAAGGAGAAGAGAGGAAGAAGAGAAGGGAAGCAGAAAGAAAGACAAAGTGAGGAAGACAATGAGAGTATGAGGATTTGAATAGTAAGTGTGAAATTTAATGTAAATGTTGCCACATGAGACGAAGGCAAGTAGTTTTTGTGGTCATTTATTGACAGCGGGAGAATTTCTAAACCTTGAGCATTGGAAATGTAATTTTTGAGTTTAATTGAAACAATAGTAAGAATTTGCATGAGGCGAGTCTTTGTGTGGTTGAATGTGTGTTTAGAAAGGTTGTGTACTCTGAAAGTGCAATCTAGTTGTTGATGTTGTTGTTGTTGTAATTCAATGAATTTTAATAACCACTTAGGTTGTATCTCTACTATTAGTAAATGGGGGCTCACTCATCACAATTATTCAAGGAAAATCACGCCACCTTAAATTTTGCTAGCTCCTGCAAAATTGCAAAATACCTCTTGATCTTGGATAGTTAACTTTTCTATTTTCTAGTTTTATTTTATATCAAAAGAAAACAAACTCTTAACGAATAAAAATAGTTAATGTTATAAATCCTATTTGATCTAATATTAAACAATGTATATGAAAATATAATGTAAACAATTTTCACTCTGAAAATGCTTATTGATCATTATGTACAAAATATAAACAATGTATATATAAAAATATAATGTAAACAATTTTCACTCTAAAAAATGTTGGTTGATCATTACAAAATATCTCTATGATTGCTACTTAAGGAACACTACTTAAAGAATGTTTACACAAGTAATTTGTTGTACAAAATACCTCTACAAATTGATGTTATTCTCTCCACATTTGTGGAATAGAGGTTGATTTCCAAAAGCCCTAGATTCACACAATTTCTGTCGTTGTCAATTCTGATTAATTAGTCTCCATCCATACGTCCTCCATACAATTTTCAATATCCAACATCTGTTGATAAATCTAGAGATTGACAAGATTTGCAATTTCAAACATTCGTTGATAAATACATAAACCAATGGGGTCATTGGTGAGGTATCAAATGTGATATTCAAATGGGACCCACACTAAATAAGGGTTTCCTTCTAGGACTAGGTAGATCTTCGGCTTCATAATAAAAAAAAAATGTTGAAATGAGGAGCGACGACACATAAGATCAAAATAACTTGAGATTGAATACGATGTTATCGATCTATGTCTATACATGCTTCTCTTGATTGGTTTTTGTATGTTTATTTGGTAACTTTTATCAGCGTTCAATAAGTATGCTTCTGCAATCTTTTTCTATCATCTGTCCTCTCTTGCAGCTTTGCTGATTTGCTCTGCTGATGAAAATATTCATTATTTCCTCATGCCTTCTTTGAGATATATTCACCATCAACAACCTTAATTCTTTAATTTCCTTGTCCAATCTATCCTTTGACTGGCACACCTGCATTTTCTTTTCCTAAAATTGTTGTTGTCCTCTTGACTCTCTACTGCTATCCACTAAATTATAAAATAATTCAATCCTTTTATCTATTGTCTACTCTTTTCCAATGTTATCACCAAAAATTAGGCACTCATGTTTAACAACCCTTGGATTGGTCAAGAAATCTTCTAGTATTCCTAATTCTTCATCATAATTTTTGAAGTTAGAAAACTTTCCTTTGTCTTCATTAACCATCTTTCCAACAGCAAATTCCTTTAGGTACTGATCACCCCTTTGAGACAATATAGTCTCTTCCTGTGTCATGACAAATTTCTTCCCCTCTCTGTCAGTAACACCACTATCCACATATGCAAGTGTTCTCTTTTGTTTATCTCCACGAGACCATGTCATCTCGTTCTTCAATCCCAGAAAACTCTTCTGGATTTGATCGATGTCAAGGATACATGGATACTCTCCTTTTGTTTCTTCATTTACCTCCAGGGAAACCTTACAAGGTTCAGCACGTGTTATTCCTGCAAATACATACAATTCATTAATTTCAAACATATTGAAATTTTTATCTCCCATTGACTTTCTTATGACCATATTCTCTTGTTGATCTGAACTCTCCCAAAAGTTCATGAGACTTTCAGTTAGTCCCTCTTCTGCACCACCTCTTTCTATGTAGACTTTATGTTCTGCTTCACAACAGCGAACATATTCTTCTATTAATGGTTCAATTCTTCTTTTTCCTTTCTTCGCCAAAGAATTCATCTGATGCTTCACAACCTGTATAGACACATCTTTTAAGTATTCTTCAATACATGTAGTCATACACATACCATTAGATTTAAAAACATGAAACCCTGAAGTCCTTGTTGATATTTCCTCTGGCATCCCTCTGTTGTGTTGGTATGAAGATAGCATCCATCTGTCACCATCACCTATTTCTCCAACAGTCTGAGCTACAAGTTGTATACCATCTTCATCTGGTATCCTTTCATCTTCTATTTCAACAGAATCATCTTCTGTTATCATTCTTTTGAAAAGCACATCTTCTTCTTCTTCAAACTCCATGATAGTCCAATATGACCCTTTAACTCTCTCCTTCATGAGAATGCAATTCTGATTCTTCCCTATAGAAATGTATTTGCACATTTATTTTTCTTCCTTCATCTCCAGATCATCTTCAATTAACTATGTTCCTCCATCATGCAACTCATAAATGAATTCCTTTTGCTGCAATACTTCAGACCTTTCTTCATTTGAGAGACTATCTTCATCATATTTTAAGATAGTTTCAAAAGACTACCTATCATCTGCAACAAAACCTGAAATCACAAACAAATTATCAGTCTCAAAAACATAAGACCTTTTGGTCTCATATGGCCTCACAGCCATCTCTTCCATAAGTTTATCTATACTCTTTATAGAATTCATGAGACTCTCAATTAGTCTATCCTTTTCTACTTTATCATCCTCTCCAAGCAAAGGACCCTTTTCAGGTTCACAATATGAAACCTCCATCTTAGATTCAGCTTCTCTAAGTTCTTTCTTCAAAACAACAAACATATTTTGTTATAGCTTCACCTGTAGTGAATGCCATCTTACCTTCTTTTTCATGACCCAACCATACCTATGGTACTCTTCTTTAGCAACTTGCATATGCTTCTCAAAGCACAAAATGTCTTTTACTAACTCTATCAATTCTCTGTCATCTTCATGTCTTTCTTTCTTCTTTCTTCTATTGTGTCTTTTCTTTGAAACCCTGCAATGACTTTCAGTAGTCATTTTTTCTATCTCCCTCTCTTATTTTGTGAACTTCATCATGTTCACTTGTGGACTACTTTCCTAAGCCTCCCTCAACAAGTCTTCGCACTTGTCTATTATACCCCAACAAGCTATCTCTCCTTAATCTTGTCCTTTCAGTATCTCTAGTTCTTCTCCTCTATACCATTTTGAGCATCTCCTTTTCTCTTCTTGGCTTTTGCAATTCCACTCCACTTTTGAGAACATACACTAGTCCTCTCTAATCCAACTTCTATTGGATTTTTGGGTTCTGCCACTACTTCCTCTTTTTTCTTTTCAAGAACTTCTCTATTCTTTGCTGCTATAAATTCACATAACTAGAGTCAAAATATGAACATCAATCAGTCCATACCTTTATACTTTTTCACTTGTACAGTTGGTTGTAATATCTCCACTGCTATCTTCAAAAGATATTCCTCTTCATCAAGAACAGAATTGTCCTTGAGCACAAATCCCCCAGTTGTTATTGCTACAATCTACAATCTTTCATCAATCCTAAAGACTATCAAATCCTTTCAAGGATTATTTTTCATTCCTATGTGGCTAATCATCAACTTTAACCACATGTTTTCTGTCTATAATCAATCCTGAATACCCTCTTACCTGACTAACCTTCTCACACAATCGTTAGTCTTCAATTTTAAAATAAATATTGAAAACGAGAGATTGATTTACCTTTCATGCAGAATACTTGTTCTTCCCTCCTCATGCATCACTGAGCTTCTCCTCAGGCTCATTCAGTGAGCTGCATCCAAGCATTCATAGCAAGTCTCCTTCTTGCCATTAATACCACTTCAATCATTTTCCAGAGCTTGATCCTCTGGTATTATAAGTTCTCTCCTATAGAAATTTCTTCACATGATCAACTAATCAACTGATCTACCTCACAGAATCTTTGTCCTGCTCTGATACCAAATGATGCCAACCTGAACCAGAGTATTGTATTCAAATCATCAAATTGAACCAGTAAACCAATTCAAATCATCCTTCCCAGGCATAGTTAGGTTCTAAGTTAGTATAACCTCTAAACTTAGTGGTCCAGCTACGTCCTTCCTTAATGCCATCTACACAAGTTTAATTCCTCCATCAAGTTTCCACAAGTTTCTTCCCCACACAGGGTTTCCACAACTCTATTCCACAATTGTGGATTGTAGGTTGGGGATTCAAATTTTCCAGAAGTTGAATTTCCACAATTTCCCTCCTGCAATTATGCGCCCGCAACGGCCTTTTCGCATGCAAGTTGTGGATCCAACTTTTCCAAAAGTTGAACTTCCGCAATTTTTATTCCCGTAATTCCTTTTCTGCAACTTCTATTTGAATTGTTGATATTTTGCGAGACAGATCTGGACCGTTGATCTGTTTTCTTTTGCGATTCTAATTTTTTACCGTTATACCTTTGTGGATACAATCTCCATCATCAATCTAAGTTTTCTTCTGTTCATCCCAGCCACGCATAGCCTTAACTCCTCTTCATCGATCCTTATGGTGATCGATCTCTACAGACCCTGAATCTTCAACAAATTTACATACGCATTAGAAATTCATGAAATACGAAGCAAATTATTCATCGAACTCTCCCCTTCGATTGATCAGAGACTCTATCGATCGATCTCTGTTTCCTCTCTCTCAAAAGCCATCTTTCACATACCACTTATCAGCTGTTAACAAGAAATAAATCAAACATTCATTTCATGAAACCACACATTCAAACAAATATTAATTTACACAGACATTTAGCCGAAATAGGCTTTTTCATTCACATACTGAAACTATATATACAAAATTCTCTCAGAACCTACGTTCTGATATCCTTATGACTGATATATCTTTAATTGGCCTTACTTGATTCCTAGAGGCCCTACTGACCTTCCTATCTGTCTATCTCTGTCTTTTATCCCTTGTCTACCATATCTAATCTCTCTATGCCTTGTACGCTTACATATATATATACAAACAGAACTCTGAAACCAATTCTTGTTCAGATCGTATAAACACTCAACAATATCCTACAATTCATCAATTGTTATATATTTTAAGTAACTTTAAATCTTATATCAATGACTCGCTACAACTAATTAGGGAGTTGTTACATGACTCATTCATCCTCTTAGTGACTCACCTAATTGGCTCACCATATTTTACATAGATTTATTTACAAAGTGATAGTTCGAAGACCATCAATTCAGAACTTAAGACCCCTTCTACACCTGACTAGACTTTGAACTTGAATTTGGATGGCGAGCAGGATGCTCCTGCATCATACTCCCTAGGAAGAGAGAAATATGACCTCCAGGTCATAACCTTCCATCTTCAATATACCTAGATCGCAAACCTTATTCTGTAACTGGTCATCCATCTCATCATGTTGTTTTTTCTTTGTCGTCTTCAGTTCTCCTGGTTTCCAAATTTTCTGCTATAATGCTCCACTAGCTTTGCTTCTGCAATCTTTTCCTGTAATCAGTCCTCTCTTGCTGCTTTGACTCTTTGCTCTGCTGATGAAAATCTTCATTCTTTCCTCATTCCTTCTTTGAGACATCTTCACCATCAACAACCTTAATTCTTCAATCTTCATGTCCAATCTATCCTTTGACCGGTACACCTGCATCTTCTTTTCCTGAAACTATTGTTGTCCTATTGACTCTCTACTACTATCCACTAAGTTATAAAATAATTCAGTACTTTTATCTATTGTCTACTCTTTTCCAATGTTGTCATCAAACATTAGACAGTCATGTTTAACAACCCTTGGATTGATCAACCAGTCTTCTAACATTTCTAATTCTTCATCATAATTTTTTAAGTTAGAAAACTTTCCTTTGTCTTCATTAACCAACTTTCCAACAACAAATTCCTTTAGTTACTGATCACCCCTTTGAGACAATATAGTCTCTTCCCGTGTCATGGCAAATCTCTTCCCCTCTCTATTAGCAACACCACTATCCACATATGCAAGTGTTCTCTTTTGTTTATCTCCACGAGACCATGTAATCCCATTCTTCAATCCCAAAACACTCTTCTGGATTTGATCCATGTCAATGACACATGGATACTCTGCTTTTGTTTCTTCATTTACCTCCAGGGAAACCTTATAAGGTTTGGCACGTGTTATTCCTACAAATACATACAATTCATTAATTTCAAACATATTGAAATTTTTATCTCCCATTGACTTTCTTATTAGTATATTCTCTTGCTGATATGAACTCTCCCAAAAGTTCATGAGACCTTCAACTAGTCCCTCTTCTACACCACCTTTTTATAATATGACTTTATGTTGTTCTTCACAACTGTGAACATATTCTTCTATCAATGGTCCAATTCTTCTTTTTCCTTTCTTCCCCAAAGCATTCATCCTATGCTTCACAACCTGTATAGACACATCTTTTAAGTATTATTCAATACCTGCAATCATACACAAACCATTAGATTTAAAAACATGAAACTATGAATTCCCTGTTGATATTTCCTCTGGAATCCCTGTGTTGTGTTGGTCTGAACACAACATCAATATGTCACCATCACCTATTTCTCCAACAGTCTGAGCTACAGGCTGTATACCATCTTCATCTGGTATCCTTCCATCTTCAATTTCAACAAAATCATGTTCTACTATCATGCTTTTAAAAAGCACATATTCTACTTCTTCAAACTCCATGAGAGTCCAAGGTGACCCTTTAACTCTCTCCTTCATCAGAATGCAAGATTCTTCCCTATAGAAATTTCTTTGCACATTTGTTTTTCTACCTTCCTCTCCATATCATCTTCAATTGATTTTGTTCCTCCATCAAGCAACTCATCAAGGAGTTCATTTTGCTGCAATACTTCATACCTTTATTCATTTGAGAGACTATCTTCATCATATTTTAAGACAGTTTCAAAAGACTTCCTATCATCGGCAACAAAACCTACAATCACAAACAAATCATCAGCCTCAAAAACATAAGACCTTTTGGTCTCATATGGCCTCACAATCATCTCTTCCATAAGTTTATCTGTACTCTTTACAGAATTCATGAGACTCTCAATTATTCTCTCATTTCTTGCTTCATCATCCTCTCCAAGCAAAGGACCATGTTCAGGTTCACAGTATGAAACATCCATCTCAGATTCAGCTTCTTTGAGTTCTTTTTGCAACTCAGTAAACATATTTTTTGTGGCTTCACCTGTAGTGAATGCCATATTACCTTCTTTTTCATGACCCAACCATACCTCGGGTTCTCTTCTTCAGCAGCTTGCATCTGCTTCTCAAAGCAAAAAATGTTTTTTGCTAACTCTAGCAATTCTTTGTCAACTTCTTGTCTTTCTTTCTTCTTTCTTCTGTTGTGACTTTTCTTTGAACCCCCTACAATGACTTTCATTAGTCATTGTTTCTATCTCCCTCTACTCTTTTGTGAACTTCATCCTGTTCACTTGTGGACTGATTTCCTAAGCCTCCCTCAACAAGTCTCCACACTTGTCTATTATACCCCAACAAGCTATCTCTCCTTGAGCTTGTCCTTTTGGTATCTCTGGGTCTTCTCCTCTAGAACCTTTTGGGCATCTCTTTTGCTCTTCTTGGTTTCTGCAGTTCCACTCCACTTCTGATAACATACACTAGTCCTCTCTTATCCAACTTCTGTTGAATTTTTGGGTTCTGCCACTACTCCCTGTTTTCTCTTCTCAGGAACTTCCATGTTCTTTGTTGCTATAAATTAACATAACCAGAGTCAAAATATGAGCATCAATCAATCCATACCTTTATACTTTTTCACTTATACAGTTGGTTGTAATATCTCCACTACTATCTTCAAAAGATATCCATCTTCATCAAGAACAGAATTGTCCTTGAGCACAAATCCCCCAGTTGTTATTGCTGCAATCTGCAATCTTTCATTAATCCACAAGGCTGTCAAATCCTTTCAAGGATTCTTCTACATTCCTATGTGGCTAATCATCAACTTTAACCCCCTTTTTTCTATCTGCAATCAATCCTAGATACCCTCTTACCTGACTAACCTTCTCACACAATCGTTTGTCTTCAATTTTAAAATAAATATTGAAAATTAGATATTGATTTACCTTTCATGCAGAATACTTGTTCTTCCCTCCTTATGCATCACTGAGCTTCTCCTCATGCTCATTCAATGAGCTTCATCCAAGCCTTTGTAGCAAGTCTCCTTCTTTCCATTAATACCACTTCAAGCGTTTTCCAGAGCTTAATCCTATGGTATTATGAGTTCTCTCCTATAGAAATTTCTTCACAAGCTCAACCGATCAACTGAGCTACCTCGCAAAATCTTTGTCTAGGTCTGATACTAAATGATGCCAACCCGAACCAGAGTATTGTATTCAAATCACCAATTTGAACCAGTAAACCAATTCAAATCATCCTTCCCAGGAATAGTTAGGTTCTAATTTAGCGGAACCTCTAAACTTAGTTGTCCGGATAAGTCCTTCCTTAATGCTATCTCCACAAATTCAATTCTGCAACCAAGTTTCCGCAAGTTTCTTCCCTGCAACAGAATTTTCGCAAAGCTGTTCCCGCAATCACGGATTGTAGGTTGCGAATTCAACTTTTCCAGAAGTTGAATTTCTGCAATTTCCCTCTTGCAATTATGCACCCGCAACGACCTTTCCGCATGCGGGTTGCGGATCCAGCTTTTCCAAAAGTTGAACTTCCGCAATTTTCACTACCGCAATTCCTTTTCCGCAACTTCTATCCAAACCGTTGATCTTCTGCGGGACGGATCTCGACCGTTGATTTGTTTTCTTTTCCGGATCTAATTTTCGACCGTTAGATCTTTGCTGATCCAATCTCCATTGTCGATCTAAGTTTTCTTTTGGTCATCCAAGCCACGCACATTCTTAGCTCCTCTTCATCGATCCTTATGGTGATCAATCTCTACAGACCCCGAATCTTCAATAACTTTACATACGCATTAGAAATTCATGAAATCCGAAGCGGATTATTCATCCAACTCTCCCCTTTGATTGATCAGAGACTCGATCAATCGATCTTTGTTTCCTCTCTCTCAAAAGCCATATTTCACATACGACTTATTAGATGTTAACAGGAAATAAATCAAACATTCATTTCATGAAACCACACATTCAATCAAAGATGAATTTACACACAGACATTTAGCCGAAATAATTTTTTTCATTCACATACTGAAACTATATATACAAAATTGTCTCAGAACCTACTTTCTGATCTCCTTAGGCCTAATACATCTTTAATTGGCCTTACTTGATTCCTAGAGGCCCTATTGACCTTGCTATCTGTCTATCTATGTCTTCTATCCCTTGTCTACGATATCTACTCTCTCTATGCCTCGTAGGATTACATATATATATATATATATATATACAAACAAAACTCTGAAACCAATTCTTGTTTAGATCCAATAAACACTCAACAATATCCTACAATTCATCAACTATTATATATTTTAAGTAAGTTTCAATCCTATATCAATGACTCTCTACCACTAATTAGGGATTTGTTACATGACTCATCCATCCTCTTAGTTACTCACCTAATTGACTCACCATATTTTACATAGATTTATTTACAAAGTGATAGTTCAAAGACCATCAATTCAGAACTTAAGACCCCTTCTAGGCCTTATGAGACTTTGAACTTGAATTTGGATGGAGAGCAAGATGCTCCTGCATCAGATGTGTAACTCCTTCCATGCTCATCTTAGAGCTGACATGTGTCCTTTATGAAATAAAATATTATGAAAAAAAACATGTGGGTTCAAATTAAATTTCATATATTTAGATTTAAAACAATGAACCAACTTTCTATAAAAATACAAATTAAAATCATAAGCATTGCATTACACACTTCCTCAACATTCCACTTTAAAAAAGGTGTTTGCACCTCAAGAGATATGATCCCTCTAGGTGCCTTACACCTCAAGAAATTGGATGCCTCTCCATACCAATACTTGGTATATCTACGCTGGATCTACGCTGATTCTATGATAGGTATAATGTTTTAAACAAATTTTGGTAAAAAAATTAATATCATATTTTGTTAAAAATATACTTATGGATAAGATAAAAATTTAAACTTAATTTGTTTAAAAATATATATATAATTTCCAATTTTGTTTTAAGAAAACAACTATTTAACAAGAACCACATAGTGGCAATGTCCCCTACATTGCCATGGCAGCTTTGACACTAGATGTTTGCTTGTAAAGGAAATTAACTGCGCATCATTAAACATTTAATGATAAGAAACATATCATAACTAGATTTTCAGGGTGCATCATTAAACATTTAATAATAAGCAACAATTAGAGCCTCCATTGTACTATATCTATTGCATTTTATTTTTAAACAAAATATGTGAATTATGTTATTAAATATTATTGTTAATATTAGGGTCTTATTATCTCTAAGAATCAAATTAAATATATTCATTTTATTTGTGAAATATATTCAAATTAAATGTTTCATGGAGAAATTATGGTGAAAGAGTGACACTCTTATGGAATTTTAATAGTTAGAAGAGATTATAAATACATAGATCCTTAAAAAATAGCAATAGAGTATACCTTTGGACAAGAGCAAGCCCTCCATAGTTCCATGTAACAAAAAAATTAGCTTCCAAGGATTGGCATAAACCAGGGTGTCAGGTGCAGTATGCCTATATTCATGTCTATCAAACCACCTCTAAGAACTCTCCCTCTAGAATTCACAATGCCATCCTCCGAAACAAACATATGAGAAGGCAAGGAAGGAGAAAAGTCTTGTGAAATGGAGATTCAACCAAAGAAACAAATACAATGATCTAAATATAAACATAGGTCAATCAAGCTATATATATATATATAAGCTTAGGAATTCTATTATGAAGCCATATTCTGATTTATTTAAGAGGTGTTGTATGCACATTATGTTTAAATGACTGTAGGCAAATTGTTAAGTCTGTAGTCATTTTGTTTATATAGTATGCTATTAGAATAGTCATAGTCAGTTCATAAAAAAATGTTTTATTTTAAATAAGTGTAGATAAAACTATATATTATTTATAAAATCCAATATACAAAAATCATAATCAAACAAATATAATAATATTTTGTAAAATCATATTTAATATTAATTTGAATATACTTTTCATTTAAACTTTTGGATAAAAAAAATGATTTTTTTGGAAGAAAAAAAACCCAAAAGACATTGACATTGCTCTTCTATGACTATAGGGAAGTATTGGCTCTAAAGATGCATATTTCATTCCATACCCTGTGACATCCCCCAGATCGTTCCTAACATGTTCATATAGCTTTGGTCATGTTAGGAGTAAAAACATGACAGTGTGTTTTCTACAATATGATTTTAATTTGTTTAAGGGTATGGCAATGTGTGTTAAGGTTGCAGCAATTAATATATAGTGATATGGCATAGTAACATGGGAAGCGCGAGGGAATGTAATAAAGAGAATAAAGGTACCGGTCTAAGATTACTGACTTGAGCTAACTGTATATTGTATATATATCCACACGTCTTTTACTGTGCTAACTCAACCTCGTCTCGGCCTGCTCATGCCATGGATGCTTCCATCGTGCCGCTATTATGCAATTTCCTCCTCATTATAAAATTTATTAGATTTAGTCTAGTCGTGTTTAGCAGGATCGTAATAGATATCATAGGTAAGAAGTTTTCACATCTTGAAACCCTCCACGTGGGACTCAAGCTTTATATTCATTCAGCCCTAGAAACCATCAACGACGTTGGATATTGCCCATGATTTGCATCATTAGCTCCTTATCTTCCAACTAGTTTGTAACTATAAATATTGAAATTACTGCTTTGTTCTTCCCCATCCCTGTCCATTCTTTCTATTTCCATTCGTATTCGTCAAAGTAGTTAATGGTGCTAACATACCACTAATTAAAGTTGACATTGAAAAATACACCACTTCCCCCACTGTACTTAATTTCATACAAACCATCCTCCTGCCAAGAATTCAATACTGCAACCAATATCATATTTTAATTCTTGCAAGATTTAGTACCCCTACCATTCCAAGTTTAGCGAGCGATGTTGCCAAATTCAAATCCACACACTTCAAACTATAGATGCAGAAACCCTACAACTGTCTAGCTATTACATTGATTGAGATCATTTGATTAATAGAAAATAAATTATAGATGCATAAACCTTAAAAAAATTGTCTCGCTATTACATTGATTGAGATCGCTTCGTTTAGTAGAAAAGAGAGAAAAGCTACTGCGACTCTAAAGGGCCTCCAAATTTTCCATATTTTATCACTTCTCTTGCTATTAATGGGATCACTTCTCCTTACAACCTGCCACTCCAGTAAGCAGTTAAGTGGGTACAAAATCTCTCCTTACCCTTACTCAACTCCCCTGCCCTCGTCAGACGCCTTAATGAAGGAAGCTCACTAATGAACTGTCATATCCTGCATTTCCCATCTACTTATATTTTCAAACATTTCTGCTTTCTTGTTCCAATTTTTTCTCCATATCTGTCACATGCTTTTCCATAACAGTTGTAGTTGTAGAAGCAAGCAAAGGTAGGCATCTTCCATAAAATATGCTTGGATTTCCTTGCTTCTTTATTAAACTATTCTCACCTCCTGAAAGAGAAACCTATCATTAAGAAAAAATTAAAATGACTATGTGAGCTCCACTTCATCTTGGATGTATAAAATTCAATGACATCACCATTAATCCCTTTTGGTTTCCCTTGTAATACACAAAACAACAAGCCTGTATTACTTCAGACTACTTACTCACAGTGCAATCCACCAACCCTATGAGAACAATTCGTACAAAATGATTCCACCAACGTTTAGTACAGACTCCGCTTCTTGGTGGCTGCTTACTAAGATATCTCCCATTGTTATAGACTAATGTGATGTAACATTCCCAAAAGTTCTTAATGAAATGCGAAATATTGAAATAACCTAAAAGTTAAGATAACTTGTAGATTTAGGTTATAAGGGGATTTTCTGTTAAGATAACTGGTAAATTAGTTGATAAGGGGATTTTCTGTTATGACATTATGGCACTAATCTACATGTCACCCATTGTCCTTTGATTCATGTTGTCAATGTACATGATGGCTTTAGCTGATAAGGGAATTATGTGCTTATGATAGTATGGCAGTAATCTACCTTTCACCCATTTTTTTTGGTCCATTTTTTTCGTTTTATGTTCATGATGTCTATGATGTTTCCTTAATAGAATACCCAACAGTGTATATGCGACCCCATGTCGGCAGGGAGGTTGAAAATTGTTTAAAAAGAGTAAAATTTGGTTGTGTAATTGCCCTATATTTTTTTATTTCCCTGGCATATGTTATGTGTGGTTGTAATCCATGTGATAGACGATAATTAGAAGCTAATATCACAATGGCATATCCAGAAGAGATTTTTTTTAACGATAATATATTTTCCTCTACACTCCAAAATAGCATGGAATTTGATCTTTTGCCTCCCCTTTTCGGGATTGAAGGCAATGACAATCGTTTGCAAAGGATCCATTGTTCATAAAGCTAATCTCAATTCAGCCTTCCAATGGATCGTACTGAATAAAAATAGACTGTTAATGAAACCCTATGATTATGTTGTTGATGGTTGCAATGCCTATTGGATTTGCAAACGTATTTGTCATTCACGTTCCTAAAACCCAGAAATGCTATTTTGGGATTTATTTAATCATTATCTGTTCCAATTGTTTTTTTTTCTTTTAATGTCCCTGAATCGAACTCTGGGTGTGTTTGTGTATTCTACTCCTTAAATATCATTATACTCCTTGAATCACATCCTATAGTGTTCTCCTATTTCTCTCGGACTGAATATTAATGTGGAGGTGGAGCTTTAATGAACCCATAGGATTGGACTAGAATAATGAACAGAAAATATTGCATGAGATTGTTTTAAAAAATATATTCCTGCTCCATCATTTTGCTTCTTTCTTTTCATTACACCCTGCATCGTTTTCAAATATATATATATATATATTAACGATTTTATGAAATGCATTTAAAAAATTTAAACAAGACGTATTTTGTTCAATTTTCAACTTCCATCTTTGCCAAAAAATTCTTAAATTAAGTTGAGGCCATGATCAAACTACGTCTATGTTGCTGGAATTCACGAGAAGATGGCCTTGGTACAGAATCTTTCACCTAGAATAGCTTCAAATAGAAGTTGACAACAATATTTAGAATCATTCCCCCAATATTTTGGAAAAGCACCTAGGGCTTCTCTTCTCTGTTATACACCCAGGGCTTCTCTTCTCTGTTGTACTACTGTATTAAATTACTCAACGCATTTTTCAAGCCTTTGGAAATGACAAAATCATAAAAAAATATAGCAATAGAAGATAAAACAACAGTATCTAAATCCTATAACCCACAAGATAAAAAACAAATACAAAGTCAAGATTTCCACAAAGATTAAACATAGGCAATAAAAAATTCTAACCTAGCAAAAGAATGAAAGCAAATAAAAAACCCACTAGGGAGAATTATCAAGAAAAAGCAAACTAATTCAGTTAAGAATCCCAAATTTTGGTCAACAACACCAAAGCTTTTCCCAGAACTTGATTTATTTCTTCAGTGATTCGACCTATTGGCCTCTCATACATGCCAAATAAATAAATATATATATAATCATATAAAATAAATAGTACATTCTCAGTTTTTTAATACAAATTAAGATAACATAAAATTGAAATCATTAGTTATGATCCTAATTGAAAAGTGTAAAGTGTAACATAAACTTTGAAGGCTTACGAACAATTTAATTTGTACTGCTGCTGGAATATAACTAGTTTATGCTGCCAAAGGGGTTCAAGGTCGGAAATGGGTGAGTATTATGGAGAAAACTTGGAGGGTAAGATCATATGGGTTGAATATCTTATTCATGTAAGCAGATTGTCTAGGAGAACAAATAACCAGATAAATAATAACTAGAACACTATTAAGAGAAAATTGCTAGAAAGGAGCAAGGATCCTTATACCCATCTCTGTATAATTCCATATCATGGTTCTTTTGGGTTCTCCATAGAGAATCATGAATTGCCCAAGCAAAGTTGTAAGCCAAGTGAGGTATTGATTGATTTTTTCCAACAAGAGACTGTGGTAAATATTTTTACTTTAGCTAATCTTAATTGAAAAGTGCTAATTGAAAAATGCAAGAATTTTTTATCAAATACTACATGAATTGTATATCATTTTTGTTTCAACTAGCAAAAAAAAATTCTTTATTTATTTTTAATAATTAAATTTCATTAAAATTTAAAATAAGGTAATAAAACTCACAAAGATATGAAAAAAAATATTTTATTTAATTTTATTTATTTATTTTTAATAATTAAATTTCATTACACTTTAAAATAAGTTAATAAAACTCACAAAGATATGACTCCTAAAATAAGTTAACCATTATAGTAATTGAGATAGATTTTTTAGTAAAGAATTCTATTAAGGTTTAAATAATCAAATTCTAAACTCTAACATAGTTCTCTATCCGGATACTAAATATAGAATCACTTGAATGCCTCCATATCAAACGCCATTGAATCACTTGAATGCCCCATATAAAACGCCAAATAAATAGAAAACAAACCATAAAGTAAAAAGGGAGATTGGTAGCCCTATTGTGACTGCCACGAGAGAGATTGGTAACCATATCGTGACTATGTCCATTCAGTCGACAACAACCTCTGTCAATGTCAAGCAGGAGAGATCGAGCTAGGTTGGTAATGAAAAAAAATACCCATCACTAATAACCGCCATAAACAATTAGGGTAAGTAATATATTTATATATATAAATATTTTTTAATAAATTAAAATAACTAAAAATAAGCTCGAGTGGTTACTAAATCAAGCCTGCCAATTAAGAAAAATGTATCGAAGTGAAAAAAAACAATCAAAGCAAATATGTTCTTCATCTCAGCTGACCAAGGTAATCACAATTAACAATATCATAAACCAATTTCCAATTAAAAAAAATCATTAGAGGGAGGAAAAAAACATAGATGGAATTCATGATAACAAAAAATTTATTAAATGGAGGAAAAAAGCACATACATATTTTGTCATTGTGCCATGGATGGAATTCCTCATAAGCTTTTCATGTTCAGTAGGTTACACAATTTTTCATTAAATTAAGGAAAACAAATACATATTTTGTCAATGTGCCATGGATGATCAAAACTTTTGGAATGCCTGATAAAGCTTTTTCTTGTTCAGTAAGCTACACAAGTGTTCTTGTGGAACACCTGATTAGGCTTTTCCATTTCAGTAGGCAATGCAATTTTTGGTGAAGGAATGAAGTAAGATGCTTCCCATTTAAATCGCATGAATCTCAATTTCAACATTGTCTTTGTCCTTGTCAATCTTCTTTGGAGTGGATTTCTTGTAAATCACATATAAAACAAGCTGTGTAGCACCCAACAATGTTCCTAATCCATTGGGAGCCTGTAACAAATATTCATCACATACATTGGCTTTAAAATGGTTTATGGTAGAAAACTATAAGGTAAATGCCATGGTTTGAAACTCTGCATTAATAAACAAATGAGGGCAAAAGATCGATTAAACTCACAGCCACAAATGCATCTTGGTCGAGAAGGCCATAAATAAACCATGAGGAACTGCGAAGGATTATAAACAACGACAAGAAAAATGGCATGTATTCCACATTTTTTTGTCTCCATACATTTTTCTGCCATGCATCCAAGTTTAGAAATGAAACTAATCTTGCTTGGTAATAATTAGTAAGAATAAGAATAAGAATACCCACTCAGTAGATTCATAAACAAAGCTCTGAACAAAAGAATTGAGGGATTTAC
>LPNX010229821.1:9698-58364 GCA_001517045.1 Pseudotsuga menziesii
TGAGTTTTTTCCATATTCACCCGTATTTGACGTGTAAAAAACCTAAATACGGGTATACGCCCGTCAAATTTAACCCCTGCCTGGGATCTGCCACCTGTATCAGATTGGGAATTTTCATCTTAAATACTGTATGAACCTTCCCATTTGAATCACAGGTCTCACTATGCCTTTGTTAATTTCTTTTAGAATAATTTGAAATGATTTCCCTTGATATATCATGAAAATGTCCATCACCTTCAAGTTTTACAATGATATCTTCGTGGAACCATTTTCTTCAGTAGTGGTTGTCATATCTTGTCCATGCGACTTTTTCAGTTGTTCCATTATAGAAACATTCTCTGCAGTTAGCTTTTTTTGCATTTCTTATGAATAAGAAAAGCAATCTATGGGTTTGAAGCGTTGCTAGCAATGTTGAGCCAGATATCCTATTCCATGATACTTTTCCAAAACATACACGTTATAAACACGTGTTGCTATAGGAGGACTTAATACATGTAGAACATAACATTAATAGATGAACTCAAAAAGAAGTTCTCTGGAAAGCTAAGCAACTTTGCTACCTCCCGTAAGAATTTTGACTGACTTGATTCCACATGTGTGCACATAGAAACTTATGAAAACCCTTTGAATTCTTCTACATACACAATCCTCAATATTTTCTGCGCCTTTATCATGTTTTTCTAGGACATATCTGGCAGCTATTTGCATTTTTTTATTTGCCAAATGTTTTCAGAGAACTCCTTTGTCGATTTATACATGGTGCAACACTTCCATTTACATGTCATGGCCTTCTTTTCATGTGGCCCAATGCCTTCAACCTGTCAAATAATACAAACATCAAACTTACAAAAGAACACCCACACACAAATCCTCTTCCTGCAAATTAGGCATTTTTCAAATGTCTATTGAGAGAATTTGGCATTGTACTTGTCTTTATCTTCCCTAATTGCACACTATTGACATCACCTATCCTTTTTTCTTGTGGCACCTTTGCATGTGGCCTGATGGTTACATTTTATTTCTTCATTTTTATTTGCTAAGTAGAATCCCATATGTATCGGGAGTTTGATATTAGTGGTCTGTACAAGCATCGATGTATACATAGCTTATTGATGAGGAGTGGACAGGTATAGTGCTTTGCATTTGCGTTGGGCTTTCTGTGTCGATTTGTGACTTGGGCCCGTGGGCTGACTTGTAATTTGTCTTATGGCTTGGGTTGAGAATTAGCTTGAGGGTCCCCAATCTCTTGATAAAATTCTAAAGCTTGGATCTTTTTAGAAAAAATCATAAACCTAATAGGCTAGATTAGGCCTAGACATCAATATGACTTGGAGTTTGTCATATAATTAATGTAGCTTAGGTTTTGTCTTTTTTGGAAACTTTAGAGTTAGTCACTTTAAAGCACACACCATTTCTTATTTTATTTGATGAAAATAACAATTTCAAATCTAAAAAAGTATAAAATTAGGGTTTAGGAAAAACTAATAATGCTTTGGAATGCAGGCTTTCATGAAAAACAGGAGTATGACACTAGCCAAAGGATCTAAGAAAATGAAAAATCAAATAGAGAGTAATGATGATGCTCTCAAAAATACCATTGCATTTTGGTTGCTAACATCTGGCTCCAGCTGATATGGAGACCTCCCTGCAAGGTTTCCAAGAACCTGGTAGTTCCAGTCACCTTTACCATTGGGCTATGGAGTCATTTTTCCTATGCAACTGATCTTCAGAAAACCTGTAGCCTGCTCTGTTTATTTAAGAAAACTAAAAACAATCTACCTACTCATATGAAGATTTTATTCTCCTACCTTCTTGTACACTAACCAACTGCACTACTTCTTATCAAGTGAACTCATGCTTCCAATGAAGCCATGTTAGAAACTGATCTACTAAACCTGCTCTTGATCTTAACCTCAGAAATAAAGGAATGTACATCGAACAGGAAAGTGGTTTGAACCGATGATAAAGACAACTTACATCTGACATAAATATTTTATCATATATACTACTCAAATATTCCAAATAGTTTGCAATAGGGTCATAAAAGACAACAGGAAATACATATTTATGTTGTTGTTCCAACTAACCGAAATGCTTTTGCTGATGGTTGTCACTGATCTCAATGTTAAATGTGGACTGCTAAGCTTCTGTCAGAGAGTCATATAGGATGGATTGTTGATCTGAGCTTTTCAGCTCATCATATTCCTCTTCATATCTGTTGCACTCTCCCTTTGTATGCAAATCAAAAAACTGAGGGTTTCCCTTACTATCTGCTGCATATTCAAATCTATCACATGCTGATATAAAAAATCTGTTCATTATCTTTTGGTTTTGCAAAGGGAACAAACTGGTCTTATTGCACTCTAAGTCAGTAGATGCATTTGGTACAATGTCAAAAATATCTACACTGTAATTAACATCTTGAAGATCATTAATATATCGATCACAAAAAGAAGTGTCCCCTATTGCAACATACTCCTCATAACTATCATTAACCACAACGTGCATACATTTTCTGGTCATCCCTTTGCTGAAAAGTAGAACTAGATGAAAATCTAGTAGTCAACAACCCTTTATAAACCTCAAAATGTTCTTCCTCATCACTATATTTATCAAATATGAGAACGTCATGATAAAATTCTAATGACAGGGATGAAGGTTCTTGCATGAAATTATCAGCAATGGGATCTTGAAACAGATTTCGAAAAATATCGGCAAGTTCCCCATCATAATCAGCTTTCTCATCCAAATTTGAAATATCATATTCACAAGGGGAAGGAGGATCTTCTTGATGCTCTAGCTGGAGATTAGATAGTCCCAAGAAATCCTGTTCCTCCTGACTATTGTAACTTCCCTTGACATGCAAATATGGAAATTTTGGGTTAGCCTTACTGGTTTCAACGAACATTTGACCAATGGAAAGTTGATCATCTCCATGTGTATCTAAAGAAGATATTTCTTCAGATTCATAAAAATCAGAAATAGAGGTAATAGAAAAGCCCTCATCTTCTTCATTACTCCTTTCTAATTCATATTTATGACGAGGCACATCACAGTGTAGATCATTTGAAAGATGATGTAAATTGCGAGGAGAATATTCTTCTCCATTTAGATCTTCAACTTTAGAATGCAATTTATATTCCTCATAGCAATTATCAAATGCAAAATCATCTAAATAGTACCTTTTATAGTGCTGAGTGAATACTCTATGAAAATCCTTCAAGGACGAAATACTAGAGGGATGTAAAGAAAAATACCATTGACGTGCATCACCATACAATGAATGCATGAACATCTTCAAATGAACATCTTCATGCTGTTGATCAAGTAGATCCATGCATTCATGAAACTTGAGGAGGTGTTCTACAGGATTGTCTTCTTTCTCCTCATTGAAGATAGGTATAAAATATCCCCAGTCGGACATATCATGTACTGGATGTGGGAAACCAGGAACTGAAGAGAATTCAAGAGGTGTAAACCTCCGAGCCAAAATAGTAGCAAATTCTTTTCACATCTGAATATTGTGGAGTCGCCACTGAATTCGTCCTTCATGGAGTCGCCAGATAGATTATTACAACAAGGATAATGTCCACACTTTGTCTATCATCAAAGTTGGATCTATGTCGTCTCCCAGGGAAGCTGAGCTTCAATCTCTTCTCCCCGGAAACAACACCAAAATGTAAGCACTCCAAGAAACTCTTCTAGGTCGTAACTCGAAGATGCCTGGTAACTTAAATATTCTTTCAATGGTTCACTCAATGATGGGTAATATTGGATCAAAATGAATATCTAACTCACTGAATGGTATACTCAAGACAGTCTTAAGTACATTCAGACAACAAGGCCTTCAAGAGCTACTGTTAGATAGGTAATAGATAAATATGGATGAAGAAACTGACTTTATTAACCAAAACACATACATACAACCATATATATATGATGGGCCAATCAAACTAGTATGATTACTTATGATCCTTTGCTCACTAATCATATCGTAAGATGACAGTCACCAATAGATTATGTAAACATAGATAAGAACAGAATTCCACTCATAAGAATAGAACAGAAATGTAAAAGAAGATCTGAAAAATACCAATGAAAGAAGCTTGCATACTAAATATTTTATAGAAAGTGTCTTTATCACAACAATAGTGTAGTTTAGAACTCCAAATCGACCCTTTGTTCTACAGAAGTCATAGGCTTTATAGCCCATTAGAGGAACTTTCAATTTAATTGGGCCTTCCAAAAATAATACAAATTCCATGTCATCATGTATTAGCCAATCAAAATTCTTTAAAATTCAAAAGGGAGCACCTCTTAAACAATTTTTTAATATAAATCTGGGGATAGATATCATAAAAAAACTACTTTTTTTGTTCGTATTTTCGACATATCTCCCTGTGTTTTTACTCAAATTTCGATTAGAAGAGCTCGTTAGATGCAGAATTTAATTCTACATCCAACGAGTACCCACTCGACATACTTTTGACGGGCCCTGCTACCCCAAAAACAAGAAATACCTGAAAAAACGTGATGATGATGTCATCATCACGTTTTTTCAGGTATTTCTTGTTTTTGGGGTAGCAGGGCCCGTCAAAAGTATGCCGAATGGGTACTCGTTGGATGCAGTCCAACGAGCTCTCTTGATCGAAATTTGAGTAAAAACACAGGGAGATATGTCGAAAATACGAAGAAAAAAGTAGTTTTTTCTTTTCTTTCTCCAAAATTAATAAATACTATTTTATTAATTTTCCTTAGGAGGCCCATTTTGAGTAGAAATTTCTCTAATGTTTACAAAATTATTCTAGATCTTGAAAAATTGGATCAAATTTGCTAAAACTAGACAGTAAAAAACAGATGCTAGAAAATAGGAAAAGATCTTATTTTGATGGTCAATCTCCATATCTCAAAAGATCTTCCTGATCTTCGAAATGTTTGACAATTGCAATAGAAAGTGAAGGAGAATTTGGAATTTCCATTTGGCAGGAAAGTCACATTTTACCAAAGTAGGCAGGAAGCCTTATCATCTCTATCTTTGCTAGAGAAAACTGAAATAGAACTCTAATCTTGATGCCTTTAGTCTTTGTCTATCATTATAAATCATCCTCAAAACATTTGGATCTAGGAAAAATAAGATCTCTCTGCCATGTCTGCACTTTCGGTGGCTAGTAGAGGAAAATTTTGATCCCGTTAGCTACCAAAAGCTCTGTTTTCGGTGGCTAATGAACAATTGAAGTGTTCGCCTAAGCCACTGAAGGCTCTGCTTGAAAATAGCTTTTAGAATCTGCAAAATATGACTGAATATTTACTGCCTGGAAATCAGGTTATGGTTGAACATGTGGGATACCTGGGATCTTCCACCTGTATCAAATTGGGCATTTGCATCTTAAATAATGTATGAACCTTTCCATTTGAATCACAGGTCCCACTATGACTTTGTTCATTTCTTTTAGAAGAATTTGAAATGATTTCCCTTGATATATCATGAAAATGTCCATCGACTTCAGGTTTTACAATGATATCTTCGTGGAACCATTTTCTTCAGCAGTGGTTGTCATATCTTCTCCATGTGAATTTTTCAGTTGTTCCATTATAGAAACATTCTCTGCAGTTAGCTTTTTTTGCATTTCTTATGAATAAGAAAAGCAATCTATGGGTTTGAAGCGTTGCTAGAAATGCTGAGCCATATCTCCTATTCCATGATACTTTTTCAAAACGTACATGTTATAAACACATGTTGCTACAAGAGGACTTAATAAATGAAAAACAGAACGTTAATAGATCACTGCAAAAAGAAGTTCTCTGGAAAGCTGAGCAACTTTGCTACCTACCGTAGAAATTTTAACTGACTTGATTCCACATGTGTGCACATAGAAACTTCTGAAAACCCTTTGAACTCTTCTGTATACACAACCCTCAATATTTGCTACGTCTTTATCATGTTTTTCTAGGACAGACCTAGCAGCTATATGCGTTTTATTATTTGCCAAATGTTTGTAGAGAACTCCTCTGTCAATTTGTACATGGTGCAACGCTTCCATTTACATGTCGTGGCCTTCCTTTCATGTGGCCCAATGCCTTCAACCTGTCAAATAATACAAACATCAAACTTACCAAAGAACACCTATGGACAAATCCTCTTCCTGCAAATCAGGCGTTTTGCAAATGTCTATTTAGAGAATTCAGCACTATACTTGTCTTTATCTTCCTTGATTGCACACTATTGACAACATTTATCCTTTTTTCTCGTGGCACCTTTGCATGCGGACTGATGGTTACGTTTTATTTCTTCATTTTTATTTCCGGAGTAGAATCCCATATGTATCGAGAGTTTGAGATTAGTGGTTTGTATAAGAATCGGTATATACATAGCTTATTGATGAGGAGTGGACAGGTATAGTGCTTGGCATTTGCTTTGGGATTTGTGTGTCGATTTGTGACTTGGGCCTATTGGCTGACTTGTAAGTTGGATTATGGATTGGGTTGAGAATTAGCTTGAGGTTCCCCAATATCTTGATAAAAGTCTAAAGCTTGGATCTTTTTAGAAAAAATCTTAAACCTGATAGGCTAGATTAGGCCTAGACATCAATATGACTTGGAGTTTGTCATATAATTAATGTACCTTAGGTTTTGGATTTTTTGAAAACTTTAGACTTAGTCACTTTAAAGCACACACCATTTCTTATTTTATTTGATAAAAATAACAATTTCAAATCTCAAAAAGCATAAAATTACGATTTAGGAAAAACTAATAATGCTTTGGAATGCAGGCTTTCATGAAGAACCAGAGTATGACACTGGCCAAAGGATCTAAGAAAATGACAAATCAAATAGAGAGTAATGATGATTCTCTCAAAAATACAATTGCATTTTGGTTGCTAACATCTGGCTCCAGCTAGGATGGAGACCTCCCTGCGAGGTTTCCAAGAACCTAGTAGTTTCAGTCGCCTTTACCATTGGGCTATGGAGTCATTTTTCCTGTGCTACTAATCTTCAGAAAACCTATAGGCTGCTCTATTTATTTAAGAAAACTGAAAACAATCTACCTACTCATATGAACATTTTATTCTCCTACCTACTCGTACACTAACCAACTGCACTGCTTCTTATCAAGTGAACTCATGGTTCCAATGAAGCCATGTCAGAAACTGATCTACTGAACCTGATCTTGATCTTAACCCCGGAAATAAAGGAATGTACATCAAACAGGAAAGTGGTTTGAACAGATGATAAATCCAACTTGCATCTGACAGATCATATGAAGTTACTTTTACACCTTAAGTGTCATCCACAACATATAAATAGTGATCCAAATATTTCACTTAAATATTTGAAAATTTAGTCATCAAGCAACTAATTTGAAGCATAGGTGCATTTCTTATTAGTATGAGGTTAATATGCAAGAGATGAATGCCCTGAAAATGTCAATGCTTCCATGTAGGAACGTTAGAGGCAAGTAGGAACAAGATAGCCTCTGCAATCATAAGAATAGAAATCTCATTGCAACAAGAACAAGGTGCTCATGATAAATAGTTCAATATTTAAATATTGCTCAAATCCATATAAATATTGAGTAAAAGATGATCGAAATAAACATGACATGAGATATAGATAAATCAAAATGTTTAATATGGTCAACATATAGAAAATTGTGATCAACTCATGATATCACTTAAAAATTTAAAAAAAAATGATTTTACTTAAGAATTTAATTAGCAAGAGCATATAATCATCATAAAGATATTACTTATAAAAGAATGAAATTTCTTTTACATAAAAGTCAACAATAACATATAAATAAATTAAATAATGATCTCTAGATAACACATATGAGATTGTTCTTATAAAATTGTTTTTATAAACAAAACAAAGAAAATAACAAATTAATTATTAAGTATATTTAAAAAATATTAAGCATTAGATGGTTTATAGCTATCATCATGACAAAATACTAGAAATCCATGCCCTTAAAAGATGTTAATATTTCCATATAGAAATGTGAGACAAATATATAACAAGAATAAGAAATAATATCTTAATAAACATGATTAGAAGCAAAACCCTAATGCAAAACATGAATAACATCAAACTTAAATACTTTACCATACTGATCTGAATCTGCAAAAAACACAGTTAGAAAAACAATAAAGGACATAGGAGAAACTTTCACTTACAACCCTGTGAAAAAAATGTGTCCATAAAAGCTCAGTCTTATGTTCTGGTCATGAAGGTTGATTCAGAATGGCTATTCCAACTCCAAAAATAGGTTATAATAAGAAAATTAGTAAAAAAAGACCAAGTTACGACCATTTTTTTATAACTGTCGTTTTTATTACCGAAAGGAAGCCCAAAAATGCATAGTTTTATGTTATGGCCACGAGGGTGGATCCAGAATGGCTGTTCTCATTTCAAAAACAGGTTATAATAAAAAAAAACCAGTAAACAATGACCAAGTTACGGCTCTTTTGTATAAGTGTCGTTTTTTATTACCGAAAGGAAGCCCAAAAATACCCATTTTTTTTGTTATGGTCACTACGGTGGATACATAATGACATTCCCAATTCCAAAAATAGGTTATAATAAAAAAACCGGTAAAAAATGACCAAGCTATGACCCTTTTTTATAACTGTTGTTTTTATAATCGAAAGAAATATCTCCTTGAGGAGAGCCCCTCAATCATGTAGATCTACAGAAGAAGAAGAAAAAACATCAAGAAACCCTTGAAAAAATTCTGCAAAAATATTACACAACAAGTTAGGGTTAGGGTTAAAAAAATGCATAAATATGCCCAAATCTGAAAAGAAGCCTAATGACTACCAGATAGAAATAAAATATACAACAAAATGACAATGCCCAAATGATACTCATTATTGATTGAAAGCTATAGAAGGTACTAGATCATAGAAACCCGCTCTGATACCGTGTTAGAATAGTAGAGTCAAGCTAAACTAGTTAACATATCTAAGCAACCAACAACATATCATAAAAAAATAAGAACAGGAAAAGAAAATGACAAAAGAACACCGATATACGTGGTTCAACCTAATGGGTTATATCCACGGGAAGGTAGTATTCTATTATCTCCATAATGTCTTCTCCAATCTTACAAGAGAGCAAAGCACAAATACCCCAAATAATATAGATGATGTACAACAATTTCACAATAGTACCACTACTACATCAAGAATACATGATAGGTAGAGACTCACTTGAACCTATTATATATACTAAGAGATAAGGAGGAATTACTCTCATATATTGCATGTGGGATAGTATCATTATCCAAAATAACATCTCTAAATACAATACCATAGACAAATACTCTACACAAGTAAATACACCACCATATAACTATGGGTTAAATGTATTACTCTTTTACATAAGATTGTAGACAACTTTCGACATAATATAAAGACATTATTACCTTCCAAGGAATATAATATATTCTAACATGGACCATTGATCTACAGGAAAATGAGATAAATTGAGAAGTAGAATTATGCAATGAAATAATAAGAACAATGTACACTGAACAAGACAAATTTGAGACAAATCTGATAAGAATTGATCAGTTACTTACAACATTAACCCCCATTCATTCATAAATAATACAATTATTAAACAATAATTAGAATTCGAATTCCATGGATAGGATTCGAATCTACCAGCTCAGGCTGATTGAATAGCTAACTAAAGTTGACTGAATAGCTAGCTCAATGTGTCTAAATCACTATTGGAGGCTCACTAGTCTAAATCAAGATGTCTAAATCAGTTTACAATTATTTAAATTATGAGGTAGGTGGAAAAAGGTATCAGTCTCCCTTCATGCATGCATAACTGGTGGTAGGAAAACTGAAAGTGATCTAACTGATTGTAACCGTAGATTGACTCAACATAATTTCTTACCTACCACAACCAACTGATGGAGGCTACTGGTGGCACTTAGAGTGGGATCCTATAATGTAGGGATTGGCACTGGTGGTACCAATGGCATCGGTGACACCAATGGCACCGGTGGTACCCATGGAACCAGTGGCACTAGTGGCACCAATGGCACCAAAACTCTAGCAAGGTAATAAATGACCTCCTAATGTAGCAAATATGACAAAATAGACTATATTGGATAAAGGAGGATTATTAATCCCAACACCCCCCCTTAATCCTAACTCTGTACAAATTGGGCTCTAGCAACTAGGACAGAAGTCACCCCTACAATATAAATGAAAAAATAAACTACTTAATGAAATAATTAAAATAGGGAAAAACTCATGGTAAAACCCCCCCTCAAAATAAGAAAAAATTAGGAAACAGTATTTGGACAAATTTTTTTGAAAGTATCGTTGCAATCTGCAACTCTATGGAGTAGCCATGGAGGATCATGGTTCTTGTAATACTCCAAAAATTCGTAAAAAATTAAATTTTTTCATATGACATTAAATGTTTGCAATCGTCACTACTGAGGAACATTTAACTGTTAACGGTTAATCTAAACAGGCTTAAACTAAAACTTATTCTTTTGTTAATTTCTAGTTCTGCATACTTAATTGTTTGCTTTCATAAATCATTGTTAAGGGTTTGATTTAGCAGTTTATGATTTGGAACAATAGGAATTGAAACATCTGTTTAATTACTAAGTGCTGAGTTTGTTTTACTGTTTTGTGAAAATATGAAGGAACTTCAGTTGATTCCGAGGCTTACTTAGTTTTTTAGCTAATGCAGTGAAGTGATCCTTCTTTTACAGGTCTTATACAGGTAAGACATTTTGTAACCAATTTCCGGATCGAGATTATTATCTCAACTAGCATAAAATATAATGCTAGTAAATTTATTTATTTTACAGCTTTGATCAAATAAATTAGGTATCGTTGATCTGTATATTTATGTTTTAATTAATTTTCTGGTAAACATAAGTATTTGGAAAACTAAACATAATCCTGTTGTTCTTCCATTTCGCTTCAAGTTTATCTTGTTCATCTAACTTCTATCTATTTATTATCAGCTGAGGTCATGTATGTAATTATTGTGAAAGGTAATTTATCTAGCGGGTCCTTTAATACTTTATTACTTGATACCGAGGTAATTCAAAAGTATGTGTTTTCAACAATAAATGAGTTAAATAAAATTAGGAAAACCTAAATCTAGGTATAGTCATAAAGTACAATGACTGACATTCACACATGGAACTAAAAACCTAGTGCATAAGAAAGTCTACTAACTGTTCTAGTACTTACCAACTAGAGATGCAATAATATAAATTTTATATCTTTAAACTATAGTATTACTGCTTTTTTGTGTAAGAATAAAAAGATTATTTTCTACAAAAATCTATCCAACTTAACCTTCGTATGATCTTCATCTCGCAAGGGGGATATACGAATCTAAGTTTAATACCTATACTAACAAAATCAAGCTATACATCTTCCTATGCTTGCACGCACACATACATAAATGATTAAGTCTTTTAAAATGGTATTTTTACAATTCTATGGTTTCTCACAAAGTGTTGTTTATTATGCTAATCAAAGTTGAAAAATTCTTTACACAAGTGTTTACCCAATTCCAAAGATTGTACAACATAAATATAAACCTTAGTGTAAATACTACCTCCATACATTATTCGTTAGGGTTATAATATGCATATTATAATGAAAAGATATTGAATGTTATGAAAAAGGTTTTAACCATAGTTTATATATAAAACGCTATTGTGTGCAGGCTGCTCCAAAGGGGTCTCGAACTATAATGCAAAACCCATAATTCGCAAATATATCCAAAGCCATGTGGTAGGTAATTACAGGCTAGGGTTTTGACTTTTGAAGTTTCAATATAAAAATTACCCTAAAACCCTAATTTCTCATGTTTACCTATCTTTTACCACTGCTTCAGAGTGAGAGTGCCACAAGCTCATGGATGCATGGCCTCACCGTTTCTCTTATGTTGCGAATGTGAACTTTCAGTACTATGGCTTACCTTTACATGTGAGAGTCCTGTTGGCAGTCAGCAACAACCCCTTCATTTTTCATTAAGATGAAGGGAGATCAACTCTCTTTTATGATTTACCTTTAAAAATTTCTGAAGGTACTCTCAATTGTAGAAGAGTCAAGTGACATATTAGAGGTTTATGAAAACATTTTCATAAACTTGATAATTAGCAGCTATCAGTTTCATAAATTTTTATATAATCAATTCTATCATTAATTAAATCTATTTGATTATATATGTTGATTTAAGAAATTTAAAGAGATAGTATGCTAATTGGGGTTCAACGAAAACACATTTTGAATTTGTTTAAAGCTGGTTATTGATAAGATATTATAAGTTCTTAAAATCCCTAGGACTAAAGGCGACTTGTTTTAAAACTCTTATTAGACCTAAAAGTTCACATTTCATATGTAACTTAAATATCTTACCATGACTTTGTAAAATTGTGTATATATAGCTAGTGAAAAAGCAAATAAATGAGTATCATTTTGAAATCTTCATATGACATAGTTTTATAGCTTTATATCCTATCAAATTTGATTTGGGATATTAATGGATGGGATCCTGTAAATTTTTGAAAACTATATTTCAAAATGAGGCTTTATGTATATACATGGCTTAAGTGTTAATTCGGATCATTAGTTAGTTGTATTGCAAAACATTAGGGTTTACTGTTTTGACACTATATCGTCATATTAATAAATGCGACCACCTTTCACGTATAATCTAGAGCAGATCATCAATTGACCTTTTTTATGAGGATACATGACCCATATGTCAAATAATTAACACCTGTTACTTGGATCGCTGCGTTGGCATGAAGATTTGGCTAGCACCTTTCATTTTTGACAGCTGTGAATGTATTAATGAATCGTATCAACAGGATTTAATGTTGTATATGACCGATAACCATTCCATTTCGTGACGCTGTATGAGCTCATCATGCCAAACTGTGTGTAATCAATGTCTCGATTTACGATTCATGAATCGAATGATCCCTGATATGTAGAATTGGTTAAGATTTACAGTTAGTCGTGGTTAGTCATGCATTTATCATAGCAAAACGCAGGGTGTAGTGTTCATCATCTCTAAATTAGGTTGAAATGGACAAACTTGGAGCCCTCGTCTCTATCAAGTATGAAGCATGTGAGGATTTGACATTTCGCATCATGTCTTTTACCTGGGTGCCTATCCCTTCCCTCTTCACGACTCCATTCATTCCATTTCGTAATCAGGATAGTAGTGAGGAAGCCATGGCTCTGCTTAGTCGTTTTGAAATCTCAGGGTCAGAGCTTGTTGAAGCATATGAGAAAGTTTCCCTGCTATTTGAAAAGGTTGGATGGGGTCAGTTCTTTAAGTGCTTTAATGGCCATAACGTGGAGGTTACCAAACAGTTTGCGTTGAGTTTGAAAGAAAACGTAACACAGGTTGGGGATTTCAAGTTTATCATTGAAAAAGACAAAATTGCAGAGGCTACGAAGCTCCCACAAACCGGAGAGTGATGGTTTAAAGGTGGGAAAGTGAATAAAAAGAAATGTTAGTCCTTGTTGTTGCCTTTGCCGGCCAGTGCAAAACTGAAGATTGGGGTTTCGGTCAGGTTTCTGAAGCTAGAATGGCGAGCATTCTACGAGATCTTGGTCAGGTATGTATCATGCGATGGACAATTTTCTCACCTACATTATTATCACCTACGACTACTATTAGCATTAAAGGGCTGTAAACTTAATATGTCGTTTTACCTATGGCAAAGCCTAAAAAAAATGTCGCATTCGGTTCAAAGTTTCGATAATCCTGATAGAAGTCTATTTCATCATGGTTTAGTCAAAATTATAATACAGCATCAACTGTCTCTTAATGGTAAATCGTGGGATGAGTTTTTAATTGAATGTCAATTAGGGCCGACTCAATATTGGCCAAACCCTTCCCCAAAGACCCGTAGGAAACGAAAGGCTACTGTAAAATCCAAAGTTAGTAATGTTCATGAGGCTGAATCAAAGGATAAAGAGCTTCAAGAAGCCAATCCACCCATAAGTGCTGGTATCAGTGATGATGGGGTCGGGAACGTAGCTCCCTGTTACTCTGAAATAACCTTGAACCAATCTCCATCTGACAAACACTATAGTACACCTGCAAAGACAGGGGACAGGTTAGCCAAAAACAAAGATGTTAACGTTGTTGATAATAAAAATATCTCTGAGCTAAATACTCCTCGTAAACATGACGATGAGTCTATGCATAAATTAGAACAACTAGCGTAGGTATGTTGTGACAGAGGGGGTTTTGAATCAAAAAATATTGTGTTTGTTCGTATGAGAAGGGTTACTAGAAGCATGAATAATACAAATATAGCCTCTACTCCTATAAATACTCAACAGAGTACTCAGCCAGTGATTGTCCATCTTGAGGACGACATTCCCTCGTCGATTCCCGAAACTACTTATATGGATGATCCTACTCTTATGAAGAATAATAGTGCAAAATTGGCTAAAGACATTGCAGAGTCAGGTAAGGCAGAAGTTGCTCCATCGTGTATGGACGCCTATGGTTCAGGCCCCGAGCCATCTTTTATGAGTTTTACATCACCTAGTCAAGACATAGGTAATCTTGATTCTTCCCAGGCAGCTGATTCGTGTCATGACAAGGAGGAAGAAACTCTCCAACAGGTCCTGGACAGAGTATACGAGACTAAGATTATAGAATTGAAAAATGAACTTAAACAGTGTCAAGCTAATGCAGATTTAAAGGAGGTGGAAAATAAGACATTCAGAGAAGAATTATTAAACTGGATTAACAGGTGGAAGGAAGTGAACATCAAAAGGAACCAATACAAAAAGGCGAAAAAATCAATGATAGGTACAAATCAACATTTACTTGAACAAGTAGAAAAGCAAAATCTAATGATCATCAGGCTCAAAGCCAAACTAGCCAAAGCCAGAAGAGTGGTCGATCTTCAAAATAGAACCTGATGATTATTTCCATTTTCAGTTACGTGATTTGTTTCTCTGTCAACATGTAATCAAAGTTTTTTTTGTGCATGTCTGTAAAATCGCAGATTTTACAGGCACACATATAAATTATGGTTTCTTTTGTTATTTATGTTATAATTGGTTTTTAATAAGATGCTTTTGTTTGTTTAAAACAGGTGGGCATGTCATCGCTATCCTCTACAATTTCAGGACGTTTCTAATATTCTAAATTTCAGTTGGAAGATGTGGATGTGTATTGAAGACTGGAATTTCGACACAGCCACGAATTTGTCAGTTCCTTTAAACCAGCAAATGTTTCAGGCTAGTTGTTTTTATTGTTATCTTTTAGTGACAAGTGTCTGATGAAAAGAGATTCGATACTCTTTGATAGTGATAAGACTCCTATAGTATTGCATATGGCATTTATGGGAAAACTGAATCGAAAGACTAGTAGTAGTATATCAGCTAGTAATTTTTAGGAGATAGGGATGGAGTGACTGAAGAGAAACATATTCAAAATATTATTTTGATACTAGTTTTGTTCTGGGCTGAAGTTTGATCTTTGGAAATGGGATGTGACTAGAAATCTCCAAGTTGATATCATGATTGGTATTGTTTTGGATACTCTTTATATTTCAGTATATGATCTTCTATTTTTAACATTAATACAGTATACTTGGTTATGCTTGTGTTTATTGATCAGTATTTCACTTTGTCAATGCAATATTATATTTGAATTAGTATGTCATTGTGACTGAATTTATCAGTGTTTCTATTGAAAATTCAAGATATAAGGATATATATTTATGTCTGTTAGATATCATTTGTATTTTTGCAATGATTTCATACTGAACATTATCTCTTATTCAAATATCTAATGTTGGTTATTAGTTATTAATTAATTAGACATTTCAGAAAATTCGAAGTAATTGTTTATTTCAGTTTATCTGATAAGTTATTTTATATCAGAACAATTTAGTGTGGATGGTTTAAATATTTTTGTTTAGATATTACTCCTTATCCTGTTGTTCATCCTTATATTAATTAATAATTAATATAATATTCAAAATCGCTCTCAGCTGAGATAGGATAGATAGGATAGTTAAGATAGTTCAGTTATTATCCTAGTATAGTTTACATTTAACAGTTGTTAAATAAAATTTGTGTAATTTTAGAATAATTTTAATAGTCTTTTATATTTAGAAAATTAAATATAAAAATCTTCAAAAATCGAAGAATTTCCTTAAGAAAGCAATTGTAGGATAACTTAGGTAGTTGAAAATAACGTTAGGGTTTATTTAGACAAAAATAACATTAGGATAGATTTTTGCTGAATTTTAGTTTCTCCTTAAGAGAAAAATTCAAGTGGTAGCAGGACCATAACCTGCGATATTTTGCTATTCCAAACACACCAGACGCTTCTTTAGGCTAATTATGTGGGTATAATCTCCTTGTTGGCCTAGGTCAGAAAATCGAGCCAACAAGTCCTTAAATTCCTTGCTATTCTCTGTGTATAAGAGTTTTACAACCATTCTTTATCTCTGTGGGTGTGTGGTCTTTGTCACCATAACCAAGCCTCTACGTGAGCTATCCTTCGGCACTGGTGCAGTGGTAAAACTCTGTAGTGTGAGCTCAGTTTTTGGTTTACCTTGCCGTTTATTTTGACTTTCTCATTAGGGTTTCTTGACAGTGCTTCCTTCATTGCTTAGCGTAAATTTTATGGTGGCTAGGGTCTATTCTTGTTACCTAGTATGAGGCCGAGGTCAAGTTATTTAGGTAAGACATTTTGTTTTTAAACAAAATTATAAATATTTTGCACCATTCACAGATTATTTTGTTAGTTACTTGTATGAGTTTTAACATTCATTGGTTTCATTTGTGCAGTTCTTTGAACTTGGATAATGTGTGCTGAAAACCATCGAAGAATACCCTACAAGGACTCTATGCTTCGTGTCTACCCAGGTAAGCCTCGGTCTTGCCTGAGGTTTCTCCTGCACTGGTTGTATGGGATTTGGTTGTTACAGTCCCACTGGAATGCGACTTCTGTTTTGGTTATCATATGTGTTGTTTGTTTAGAAAAGCCATGCGGCTGAGACTGTAATGTGTTGTTAAGAAATTTTTGAAGCCCTAGCGGCCATATGGTGATGAAATACTTTGGGGCTTTCACGGTCGTGACTTGATAAAATACTTATGTGGTCTTCTCGACCATAGTTTGATTATAGAAAATGTTATTTTCGAACAGGCTTTTAAGCCGTGTCTTTTGTTGTAAAAAGGCCATTAGGCCATAACCTTTATGGAGACGGTAGTGGTTTTGATAATGAAGATAGGTTTTAGATGTTGTTTATAATTTGAATAAGATTAAAAGCTTACATTTTGTAACTTATATATTTGATAATATATACATACTGGGTTTTTAAGTAAAACGATGGCATGCTGTGAGATTTTTATCTGTTCTGGTTTATTTTCAGTTCTTTTTAAATTAACCTAAACAGAGATATTATTACTGCAATGATATTTGTTTTGATGTATAAATAGCTAAAGAAATTTTAGAGAAGTTTTATTGTGGTTCATGTTCGTAATTGTTTTGATTTTGTTTAAAAGAGAAACAAAATGTTCAGACAGTGGGTTTTTAGGACATAATTTAATTTTTACTGTCAAAAGCAATTATTTCAGTAAAAAAATAAATAAAGGAAAGGTTGAATAGTACAACCTGAGTCTTTACTGTTTTCTTGGATTAGAATGTTTTTTTTAAATGTCTTTACTTAAATTTTCTTAGTTTATTTTTACCAAACAGTTTTAATACTGTTTTCTGTGGAAAAAGTATTTAATTTTGTATATTCATATATTAGATAAATGTGGTTATATAAATGAAGAACGCATGCTTTAATTAATTTTGGGTGAAACTGTATAACCCCTCTGCTAGTAAAAGAGGAGGTAAAGATAGTCATATTTGACAGTTTCTTCAAAACAGGTTTTATAATTACTTTTAAATTATTACAAATTTTAATATTTGATTATAATGTTAGTCAAGTTACATTTTTACTTAGGTTAATGATGAAGTTATCTAAGTAATTTCTAGCCTCATTTTACTATTTCTTTAAGTTAATCCTATTTATTCTATTTTTATAATGTCTTTTAGTTACTATAATAATAGACTTATAGTAAATCACTTATCCACTGTGTAAATAAGTGCATAGACTATATNCTTTTGATTAACCCTATGAAATCTGTAGAAGGTAAATAAACAAATTCAAACACACTTCTTTTGATTATCTATTAGAATGTAATCTAACCTAATGTACTAGAGTACTACCTTTGTGTGGAAAAATATAGTTAGGTATTTTTTAATCTATCAGTAAAATTGGAAATTCTTCTAATCATTTACCCTAATCTATATCTAATCCAGAATTTGACTATTTTTTTTACAGTAAAAGAATTCATTAAATAATTCTAATAACAGAAAAACAGAAGCATAACATATTATTACTTAAGTTCAATCCTTCTTGATCCTAAATATTCAATTAGAAACTAGAAGAGGTGACAACAGCTTAAGGAAACTGTTCCTCCCAACCAACTCCTAGAGATAGCTAAACCGAAAATATCAAGACCCCCGAGCTTGTCTTCTGGTCCACCTGGTAGAAGTACTGGGTGAGATATCTAGTTTAGTAATCCTCTGCAACTCTACTGAGTATTCAGCAGTAAATCTGTTCTGCTTGCAGCAGTATGAAATCATCTTAGAATAGCTGCACTAGTTCAAAACTTCAGCACTTTTCACTCAAAACAAACTTCTGCTAGTCCCCTCCATCGAATTTTCTTGTGCACTAAATTCACTCAGAATTTTCGCAAGTGAAGAATGAGCAGCCTCACCTGTATTCAATTGGAAGTTTTATTAGCATGCATATGTCTTTTGGGTCAGTTTTTCACTTAATGAACCATCTACTCTTGTTCCACTTTCTTGGGGAACATGACCACAAAAATAGGGAAGTTTCCTCCTGCAACAGCTAGAAGTAGTTTGAGGATGCTACCAAGTGTCAATATGCTCTCAACCCAGTCTATTCCACCAAGTGACCAATAAAACACTCATTTAACAGCCTCCTTAAGCTGTTGTCTCATCTTTAATCTATTAATTAATAAAATATTCAGTAATTACATGCAATTATCCTTGACCCCACCTGGTCATTAATTACAAACTTTATAATAAAAATATAACATAATGTATCTTAAAACATAAAATGTTTTTGCAATTTGGGGCATGTGACAGTTCTTCTATGCATCAACATCTTGCTACTATGCATGTGAACCTATCCAAAATAAATGAATATGTCTGGAGGAATTTTCCTCTTTGGAAGAAGAGGAACAAGCTCAACAGAATTAGGAACATAGACAACTGCAAGATGAAAATTGGACCCATGTAGAGCAACTGAGATCAACAGCTGAGAGAGAAAAAGTGCTTGAGAATTCGAACCATGGGAGTTAAACCCAAGAAACTGACATGTTTCATCCTTAAACATCGAACCATGTGAGGTAAAATTAGCTCCAAGTGTTAGGAGCAAGTGTCCAGGTGAATGCATGATGTCTCCATCTTTACTAGTACTGTGAGGAGATGAGCATGTGATCAAGTAGAAAGGTAGAGAAGTCATGGGACCAAGGAGAGAGAATGCTTGAGATCCATAATATGATATAGCTTATAATATATCCAATTATTCACAAAATTTAATATCAACAAACTCATGAGAGAAAACTAACATCGAATCCCCAGCAACAATTTTGAAAGAGACTTGAGGTACTTGATTTTTCACACCAAAATTGATGAGAACAACTACAAACATGATTGGAGGCTCTTGAAACTTAAAATTCGAACCAAATAAGGTCATATCATATCCAAATAATGTTGTATCAGATCCAAGAGTGTGGAATAAAGGTTCCAAGTGCTCCACTGAGATGGTAGATGCACAATTTTCTCCTTCTTCAACAAAACTATGAGTATTGGTGCAAGCAATAATGTAGGAATTTGTTGGAAGATATATATCAATGAGAGTAAATGGTTCACTCCTAAAATATGATATTTATTCCAAAACATCAAAATTATTACTTTTCTACATGTCAGTAGCAACATTATAGAGAGAGAAATCAAATTCCTCTTCATTTTCTAAAGCAATCACTGAAAAATTTTGCACAAAATTTAAAATAGAAGAATCACTAGAGAATGATTGAGTAGAATGGAAGGAGAGTTTTTATTCAATAACAGAGATTCGAATTTCTTCTTTTGGATCAGATATATGAGAAGATGAGATATCATATATCTCATAAACTTTCGGAGCAGCAAGAGAAGGAGCCACTCCAAGGAGACTTTCTTCAGTTCGAATTGATTGTGTTGAAGATTATACTTCTTCTTCATCTTGAACAACTTAATCAGATGGAATTGAGGCCGATACTTTTGAAGAAATATCTCTTGTGGTGCTGATTGTGCTCTCCAAATTTCTAGAATGGTCCTCATTGTGATTTCCAAAGGTTCTATCCAATTCTATCCAGATATCCTTTGGGTATTCAGTAGAATCAATAAGGTAGCACAAGATTGGAGAAAATGATAGACATATTGTTCCAATTTATCTATCACCATCATTTATCCCTTCATTGTCATATTCATAAGACTCTTTACCAATTCCAATAGATATCTCATAGAGACCTTGTCTCTTTAGATATGAAATCATCTTCAATCTCCACTCTGAATATCTTGTTAATGGAGTAAGAAGAGGAACCCATAATATCGAATCCATATTGAAGTTGTACCAGAAAAATATCACTGCAAAACAAAACAATTTTCAATCATATGTCACTTCAAGCCTTTCCACCTAGACATGTACACTTTCTCATAGTCCATCACACCTGGATAGACTTCTATGAACATAATCCATATGGAGCAATGCTATGATTCTGGGATTTATGTGGAAACTCAACTGCTTTCGGTGTACAATGGAGATTGTACAAGACTTACTGCTAGCCTGAACAAGGTTCTTATACCATGTTAAATTTGTGAACCATTGATCTACAGGAAAATGAGAGCAATGAGAAGTAGAATTATGCAGTGGAATATCAAGAACAATGTACACTGAACAAGATAGATTTGATACAAATATGATAAGAATTGATCAATTAATTACAACATTAATCTCCATTCATTCATCAATAATAAAATGTTTATACAATAAATAGATTCGAATGCTATGGATAGGATTTAAATCTACCAGCTCAAGCTGACTGAATAGCTAACTCAGTGTGTATAAATCATTGCTGGAGGCTCACTATTCTAACTCTGGATGTCTAAATCATTCTATAATCAGTTAAATGATGAGGTAGGTGGAAAAATGCACCACTCTCCCTTCATGCATGCATAACTAGTGCTAGGATAACTAAAAAGTTATCTAACTGATTGTAACTGGAGGTTGAATCAGCATAACTACTTACCTACCACAACCAACTGATGGAGGCTGGTGGTGGCACTCAGAGTGGGATCCTATAATGTATAGATTGGCATCGGTGGCACCAATGGAACCAGTGGAACCAATGGCACCAATGGAATCAATGGCACCGGTGACACCAATGGCACCAATGGCACCAATATTCATGGTGGAACCAAAATCCAGTAAGGTGATAAATGACCCCCTAAGCTAGTGGTGCAACCATATCCAGTTGGACTCTTAGTACAACCGTATCCGGGGTAATATGCCAGCTCGTATCTGGGTTAAGCTAGCTTGTATCCAGGTATAGGGAGGAAGATGTTCCATCTTCAATTAAATAGATATATAAATGTATAATAATTAATGGATTATTACAATGAATGTTGGGCCTATCTTATATAGGCCTCGTAGTGACTATTTACGAATGGTCACATCTATTCAAATATCCTAATTTTACTATTAAATAAAATAGTTAAATATTCATAACATTTCCTTCCTGTTAAGAAAATCTTTGTCCTCAAAGCTGAGTTTTGATGGTGTCATCTTTTATCGTGGCTCTATGTCACACTAATGATTTTGGTTACGACCATTGCTTCATTTTGATTATTTTGTCTTTGAATTTGTATTAAGTATGAACTTAGTGAAGTTTTGTTTATGTTTGTGCCACTTATGTGATTGTTTGTTTTAACTATTTTTGTGTTGTCATTCATAGCATATTTTGTGTCGGTTCCCTTTAACGGGTTCTTTGGGATTATAATGCTCACAAGAACACAAGCCTTATCTTGTTTGTGATAGATATTATAGTTTTTTTCCTTGATGTTCTTTATAGAAGTCCTTGTGACAACATATGAACTTTGTGCATTTTTTATTGTGATATTATTGTCAGTTCCTTGATCATCATTATTGTTAGTAACATCGGCTTGTCTCTTATCACAATCTTTGTAAAAATCATCTTTCTTCTTGTCAAATATTTCGTTTTCATTTTCTTCATTACTAGGGTATGTTATATCTTCGTCTTGCACAATATCTTGATTAATGCCATTACTCTCATTGGAAATGACATAATAGTCGATTGTATCTTCATTTTTTTCATTAGCTTGAGTGGTTTGTTCTACATGGTTTTCACATCCATCTTCATTTTCTTTAAATGTTTCGTCAATAGATTTCTTTATTTTATCTATATCCTTAAGGATTTCTCAAGGAGATTTATGAATTCGACACTATAAGATGCCATGGATGTTTGTACAATGGACTTTGAAATTTAGAGGTAAGAAAGTTATTATTATATTTAATAATAATAATAATTTTTTTTGGAATAATAATAAATATTAATTAATATATTAATATTGTTATTATTATTTTTTATAAATATTATAATAATATATAATATTTGTTTTTTAAAATTTTGATTTTTATTAAATATATTATATTATAATATAATATAACATAGATTATAATATATTTTTTTGTTTTTTGTTGCAGGTTTAGGGTTCGTGGAGTTTTGCACTATGCGCGCAGCGGATGAGAGGATGGAAAACATTATGTGGAGGAGACCAGGTTCTATGTGGAGGAGACGATGGAGCTGGGCTACGAGGAGCTAGGCGCATGGGATCTGGGCTGCGATGGAGGTGGGCGTGGATGTAAGGAAAAGGGAGGAGGTTGTTTGGGAGTGAAGAATGCAGGTCACGTGGAGGGCGGTGGCGATGGGAACCGGATCGACGGCATGGAGCGCAATTGGATAAATGGCAAGGGATAGCATGCGGGTAGAGTGACGATTGGAGTGCAGTAGGATGGTGATTGTGGAGCAGTGTGCAGAGGTGGAGGATGTAAGAAATGGGGTAGATGGAGCAACATGGACTAGAGTGGCAAGAGGAGGAGGCGAGAAGATGGAGTTGAGGGAGAATTGGAAATGTTCAGCGAGAGGGGAGAGTGCTGAGGCAGGGAAATGATTGGATTGGATGGAGGAGTAAGCAGCGGAAAAAATCAGGAATTGATGAGTCGAATCCGAGCTCCGAGTAGGAGCGAAACCGCTCTGATACCACTTGGTGCAACCGTATCCGATTGGACGGTTAGTGCAACCGATTGGACTATTAGTACAACCGTATCCATTGTAATATGCCAGCTCGTATACGGGTTAAGCTAGCCTGTATCTAGGTCTAGGGAGGAAGACGTTCCATCTTCAATTAAACAGATATATAAATGTATAATAATTAATGGATGATTACATTGAATGTTGGGCCTACCTTATAGAGGCCTCGTAGTGACTATTTACGAAATGTCATATCTATTCAAATATCCTAATTTTACTATTAAATAAAATATTTAAATATTCATAAAAGCTAGGAAATATGAAAAAATAGACATATTGGACAAAGAAGGATTATTAATCCCATCATGATGCAAATGTTCCTTCCATGTTTTACTATAGAAAAGAATGTCATCAAAGAAAACTAGTACAAACTTACAAAGTTTCTTGTGGAATATATTTTTCATGCATGTTTGGAATGTGGCAAGAGAATTTGGTAAGCCATAGGGTATGAAAACAAACTCAAAATGACTATAGTGGAATCTGAAAGTAGTATTTGATATGTCTTTCTCCCTCATTCGAATTTGATGATAACCATATCTAATATCAGTATTTGAGAAGAAATTTTCTCCATGGGTCTTATACATGAGCTCATCAATCCTTGGTATGGGATATCTATTCTTCACTATATTCTTATTCAAATATCTAAAATCAATGCACATCCTCAAAGTTCCATCCTTTTTCTTTACCATAACAACAAAAGAAGCACACGAGCTTGAACTAGGCCTTATGAGACCCAATTCCAAAATTCCTTTAATGTCCTCCTCAATATCATATTGAATCCTTTTTGGGTGGCTATAGGGATGCATTTTTATAGGTTGGGTTCCTACCTCTAACTAAATGTATGTTCCACCCCTCTATCTGGTGGTCTCCCTAGGGTAAGGTCTCCAAAAAATTTCTCATACTTACCCAACAACTGCTCTATATCCTTAGGATGATTAGAAACCTTCATGTGAGGCTTAGAATATGTAATCAAACATTCAGCATCCCATTCAATGTCTCTATGCCTCAAGATAGACCTCATACTATGAGAGGACACCACTTGGTTTGGGTAAGTGTGCATACCTCTCCAAAAGATTGGTTTTCCTTCCGAATTTTTGAACTTCATTTCAGGGAAATGATAGTTCATTGTATGTTCTCCCAAAGAATATAACCATTGGACTCCCAAAACCACATTTTTAACAGTCACATTCAGTACATAGAATTTGTCAATAACAGTATGATTTTATATAGTAACTTGAAGCTCTGAAATCCATTTGGTGCAATCCATAGAGTGGTTACCTAGAATAATGACTGTGAAACCATCAAAAGTTTCATTTTGTAGCTTTCTACTTTCCATCAAAGTTGCATCTATGAAGTTATGATTGGATCCTCCATCCACTAGGACCGTAACTTTTTTTCCTTGTATGTTACCCCGAGTCTAAGGGTGTGAAATCTAGGTACACCTGAAAGTATTGCGATTTTTCCTATCTCGGGAGTGGGTTTTTATTCTTATTGTGTTTCATACCCCTTTTCTTGGGCTGCAATTTGTGTTTCTTCCTCCTTTCCCCCTTCCTCTTCTTCAAAGAAAACTTCAATGTAGTGTGCCTTCCCCTTTGCACACCTATGTCCTGGAACTCAAGGTTGTTGATATGTGAAGCACAATTTCTTTCTTTTAGGTTCTTCTTTGCTTGGAAATCCCTAAGTCGCTTTAACAAAAGAGTCTTTTTTCCATGGTTTCCTTCCTTCTTTGAATTTGGAAGAAAAATTAGGATTAAGGGGGTATTTGGTTTTTGGAAACACATTATGCAAGTTTCTTGTCAAATTCATGGCATCATTCAATGTACATGGCTTGTGGGATTTCACAATCCCTTTCAAAGGTTCTTTCAATCCTTCAATAAATAGTAAAACAAACCTATCCATAGAAACATCAGAAACCATTACAGAGAGCTTTTCAAATTCTAACATATATGCTTTAGAAGTTCCAAGTTTCTTTAATTGTTCTAGTTGTTTGAAAGGAAGTTTGGGGTATTTCCCCTCAAATATCTCCATCAAGGCATTCGAGAAACCCTCATAGAATAAAATATGATCATGTCCCAAGGTTCTAAGACCATGAAACCACCAAAAATTAGCTTCCCCTTCAATATGCAAAATGGCCATTTTCAGTGCATCTTCTTCAACCATAGGATTTAAATGTAAATACACACTTAGTTTTTGTATCCAAGCACTAGCAGACATTTAGGAAGAAACATAAACGGAAGGAATAGTTACTTTTCCAATGGTATACTTCAATTCCTTATTAAGAGGAGGTTCCCTATTTCCACTAACTCCTTGCTTAAACTAAAGAGAGGCCCTGATGAACTGATCGAAAGGTAGGAATTGCAGGTTTGGTCTGATTCTTGAATTCATGGGGTCAGTTATGAGGTCCAGTATTTGAAAAAATAGCTTCCACATAGGTCTTCTTCTCATCATGAGGTGTACTATTACTATTTCTAGGTGTTGACTTGCCCCCAAGTTGGCTTGCCAACAATTTGAACCCTTGCATAAAATGTTTGGTCATATTTTCAAGATATTTCTTCAAGAATGTTTTAAGGTCCTCATTATCCCCCTTATCCTCCATATCTCCAAATCCTAGTTTTTCCTCGTACTCATAATTAACTTCTTCGCCTTATTCTCTTCCACTGTTAATGTATTCAGTCTCAGTTTCTAATGAGGGAAGACTATCATTATAAAAAATGAATAGGAAGCTCCAATAGGTGCTAATATCATGCTCTGATACCACTGTAATGACCCAATATGAAATTTCCAAACAAAGGCACAATTTGGGGCAAATTCGGTTTAACTAGTCTTGACTCTAGGAGTTCCAAATGGCACAAAACGGTCCCAAAATTGGTAGGGACTGATCGGTGAGTGTTAATACCTCTCAAAATACTCTTTGGTCACTTTGGAACTGTTTTTAGACCTCTGGAACTTCATTTGGGGTTATTGGAAAAAAGGGCAAAATTACTAGTGAATTGTGTTGAAATCCCGCCCAAGGTGTAAGCAAAAAGGGCTTCCCAACTCATATGTGACTATCCCAAGTTGATAAAAGAAGTATGGGGATGGATATTAGACCTCATTCTCTATCATTATTTTTGGTTATAAGTTATGAAAACTAGTTATAGAGCTCCACATTCGAATGCTAATTTTCAGTGCTATTGCTTAAGGGAAATGACATTGATAACTTTACTTCAACTCATAAAATGTACATGAAATGGTTCATAACATAGCATGAAGAATGTATACCATATACAAAATAAAAATATCCTACCCAATATCATTTAACAGCATAGAAACTCCTCAATACAAATCAGATACACAACTCCTTCGAAATTGAAACTAGTCAAGGCTTGGAAATGTGGGCATTTCACATATGTATTTCTTCTAATTCGACTTACAGAGAGTATGGGGAACATAGCACAGAGAAAAATATCATTCAACCATTCTTGGGCATCAGCTTATCTCAACAAATTGCAAGCACCATTCGCACTAGTGCACCATCATATGAAAAAATGAGAATAATGAGATGGGGGATGAAAGAATGGGGAAAGAGATGAATCACGAATTGTATCTGAATTATGCATGAAATAAGAACACTCCATTAAGCTCCAAATGATATTTCATGGTGGCCCCTCCAACATCCAATTTGGATGAGAATCCAACTCCCTTGAAATTGGCTCGCTAGCATGGAGAGTGAGCACTTATCGTGCAATGGACAAGCTAGTGCTTTCCAAAATGCCAAAGGAAAATTCTCAAAATGATCAAAAGATATTATCCTTCATCATGACATATTTTTATAATCCTGATAAGGTCCTCTAAGGTTAAATTCAGCTCCATAGGCTTCCTCCAACTCATCCTAATTGTTTAGTAACCCCTATGACACTTCTCCTCTTCCTCGTGCCTCAATCCTCTTCCAAATTCAAATGGATTTCACTAACCTCCAAATGTGCCCTCTTGGTGGCTATTTTTAGCCCTGACATGTCAGATTGTCATAGATTTGCAATCAAGTATGCAATCAGGTCTGATTTTTTCATAGAATCTTCCATCATTGTTGTCATAGAGTGCAGGGAATCTCTCTCCAAGTGGCACACATTTTCTTCCTAGTCTCTTCCTCTTCCATGGGGAGTTATTCCTATTCACCAATTTGAATCCTTTGTCTCATGATATTTTACTTCACATCTCTTCCTCTCCCAATAACATTCCATTCCTCATAATTTTGAATTTGGGAGTAGGTCATGACAAGTGTAGGGAGGAATCTAGCCACCCAAGATCTCCATGAACCTCCAAGTGTCACCATGAAGCAATGCCACTTTATTTTCTCCATATTTATTATTTATATGACCTAATTTAATGTGTAGATGGTAAATTAAGGTCCTCTTGGGTCTCATAGCTCCCTTATTACAAAATTTAATGCCTCTATCTCAACCTAGGGAACTAGTAGGTTGGTGAAACATTGTTAACTAGTAGTCATATTGGATTGGGGACATGAAATTCTATCGAGTCAATGCGCCCCTCTATGCTTCATTTACGGGGTATCTATTGTATTTCCTTTTTTTAAGGATATTACATGCGCCCTCCTAAGGATTTGATTAATTTTCTCATTAATGGTCCAAAACCAAGCCACTAAACCACCTATAGCGCCCTCATGATGGTTCCTTTCACACTTGTTGACCAGCCTAACTACTTCATGGTCCATCTAGGTTCATTCCACCTCATTATGGCACTACTTGGAGTTACACTTGGCACATTGTCATAGATTGGGGGAATTAGTCAAGGTAAGCCAGCATTAATGTGAGCTTCTCATATGGTTTGTTGGACCCATGGTATTTACCCAATGTATTTCATGTAATAATGCCTATATATTGTAATGGGTTTTTGCTCAATAAACAGAGTGGAGAAATTCTCACTCGGGTGATTTTCCTCTAGTGTTATATCCAATATTTATTCTCTATCCTTGTTATCTCTTTGCGCAAATAATTCTAAGTGAGATTTTTTTTCTATCTAGATCTAGGTTGGAATGCCACATGACTCAGAACTTTTGTTGTGATGTTTTGCATTCCAAAATCTTACAATAATCGTGACATCCTTTGATCGTGAAAGAGAGCGAGGTCGAGAGAGAAACTCAAATGAACCTGAGTCCACTCTAGTAGAGGGATTCGATTCAAGATCATTGATAACATATTTCTAAGGTGAGCATAGACAATGAGCTTTAAGATGATCAGTCTCTCAGCAGCGGAAGCACCGAAAAGGAATACCCTTATAGTCAATATTTTGGGTAAATGAAGAGTCACCCCAATCAATGGAAATCTCCATAGGAAGACCCTGAGCCACATTAACTTCAATGAGGATAGTCACGAGCCACTTGTTCACACCATAAAGCATATAAAAATTCATATGAATGATCCTGCCAATCTTATTAGATAAGGCTTCAAAAACTTTATGATACCAGAGTTGCAATGGAAAGCCCGTGAATAAACACCACAAATGATGTAAGGTAATCGGTTCTTTCAGTGGGTTGAAAGAAACATACCAATGACTGAGAACCAGGGAACCCTTTCCCATCATCTACTCATGTTCCAAAACATGTTTTGACTCTTCAACCGAAAGGAAATAGAAACAAAACCAGCCATTAACAAGCATACTGAGTTTTGAGCAATGTCTGATATAGAGTTTCCAATTTGACCTGATCCAATCCATGAATTCAAGTTGGTTCGAAGAGACATATTCCAAACAACCCAACAGAAACCTTGATAACATCCCTAGAACTGTATCCATGAAATCATCTCTACCCACTGTCAAATGAAGCTTCTCGTTCGTAATCTTGAAAGATTTATGTGACCTTTTTTACCTTTTCCAAAAACAATTAGATAGTGTTTTAGCCTTTAAAAAAACAACGACCACCTTGGGAGTATGCACTTTCTCAGCTGAGGGGGAAAGTGGATAGGCCAAGGAAACCCAAGAAGGTTTGTTAAAGGAAAAGAGCCAATGAAATGTGAGATAATCATACCCAAGTGACACCTCAAGTTACTCTCTTAAATTGCTTGATCACAACCCTAGTAAGATTCAATTCCAAATAAATAGTTTCAACATGATCTAAACTAGCGAAAAATCCAAGAATTTGTATTCTTTAGTTGGAGGTGCCAAGCCATCCCCAGATGACCGGGAAATATCTCATGTGCAATACTTAAATCGCTTGATCACAACCCTAGTAAGATTCAATTCCAAATAAATAGTTTCAACATGATCTTGCATGATCTAAACTAACGAAAAATTCCAAGAATTTGTATTCTTGAGTTGGAGGTGCCAAACCCCATATGACCAATAAATATCTCATGCGCAATACTTAAATTGCTTGATCACAACCCTAGTAAGATTCAATTCCAAATAAATAGTTTCAACATGATCTAAAGTAGCAAAAATTCCAAGAATTTGTATTCTTGAGTTGGAGGTGCCAATCCAGCCCCATATGACCAGGAAATCACTCATGTGCAATACTTAAATCGCTTGATCACGACCCTAGTAAGATTCAATTCCAAATAAATAGTTTCAACATAATCTAAACTAGCTAAAATTCCAATAATTTTTACTGCTGAGTTGGAGGTGCCAAGCCACCCCCATATAACCAGGAAATCTCTCATGTGCAATACTTAAATTTCTTGATCACAACCCTGGTAAGATTCAATTCCAAATAAATAGTTTCAACATGATCTCAACTAAAGAAAATTCCAAGAATTTTTATTCTTGAATTGGAGGTGCCAAGCCAGCCCCATATGACTAGGAAATCTCTCATGCGCAATTATCTCGTGAAGTTATATAAGACGATTAATGGCGTTGATATTAGATGTCAACTGGGGTTTTAAAACTGAAAGAAACTAGGGTTTATGGATGGGGGACTCAGAGTTAAGGAGCGGCCATGGAGGATGGGGAAGGTCAAGTGAGGTTACGGGGTTGCATAGATTTGGTGCATAGAAATAGGGTTGATATGATCGAGATTCAAATAAGTGCAACTAAGGACTCATTGGCTGAAAAACATGGAGTTCAAGGTAACATCCCTTGAGCAGTATAAGCACTATAACAAAAACCTGGCCAGTATGTCAAAATACGATATTACCAAAACGTCCCCAATCCATCGGAATCCGGTTAACCAAAACGTCCCCAATCCGTCTAAATATGGCAAATAAATTCTTGCTAAAATCGCAATTTATATTGTTAAATTGAAATTTCAGTGATCTGGTTAGTTTTAGAATTAGATTTTTAATCTAAGACAAGCCTTAAGTCACTAAGATTATTGAAATTGCAAAATTGCAAAAATAAAAATTTCCAAAAATAATTTTGACCAATTATTATCAAATGTTAGTCAAAAATATAATAACCTCTAAACACCTTGGTTTGTAGGGAGGCATACTAGAGGAAGGACAGTTGTAGTTGGCAGACTGAAGGCAATTATAGAGTTAAAAAGTTGAGTAGGGCTTAGTAGCTCTAAATTGAGATAGGTTTTTTCATTGTATTAATACATCATCGAGTGAGATTTGGTATTCAATAACATTTAAGTTAATTTTCAGATATAATTATTAGTTTTTTCATTGTATTAATACATCATCACGCGAGCTTTGGTATTCAATAACATTTAATTTATTTTCAAATATAATTATTAATATTTATATATAAATAATAATATTTGTAAGTAGAGTTAGATATTCACAAATTTTAATAAACATTAATAAAATAAAATAAAAACAAGAAAAATATTAAAAATGGATTTTAAGTGACTTTTTTATTATAAAAGTATAGAAAAAAAATTCTAACTCTTAAATAGTATATTCGTTGTAAAATAAATATATGTATGAAATAACATTTATATTAAAGTTATAAAATTGTAAAACTATTTTTATTTAAAAAATTAAATAATTATCATAAAAAAATATGAAAATAATAGAATATTCGTATATTATTAACGTTATGGAATATATTTTTAGAATAAATTGTATTAAGATAAACACTTTTACATTTATACTGAAAATTAGGTAAATAAATAGACTGTAAGAATAATGATGGTTGAAGATTAATTATTATTTTTACTAAAATTTTAAATGATTATCATAAAAAAAATTGATGAAAATCATAGAATATTTGTATATTATTATGTTATGGAATATATTTTAGAATAAATTGTATTAAAGATAAACATTTTTACATTTAGATTGAAATTTAGGTAAATAAATAAACTTTAAGAATAATGAACGTTGAAGATTAATTAGGTAGGATATTAAATTAAGAATGATTGGTAGACTCTAAGAATAATGACGGTTGAAGATTAGTTAAGCAAGATATATTAAATTAAGAATGATTGGTTATGTAAAGGGAAAAGAATGAATTAATATTTAAAATAATTAGTAATGTACTAAACTAAATAGAAATTTTGATAGTGAAATAATGGGAAGCTCAAGATTATGCATTTTAAATATTGGTTATCTAGCATATATTAACATAAATAATAAAGATTGGTTAGGCAAAAAGTATTAAAGATAATTAAAATAAAAATAATAATAATGTAATCAATAATTGAGAAGGTGTGATACAAAAGGGTTGAGATAAGAGTGAGAGGAAGGGGGTGATAAGACGTGAAAGACTAAAGAAGAGAGGGGAATTCGAAATTAAAAATGAAATTAAAGCAAGAAGGGGAGTTAAGAATCAAGGGAAGTGACTAAGAGATTAGAGATAAAGTTTTTTTTATGGGTAGCTTAACAAAGAGATCAAAAAAGGGAAAGGGAGGGGGCACTCGAGGAAGTCATGAAATAATGGGAAGAAGTGAAGATAAAGGAGATATTGAATGATAGAATAATAAACATAAGGAAGAGTATGAGAATCAATAAAGGAGGATATTTAGAGAAGTAGGGAGGAAAATGACAGAAGATGAAAAGAGAAATAAGGATCAAACTAGGAGGGAATATGAGGATTCAGAATTAGGATGAGAGGAGCGCAAAATTAATGATGAAATCTAGAAGACCATGATTAGGGAGAAAGGAGAAACAATGAAAGAATAAATTATGGTTGACAGGTTTGATAGGATCCTAATTCATTGATGATAGGTTTCCAATTTTGACTCGGATTATAACCATCATTTCAATTAAAATTATGGGGATGTTTTTTCAATTTCGAGGACTTACATGATGAGACGAGTTGAACAGTGAGGGGTGGGTGCTAATATTTTAACATGATCGAAGCAGATGAGATGTTTGGTGGTGTAGGTATTCTTGACAATTTTTGATTTGGAGAGGCGATTATGAACGTATCTGCCATGTGTTGTTTTATGTAAGTTTGGATGGATATTCATGTATATATGATGTAGGATTTTCCACATGAGCAAGGAATTTTGTAGATTCTTCAGAGAGAAGTAGGCCAGATTTATCCTTAACACTACGAAATAATTTCTTAGATGGTTAGTGAGACTTGAATATGGTCATGATATTCTTTTTGGATAGGAATTTGGAGATGTGGTTAGTGATGTCATGAATATAAGGAAGGGAGATAAAAGAAGGGGGGGAGTTAGTAATATTTTTATTGGGTTTAGGATGGAGGATTAAATAAAAATATTTGTTGATTTGGGTTAAGGAATAACCATTAGTTAGAAAGGATTTGATTAGATGGGTTTTTTCGAGATGGAGATGTTGGGGACAAAAATGTGAATAGCTCTAGGGATTAGGGTTTTTAGCATGGCATATTTATGAGCAGGGTGGTGATGGTATTGTGTGTGTAGGTATCTATCAATATGGGTTTTCTTTCAATAAACCGTGTGTGAAAGGGAGTCATCAAACTAATAGATGGCAAGGACATCCAAGAAGAGTAGAGAGTTGTCTTGTTGGATAATTTCCATGGTGAATTGTATGTGGGGAGGAATGCAATTAAGATGGTTATTTAATGAATCAAGGTTAAACCAACAATAAATCCATATAATGTCTCATTATTTTATTATTTAACACCGAGCATATTTAAAAAACACAATAAATGAATAACAAAATTACCATAATAATAATAATAACAATTTATATCATTGTTATTTAATAAAAAAGATAAGTATCGTTATTTTATTAAATAATGTTTTTTAAAATGAATAACAAAATTGGTTTATATAAAACTCAAAAAAGATTGAATTTATATTATATTTTTATTGATTAAATACAAACTATAACAAAAAATATGAAAATTGATATATTTAGCGCTATCATATTGATTATTTGTGTTTGTAAAGAATAACAACCATAGCCAAAAGTCTTTCATATTCATTATTTGTGTTTGTAAATTATAATAAGAAAAAACCCTTCAATGTATCGAGAGTGGGCTAGCTTAAATGGTAAAGTCTTTTGAGATTCATGCAAAAGGTATCGAGGTCGATCCCTCATCCTAGCTACATTTTGTGTCTATATTACTCAATGTTGACAAGTTTAAGTACAACTGCAAAATGACAGGAAGTGTCCTAAGGTTTCTCCATGAGGTTTGGAAGACTTGGACAACTAGCAATAAACTCGTTATTTAAAAACAAATTATCATGTCGATGAGAAAAACGGTAAGTGATAAAGTGCTCATTTTTTAATCCTTTCTCTCATGGAGGATCTTAAGTATTTCTAACACTCTTTCTCCTCAGGAGAATCAGTGGGTCAAGGAACTCATTCAAAAGAGCTCCCCTCAATCCAAAACACATGTAATCAAGTAAAAACACATATAATCAAGCTTGAAAATTTAGATATGAATCAAATAGATTTCCAAGGTTGGATCTTTGAGCAAGGATGCTGCAAATTGTTCCTCGATGGAGCCTCAAAAGGAAAACCTGTGATGGCATGTATGGAGGGATTTTGTTAAATCCCAGTGGAAAAGTAGTTAAATCGTATGAATGGGATTTGGGACCAACTTCAAACAATTAGGAAGAATGGTATGCCCAACTTTTGGTAGTGGAACATTTAGTTTCTCTTAAAATGGTCCAAAAGGTGTTTATTCTAGGAGACTCTTTATTGTTTATTAAACTAGCAAGGAAGGGCCTCTCCAATTATGAGGTGATTCATGGAATACTATAAAGGAGAAATATTGGAATCTTTAAGAAAATCAAGAAGACAATCCTCACTGATGAGGTGATTTATGGAAGACTGTAAAAGAGAACTATTGGAATCCTTAAGAAATTAAGGAGACAAACCTCATGTACATTTGAAGGAATAGAAATAAACAAACATATAAATTGGGAAATAAAGCTTTGTTGTTGGGTAGAGGTATATGTTTGGATATTGGAATCCTTAAGAAAATCAGGGAGACAAGCCTCACCTGGGAAATAAACCTATGTTGTTGGATAGATGTATATGTTTGTAAAATGGAGGGCATCCACATCGTAGGTGGCAACTCCCAACACCACCGTCGGGAAGATGGATCATGAGATTGTTGAATATGGTTGGAATTGATGTCAAAGCAGTTCAGTAATGACAAAGGAATAAAAAAAGACTGTTGATGAAATTAACATTGTTGTCAACATAAGATCATAAGGAAACATTGATGAAATAGTCCAAATAGATTTGCGGAAGCCAAAATAACACAATTGGCCAAGCAAAGTCAACAACATTATTCTATGAAGTGAATATTCATATAGCCCATATCTTAAGAGAGAGAAAGATCAATGGTCTAGAATAGTTTCCGGAATGCTAAGGTGCAATATTGTTAAAGTTGCGGGAAGACTATTGCGGAAGAGATTTGAGAAAGTCATGTTTGACAATTTATGAAAAGAAGACCTGTAATCCACAATACACAATTGCAGAAGAAGTTTTGCGAAAGAAGAAGTACGGAAGCAGTTTCGAGAAAAGTCAGAAATAAGACCTGCAATCCGCAATCTGTGATTGCGGAATAAGTATTGCAGAAGACGAATTGGAGAAGTAGTTTCGAGAAAATTCGAAAAAACGACACGCAATATGCAACCCGTAACTGTGTAAGAAAGGAGTTCCCACATATCGCGGAAAGATCATTGTGGAAGCATAATTGTGGAAAGTTAGTTGCAGACACCACATTACGGAAAGATCGTCGTGGAAGGTTAAATGCGGAAAGATAGTTTGCAGAAAGAAAAATGTTGAAAGGTCGTTGTGGAAAGGAAATTGAGGAATTCTTTATGTGGAAAGGTCGTTGCAGAAAGACAATTACAGAAGGATTTATGTTGTAGAAAGATCATTGTGGAAAGGCAATTGCAGAAGTTCGTGATTAATAAATTTAAACAGAGTTAAAAATGATAAACATAGTACATCAACAAGCTACAGGAACAAAAATCATATATAAAACAGATTCTATTATTCCTGTAGATTGCGTATCTAAGAAGAAGATACACGATAGAATTAGAAAATAACAAATTAGTTAATTATGTTAAACAAATTTATGATGAATAAAAAGGGTTGTGATTGTATAAACAGAGAATTGATTGTTAGTTAAGGGACGTGTTTGAAAATACATGATCTGTTGTGAAAGATCATGATGAAGTTGTGTGATGGTTCAAATGAAAAGACACAAGTTTCCAGGATTGAAGATATGTGGTGAGATGCATGTTAAAGGTATTTATATACATAAGTTTGAGAGGAATAAAGTGTTTCGTAAGTCCAGATCCATGTAGTAGTAGCAGCAGAAGACAAATACTAAGGAGTAATAAGAAACTAGTGATAGAATTGAAGACATAAGAAGATATGGAAGTCTGATAAAAACATAAATAGGGTGGCAGGGTGGTGCTAGGGAAACCTACAGGCCTGCAAGGGGGTCGTAGCCTCCTTCCAATGGTAGCTAGTAAATAGGATGTTGAAGCATCCTTTCAGTAGAAGTTAATAAACAAGGGGTTTGTAGCCTCCATCCAGTGGTATTTGGTAAATAAGGTGTCAAAGAATCCTTTCAATAGTAGTCGATAAACCAGGGGGTTGTAGCCTCCTTCCAGTAGTTTCTGGTAAATAGCATGTTTTAGCATCCTTTTATGTAGGATCAGGCAGAAACTAGGGTGTTGTAGCATTCTTTAGTTGTAGCTAAGAAACTTGGGGATTTTTGTCTCCATTAAGTATTAGCTTGCAAAATTGATTGTAAATATAATTTTGCAGTAATAGAAAGTGTTGGTGGTTTTCCGAACGGGCTTCCACGATAAAAGTTGTGTTCCTTGTATCTTGTTGATCATATGTGTTAATGAATAAGTTAAAAGTGGTTTTAATTGTTAAAAGTTATCAATAGTGATTCACCCCCCCTCTCAGTATTGTCCAATATTCCAAAAATTGGTATCAGAGTAGGATCCTTCACTACATTTTAATCACTGGAAGGAAGATCATATTAAAAACCACTATGGATCAACAAGAAGGGTTAGCCACTAAAAAACCTCCATTATTTATGGGAGATAATTATCCATAGTGGAGTGTAAGAATGAAGTGTCATTTAATGTCTCTTGAATACAAATTCTAGAGGTCTGTTGAAAAAGAGTATGAAGTAACAGGAGATCTACCTATAGACAGAGATGAACTAGACCAATATGAGGCCAATGCAAAATCCCTGAATGTAATCTTGAGTGGGTTAACAAATTCAGTGTTTGTAAAAGTCATGTAATGCAAGAAATCCAAACATGTCTGGGTAAAATTAAAAACTATCTATGAAGGAGTATCCAGATTCAAACAATCCAAAATTTAGACATACAAAGGTCAGTTTGAAAGTCTAAAAATGAAAGAGGAAGAAAATATTGCAGAATATCTTTTAAGAGTAGATGAAATTATCAATGCTATTAGAGGCCTTGGAGGAGTAATAAAGGACAGAGAATTCGTTGACAAAGTACTAAGAACCCTACCCATGAAGTATGACTCAAAATTATCTACTCTATAAGAACGAGATGATATTCACCTCATGACAGTAGTTGAACTACATGGGATCTTCACTGCATATGAGATGAGAACAGGACGAGATGGACCTGTTATCCCTAAAGTTGAACCTAGACTACGGGATTCAAGCTTAAGGAAATCTTTGTTCGAAAATGTAAAAATCAAATGAAATCAAATTAAAAACACAAGCTGCTATCAAAACAGGGCTAATGGAACCTCTTAGTATTAGAAGGCACTAAGCTAGTATTACTTGTTTGTACAGTTTTCACAGTTTAGGTATGAAATCAAAACATCACACAATTTACAATGAACATAGCTGGTATATATCACAGATGGGTAAATACAGGTATTTATTAGGAGATCAAAGTATTAAGGTGATAGGCTGGTAAATCAATGAGGGCTGCAAGACAAACTGTAGAAACCATATAACGTAACATACAATACAGCATTCAATAGTAAGGATTCTATGATCCTGAAAATATGAAGTGAAACTGTCAATGTTTATAAAAATAAAAGATAATTGTCTTCACACGATAAGAATTATTGTAATGGAATATGAATGACCATATACATAATAGAATTATCAGAGAGACAGTTCATGCAATACAGAAACAAATCATCATCATACTTCATTCATAAACAGAACCTGTTTGAAGCTGCAAAATGTTCATGCTACACAGATGTGCTTACACTTGATAATGCATGACTCCCAAAACTGCCAACCAGTCCCCTGCTTCTTCCTGAAAGGAAGAACTCTCTCCTCTTGAGCCCTTAGCTGGGACCTCTCCTCTTTTACATTGAACAATGCTAGAATTTATACCCCTTACATCAAATCACTATTGCTAAATTAATTACAACTCGTTACAAGACATTCGAAGCTATTTGGTCCTCTGCCTCTTCGATGAGATCTGCCACCTGTAAGGTTAGTTGTTGAAATGCTGATTCGATGCCTGGAAATCTGGAACCAACAGTCATCAAATATAAAAATAATTCTTTGTTTTTAGGTGTCTGCCATCTGTATCATTATATGCTTAAATGCTGCTGGAAGATATTGACCAAATCTCTAATAGTCTGGGGATGATTAACTCAACTCCTTGAAATATGGAATCATTGGCAGCACTGTCAAATGTGAGGTAGAAATGTTCATAATTTCATCTCAGTGATAAACCCAATGTGCTTGAGGCGGTAGTCTTACTATCGAGGACAATAATATATAAACTTATAACTTAATAACAAAAGAGTGTGTATACTCCAGCACATTACCAGTTGCACAAACACACTTCATTCCAACTGTAGCCAATTCCTACACCTGCAAGTAAAATTACCGAAAGAATGAAATGCCCCTCAAAAGAGGAGTTCCCTACTGACCTGCCGCATCAGCAGCTTCCACATTAAAACTGCTGCATACTCTTTGTGTTGAATATCTCCTGTTCATTCAGATGCTGCTAAAACCTTGCAAGACGGGCTTGTAAGTTAATTAAACCAACTGCTTTGCGAGATAGAACAAAACTTAGTTGGGAAATATAGCGATCTATGCGGCTCCTAGGTTGATCAATTTCAGTCAGAATCCTCATGCACTATCTCCATCGTATCTTCGATTTCCTTCCTGTGGGAAGTTATTAAAGCTTCCTCTTGCTCAAGTATTGCATTTATGCGCCCTTCATATACTATTGACTCGGTTTCTTCCTTGCGTCTCACAGAAGCAGCACTTGTAGCAGATTCATCAATATATTGCTGTTGTCTACTATAAACAGCACCTGAGACATCAGGTTTGACATCTTCTTTAGATTGCCAGTACCTCTGCTTCTCAAGTTTCTGTTCTCTTGTTACCTTCCGACCAGTTGGAGAAACCATTTGTGCCCAATTTTCGTCATACACATCATTGGATTTTGCAGTTGCCAAAGATATTTTTTTACTACTAACAGAGCTACCAATCTTTTCTCTTGATTTGGATCTATCTGTTTCTATAGAATTTGAAGTCAACCCAGTCTCGTTTCTGCTATTGAATGAATAATCTGAGGATAAAGTACACTCAGCAACATATCAGCAAATAGATCCAATGGAAGTTGATCCAAATATTTCCATTGATGAACATCAAGAATAATCAATGAAATAAATGCCTTATGACAAAGACATAAAAGAGATGGTGGATGATCCATTTATTATCCAGAAATAGTTGGTTGATGCTGTCCTTTTTCCCTTAAGGAAGGATACCACCTTAAGGAAACATGCATTTGCTTATCCTTTGTGGTTGGGTGTTTATTCTCCTTCTCCATCATTCGTCGTTTTCTCTAATAGCCTGTAAGTAAAACGCTGCCAGTTTGAATAAAATGCTGCTAGCTGTAAGAGTTCACCCTGTAACACATACTCTTTTGCACATACATGGGCTCATAATTAATGAATGGAAACTTTGATGATTTTAAGTAACAAAAGAAGCCCTAATGAAGATCAATCAAACATAAAATATAAAACAAAGAAAAATTAAAACAATAAAAACGAACCATAATAAAAATTTTAAAAATAAACAGGTGAAACAATCCTAGAGATAACAGGACCATCAAAGAAAGAAGCAGCATTTAAAGCTTCAAAATATCCAAAGAATTCTGAAGCCTTATCCAAGAACCAATTAGATAACCTAGATGATGAAGAAACTATTTTCATCAAGAAACTTGAGAGAGGTTCTAGAAAGTACAAAGGAAAGCTACCCTTTAAGTGTTTTAACTGTGGAAGGATTGGTCACTTTAACCCAAAGTGTCCTTACCCAAAACAAGAAGATAGTAATGATGATGAATAACCTTGTTGTCATAAAAACGATAAACAGAGTAAGACCATGTACAAGAAGAAATTTAAGAAAAAATTATATTCCAAGGAAGACAGTGAAGATGAAGAGATAAGTGAAGATGAAGAAATCATATTCATGGAGACAGTAACTCAAGAAGATGATTTAGATGTGGAAGGAGAGTTCGACCTAAAGGCTGAACTCATAAGTGTCCTTGAATAATTGAGAAAGAGCAGAATGAAGAACAAATCTTTGAAAAGACAATTGTCAAAATACCAAGAAGAGGCCGAGAGTTTAAAAAAAGAAGTTGTAAAATTCAAGAGAGAAGGAGAGAGGCTAAAACATCAGCAGTTGTTAATAAAAAGTTCAAGGAGAAAATACAAGAATCTGAAATACTTGAAGAAAAAGTCATCCTACTTAGGAAGAAGTTGGATGAGAAATATGTTCAATCAAAATTTGAGAACAACTCAAGGATTTTAGATAATATCTTAAGTAGCCAAATACCATTAATCAATAGATCTGGATTAGGATATGACAAAGAAAAGAAGCCAAAATATTCCTTTCATAAATCAATATGAAATAAGTTATGTTGTTGCACTCAAGAAGGAAGAAAGTAAGAAATATGTTCCTCTCTTACAAAGAACAAATATGATGCTTAGAAGACCAATGACAATTATATATCAACAAATATTTTTTGGCCATTTCTACTCTTGTAATAACTTTGGACATAAAGCCCTGAATCGCAAAGCATGTGAAAATTTTCATGTCTTTAAGAAGAATACACCTAAGCAGCAGAAGAATTACAGGAAGACTAAATCCAGTCATCGGAATTTTTCCCAAATAAAAAATTTGAGAAGATATGAAAATGAAAATATCCATTACAAGAAGAAAGATTAAAGATTCTCTAAATATAAAAAGGCATTCTTTGAATCTTGTCATTGTTGTCATAAGTTTGGTCACAAGGGTGTTTATTGCATAACCAAGGGAAAATATCAAAGGTTGAGAAGGAAACGAGATACAAACGCATCAAATGATAGAAGACCGGTAAGAAGGGTACCTCATGGAAATATGTGGAGAAGAAAGTCAGATTACAAAGACTCAGAAGAAACACAAATTTCTAACATAAGTGAAGTTTCCAAAGATGATTATCAGCATAATATTGCTATAGATAATAATGGAATTCATTATGATGGAAAACAAGATGAATATGTAAAAGAATACATCGATGGAGGTGCAAGCTATGAGAGAAGAATATAGTATTAATCAAGCTAGTTAAACTTTGGTCAATGTCTAAAGGAACAAGGACATATGGATTGGTTTCATGGAATTGAAGACTCCTTAAGAAGAGAAAGTTACATGATACATTCTTAAAGATCAGTTTAAGGAAGAAAACTAATGATGAGTGTAAACTCTGTTAGAAAATGTAGAAATGTTGACAAAGGGGAGGAACATTGAAAGGGGGAGTATATGAACTAATTATCCATGTTCTCCTTCAAAAACTCGCTACAAGAAAGTAAATAAGGATGTTAACCAGATCATAACACAATGATTGGTACCAAGTCCAGTTAACAAGAGGAAGAGAAGAAAAGAGTTAAATTTCTTAAAAGAAGAGATATATTGGCAAGGGAAGTTGTCAAAAAGAAGAAAGATTGGAAATTATATATCAAGATGGTTACAACAAGGGCATAACAAGTTACCCTTTGTCATTGTTGTCAAGGGGGGATAATTTTTCAAGGTTTCCATCAATGTCAAAGGGGGAGAATGTTGAATATGGTTGTCATTGATGTCAAAGGAGTTCAGTAATGACAAAGGAATAACAAAATACTGTTGATTAAATTGAAATTGCTGTCAACATAAGATCATAAGGAAACATTGATGAAATAATCTAAAGAGATTTGTGGAAGCCAAAATAATACATTTGGCCAAGAGGAGTCAAAAGCATTATAATGCTAAGTTTCTATGAAGTGAATATTTGGATAGCCCATATCATAAGAGAGAGAAAGATCAATTGTCTAGAATATTTTATGCAATGCCAAGGTGCAAGCTTGTTAAAGTTGCGAGAAAACTATTACGAAAGTGATGTTTGAGAATTTATGAAAAGTAGACTCGTAATATGCAGCGGAAGAATTTTTGTGGAAGATGAATTACGGAAGAAGTTTTGAGAAAAGTCGAAAAGCAGACCCGCAATCCGAAATTGTAGAAGAAGTGTTGCGGAAGCAATTTTGAGAAAAGTTGAAAAGCATACCCGCAATCCGCAACCCACAATTGCGGAAGGATGGAGTACCTACAGATTGTGGAAAGGGCTATTACAGAAATATCATTGCAGAAGGTTAATTATGGAAGGTTAATTGTGGAAATCTAGTTGTGGAAAGGAGTGTTGCGGACACCACTTTACGGAAAGATCGTTGTGGAAGGTTAATTGCAGAAAGACAGTTTGGGGAAAGAAAAATGCGGAAAGGTCGTTGTGGAAAGGAAATTATGGAAGGATTTTTGTTGTGGAAAGGAAATTGCAGAAGGATTTATGTTGTGAAAAGGTCATTGCGGAAAGGAAATTGGGGAAGGATTTCTGTTGCGGAAAGACAATTGTGGAAGGTCATGACTGATAAATTTAAACAAAGTTAAAAATGATAAACATAGTATATCAATAAACTAGAGGAACAAAACTAATATATAAAATGAAGTATATTATTCCTGTAGATTGCATATCTAAGAATAATATACACAATAGCATTAGAAAATAACAAATTAGTTAGTTATTTTAAAAAGAGTTGTGATGAATAAAAAGGGGTGTGACTATATAAATAGATAAATGATTGTTATTTAAGGGACATGTTTGAAAATACATCATTTGTTGTGAAAGGTCGCAATGAAGTTGTGTGATGGTTCAAATATAAAGACACAAGTTTCTAATATTGAAGAGATGTGGTGAGATGCGTGTTAAAGGTATTTATAGGCAGAAGTTTGAGAGGAAGAAAGTGTCTCAGAAGTGCATATTTATGTAGAAGCAGCATCAAAAGACAGATACCAAGGAGTAATAAGAAACTAGTGACATAATTAAATACATAAGAAGATATGGAATTCTAATAAAAACATAAATAGGGTGGAAGGGTGGTGCTAGGGCAAGCTACAGACCTGCAAGAGGGTCGTAGCCTCCTTCTAGTGGTAGATGGTAAATAGGATGTTGAAACATCCTTTTAGTATCAGTTGATAAATAACAGGGTTGAAGCCTCCATCCAGTGGCTACTAAATAGGATGCTTCAGGCTACTAAATAAGATATTGAAGCGTCCTTTTAGGAGCAGTTGATAAACAAGGGGGTCATAGCCTCCTTCCAGTGGTAGTTGGTAAATAGGGTGTCGAAGCATCCTTTCAGTAGTAGCCGATCTTTTAGGGGGTCGTAGACTCCTTCCAGTAGTTGCTGGTAAGTAGGATGTTGCAGCATCCTTTTTTGTAGGAGCAGGCATAAACCAATGTGTTGTAGCATCCTTCAGTTGTAGCTGAGAAACTTGGATATTGTTGTCTCCAATAAGTAGTAGCTTGTGAAAACCCTTATAAATATAATTTTGCAGTAATAGAAAGTGTTGACGTCTTTCCCAATTGTGCCTCCATGATAAAAGTTGTGTTCCTTGTATCTTGTTGATCATATGTGTTAATGAGTAAGTTAAAAGTGGTTTTAATTCTCTGAAGATATCAATATTGATTCACACCCCCCTCAGATTATTGTCCAATATTCCAACAAAGATGAATACTCGACTTGATTTGACACTTAATGCAACCATATTTATTCTCATCTACCTACATATTCATTATCAATTGCACAAGGAATTCTTTATGGAGTCTGGCTTCTGTTTGTTCTTTGGTTTCATGTGGGATATCTTTATCAATAGATATCCTCATAGAATTTTGGTCTATCTCAATTAAGGAATCAAATATTTGCAAACATATCCTATACGCAGATGTGAGGGCTTCTTAGATTTTTTTTCAAGAATAAAATGTGTATTTCCTTGATATCATTGAATAAAAGGTAACAATATACATACCAATGATACTAGGTATCTTATCCAGCAAAATATCTATAGACGGTCCTCATCAAAAGGAGAATCCAAAAAAATCTCGTAGCTTAAGTAAAATACTTCATCCAATACAAGATAGCAGCATCAAGAGTAGATTCCAAAAATAGTGCTCATCAGAAAGGATCATCCAAAACAAGATCACGGCCTGACTAATAAACTATGAACAATACAAGATATCAACGTCACAAGTAGATTCCAAAAGGAATACATCATAGCAGATATAAAAAAGAGAGCTCTAGCTCTACAATAACCCAAAAGAGGTAAATCATTTGATCTATAGGGAGCACAATATGAGTGTCAATGTCCTATCTAAGGAAGCGTCTGGGGTATGTACTATAACCCAAAATATTTGAATCATTTGATATATCAAAGAAGGATCATCATGAACTAAAACACCTAAAAGAAGTATCAAAGACCATACTAGGTTCAGTATCTTTGAGTATAGAAATCAACAAACAATAAGGAGTTCTTCAAAAGTACTGAAGGGAACCACCTAAAATCCATTATCCTTCAAACAATTCCTAGAAGGAAAGGAATCTCTATTATAATCAAAGTGCTTCCTAAGATAGGCCATTAGAACTCATATTGTGCTCCCTATAAACGTGCTAGAAATTTATAGAGGGAATTTTTTTCAACAGCTTCGATTTGAGCTGACCAATTCTCCAGGTCTAAAACCATAAGTCCAAAGACTAAGTTGGCCCAGTTAATGATAACTTTGGAATCCCCAAATTTATGTAAATCAGGAATCCCAATTGATTCAACAAATTTCAAAAGATTCCATAGCGCTAACATTTCGGCTTGCGTATTGTTGATGGCCCCACAACCCATTTTTGAATGAAATAAGTGGGAGTGACTGATGTACAAAATAATACTTGCACCTCCCTTACCTTGTGATGATGCACCGTCAAAGAAACATGTTGGATAATTAATAACAAGAGCTGGTCCAATAACTCGTAACGATTTGTAGAGCAATCTACAGGATAATTTTTATAAATTTTAAAAGTATTGAAACATACTGACCTTGTATCCAACTCCTGATCCTGAAATATGCATTTGTTATGTGAAATCCATATATTCCATATATAAAAGATAGACAGATATATCATTTTATGTTCATCCCGACCCAACGATTCAGATTCTCCAATAAAGTGAGTTCCTTCCAATCAATATTTGTTTTTAAGAAACGGGCGAGAGAGGCTATAACTTCCGTATAAAAAGGAAAGACAACAAAAATAAGGTCCACAGATTCCTCCTTTGAATTAAACAAGAAAAATATGCTAGGTCCATTCCATCCCCTCCGAACCAAACTTTCTTAGGTGCTTATACGATTATCAGCACAAATTCAGATAAAAAATTTAATCTTAATCGAAATGTTTCAGAGCCAAAGGTTTTGGTATCGCCGGCCTTTTAAATTTTCCAAATTAGTAGTAACAATAAATTCATACGCAAGTTTTGTTGAGACTTCACCATTTTCAGTATTTTACATCCACAACAATTTATCCTTCTGGTCTGTAAATATGATACCCCTGTGGGATAAACCTCTAATAAAGCATGACCACTCATCCTTCCAAGGTCCATCCAAATCCAAGTCATCTGCAGTCAACTAGTATGATTTTGAAATAGTAACTCCACCCATATTGCGATCCTGGTTGATAGAATTGATTCCATAATCATTTCAGTATGAAAGTAGTTCTAAATAGAGAACGTAGTTTGTGTTCAATCTTGCAATTGATTCAATTCCCAACTTAATCAAAAATCCATCACCAAATTTCCATCCTAGTATTCTGTTGGTCCAAGAGAGAACCCTGATAAATCCATTCCAGTAATGTGACGTATGTTGAAAAAAATTCACTTGCATTCGAAGCCAAATTTCAATAGAATTTTTTTTAAGATATTTTTCCTGTATCACCTGGTTCCAAAGACCATTGATACTGAGCACAAGCCACATGATCTTGAGCTTGAGAAAGATACTGAACAATTCCATGTTTTTTATATTCCAACCCCCACAATAAAAATGCCTTGAGATGGTTTTCCAATCGACTAAATGCAACTTGTTCCTGTTAACCGAGCCACCCCAAAGAAAGATAAAAATATATTATCAGAGTCTTCTTAAAATGGATTTTGGTATCCTCGAGAGAGAGAGAACCAATATACTGGAATGGCACACAAAAATGATCTGACAAGAATTATCCTGCCACCCAACAATAAGTACCAATAGGACCAATTACCAAGTCTTCTTTCAAATTTTTTGATAATCCACCGCCAGTCGTTCATACCATACCTCAAGGGTTTTAACCAATATCCCAGGTACTTACAACATATTTCAATATGCTCCAATTTGTAAGGGAGTGTTAGAGCATTATACCACCTAGTACCATGGACACCTTTTCATTTGCTTTGTACTTGTGTCATATGGTCCACACCTTGATTATGTTGGTCAAGCAAGGTCCTTTGGTGTTTTGGACTCATTAATGCACCCAGGAACCTATATTTGATCATTATGGAGATACATTCTCCCTCATTTATGATTTTTTAGTCCTCGGTGCACTCCCACTCCTTAAAATAAGGAAATTGGTTGACCAGAGGCACCCATGCATGGTATTTGGGTGTTTTTTCTCTTTTGGAACATTTATTGATGCCTAGAGCCACTCCCACTCACCCATTGTTATACACCTGAGTGGCACCTCTCCGTCCGAGTGCCGACATCCCTCATGTTGGCACACAAAAGGACACCTATGGATAGAGGTTTGCCCAAAACACTATAGCTTGGTTTATCATGAAATACATTCTCTCACCATCCACCTAGTTACTTTGTCATTTAACCATGTTGAGATGTATTTGCGACTTTCATATTATACAACTCGTGCATCATTCGCGAGTCTCGGTTGTTACAAGTCGCACATCCTTGTATTCTTGGGTTGCTCTTATACTAAGCCGTGAATCACTCGTGGGTTGCTCTACTGCATACCCGCGTATATGTCTCAAACATTAAAACATTAAAACTTTCGTTGATTGGAGATTAGTTAAGTCATTTAACTTAATTTCCTCAACTGCCACAACTTCCCCAACCTTCGAGAACTACCTTATTTCACCCATATAAATACAGGCCTTGGGGAGGGTGTGGGTTACTTACACTTGGAGAGCAAAGTTATGCTGGTGGAGTTTATACAGAAGTATTTGGAGCAGTTGAACTCAGAATCCTTTGGTTGCAGAGGAGTCCTTGTCTCAGACGCTGGGTTGTAACCTTAACTCTTTCCATTATTGATAATAAAGAGATTACTTCTTCCATATGTGTTTCATGTATTGTGATTGGATGAATGCTTATATTTCAGTATGATATATGTTTTATCTAACCTGCTTATATGTACATGAATCATCTTGTATCTGGAAGAGTGTGTCTTGACAGTTGAAGAGGAGCAATCATGAAGATTCTGGAAGTGGAACAGAGAGGAAGAGAATAGAAAGGATCGAACTTCGTTTAACAAGTAAGTCCTTCTAACCCTCCTATTTCCTATTCTGTACTTTAAGAGTCAATTGTCTGCAAGTAATTGAGTATGTTGGTAACCCCGACCTTTGGTTATTAGGTGTATTATTCCGTACAACAGAACTAGCGACTCCGCTGGGGAAGCCCTAGACTATTGTAGGTTTTTCTGTTCCTGACCAGTCTTTGCTTGGAAGTCTGTGTGTGATTTTATGCCCTAGTTTTCACTTGACTTAGCTTTTGAAAGTCCTTTGATTTTTCCTTTGTTTTTGAGAAAAATTTCACACGCATTCGCGGGTTGTCTTTATAGACAGTCGTGAATACTACTGTGCATTCGCAGGTTGTCTTTCTAGACAGTCGCGAATCATTCGCGAGTTGCGCCAAGTGATAGTCGCGAATACTCCTGGAAGTTGGGACTTTGAAGTAAAGTTTGCTTGTTCTTTACTTGTTATGATCTCTGCTTTCTGAGTGTTGGGCAGTTTGTTTGAATACCCTGGGTAATCATACTTATAGATTTTTCGAAAGCCCTTGAGTCTCCTTTACTTGGTTTATTTACTGTTTGCTTTCTAAAGTTTTTGGCCTGTTTGGGTACTAGTTTAAAGTGTTGTGGTCCAGATCAGTGATCAGGGTCTTGGACTCTGTTTTCCAGTCTGTCATTTGATAGTGGTTGGTTGTCACTTGCCCTTTTTAAAAAGTCTGCTGTGATTTTTTGTCATTGTTTGCACCCAAGCTAGGTTTCCTAGCCTTCCTTTATTGGTTGTTTGTTGCTTCAGTTTGCCTGTTTGCCTCAGTTTGCTGCTTCTTTACAGTTTATAAGTTCCAATTTTACTCAAGTAGAGTGCATTGTAGATGCATAGTATTTTTTTGAGCATTTTTAAACGTGAAAAGAAAACATAGTTAATCTTTTGCATTGTGATTTTTGCATAAGTAGTGTTTGTTTCATTTTAAAAATATTATCTCAAAAAA
>LPNX010229821.1:67834-93957 GCA_001517045.1 Pseudotsuga menziesii
GAACATGGGTCAAAGAGATGGAAGAAAGCCAACAAATGGTTTTGTTTCCAGGACCAAATCATTTTGGTGAGGGATATGTTGTGGCATCCGATGAAGCTTGAAATCCAAGATTGGGTGGATTCCAAAGCGTTAGAGTTTGCACAAGAAGAGAGTAAAGGATCCCAGTTGAATCCAACAGAGTGTTTGGTTTTATACCTCTACACGAATATTCATGATATTTTGTTTTCTAAATTTCCCATTGTGTTGCATGAGTGTTTGTATAGGTTGGAAACCCAACAAATAAATTTCTAGGGAGGAGAATCGATGGAGTGGAATCCTCAGTTGATTCAGTGACTGAAAAGTGTGAGCAACCATGTGTCAATGGTTGTTGATTTTTGGATAGACAGTATTTTGGAGGGATACGTTACTGAGTTTTTTGTTGACACAATAACCTCATATAGTGAGGTGGGGCGAAAATAAATTCACATACCTCATGGAGGATACTTGTCATATTTGAAAACTTGGATAAAGATGTTCGTATGTGAAAAAGGAATCCTACGAATGTAATATTTGAAAATTGTGAGAAGAAGGTTGGATATGTCATAGCAGTACTGGGTGAAAAGTGGAGCAAACTAAGTTGAGATGTTCCCTAGAGATAGTGGAACTGAACTAGAGGCTGGATATTTGAGAAGTGGAAGAATATTTCAGTCAAGAAAGAGAAGAAAGACTGTGACAAGAAGAGGGAGTTGTAATATGACCAAAGGAGAATACTATGAGCTTGCGTCGCACTTAGACTAAGGATCTTGCGAAGAAGAAGAATATATAAACCAATATCTGAAGGAGAGGAAGAATCAGCAGAAACTCCAAGACTAATGAATGAGTATGACACACCTACAATGTCGCATGCATCACCCGAGGTAAGATCTACAAACTTGTCTACAAGTAGACTTGTAAATATAAATGGTACTAATGTTGTGGATAGTGGAAAAGGGAGTCCAAATACTAAAAAATTTCTCCAAAGTGTGTCAAGAGCCAATATAATGGCTGGAACATACATTAATTTGCCAACATTCAATGGAAATGGGTTGGAAGACACAGAGAAACATTGGGTTCTCTGTGAAGCCGTATGGACTGTGCGACAAGTCCAAGATGAGGACATAAAGAAAGCATGGATGGTCACGACTCTTTGAGTTCTTGCACTAGATTGGTACATGAAAATTTATATAGTTCCAGTAGGAGTTGCACAAAAAATTATCGACTAGATTCAAATCCGAATGATAGACGAGTTTAGAAAGTTGAATTCTGAGTCACAGTGCATTACAGAGATTAAGGAAATCAAGCAGCTACCTACAGAGTCTGTCTGGGACTTTGACTAGACTTTCAAGACATTAATGTCCAAATTAAGCTTTTATATGTCAAATGTATAGCAAAAGGAATGGTTCATTGTCGCCTTGTTTCTGCACATCCAGATCCCATTGATGCAACAAAATATTTTGCTGCAGACAGAAGCTCTGGAAATAGCAATGAAACTAGAATCCTCATTGATTGAAGAATCTGGTGCAGGAATGATGTAGATTTAGTCAAAATTGGCCAATCTTACAGTATCGTTCTAGGACATCAAAAAAGGAAAGGAATTTCAAGAAGATCTATGGTGTACAACATGTAGAACAGATGGACACCAGAAAGATAATTGTCTGGCCCTCATGAACTATGTCGCAACAAGAGAGCTTAACCCGATAAACAACCAAGGGATTCCTTGGTGTAGGATATGTCATACTAGAGGCCATAGATTGGGAGAATGTTTGTATTTACAAAAGATTGAAAGTACACCAGCTAGTCTGTACTGTAAATTTTGTAAATCAGTAGGACACAATGAAAAGGATTCTAAAGCATGTTTGCTACTGCAAGAGAAGATGGTGGATACCTACTTGATGAAGAATGATGAGCAGATGCAAGCTGAACAGATGCAGCTTCAATATCATCATGCTCAATATCCACTAGCACAATTTCAACAACCACAATATCAACATAATCAGTATCCTCCGCAAAAACACTACCCTCATCCAAGGCGAGGTGGAAATTTTCGAGGATGAGAAAAATAACAAGGTGGAAGAGGATTTGGTTGAGGAATATGCCAAGTCTTATGTTATAACTGTGGACAATTGGGACACATTTCTTGAGTCTTTTAAAATCCTAAAAAGACATGTACATACTATAAATAATTTTCCCATATTGTCAAACAATGTCAGCAATTTATTGTGAAATGGGAGGCTTGAACCGTGGGAAATCCCAATCCGAATACAAACCCCAACCAAAACATCCAAACGATTTCTGCATAGCCAAGAGAACCAAATATTCATGTCGTTACAAGAGGAGGTGTTGCGACGGGAGCATACCAGAATACACAATATGGACAATTGCAGGTGCGACAGGCGGCACAAAATAAAGTACCATTAGATGTCTAGAAGGAAAAGGAAGTATTCTTGGATGTGGGACCATAATTTGTTAATACCAATCAAGCGTCGACATCTGGACAAGTAAGACAGATGCCTGAAAGATTCGAACAATTACTCAAGAAACAACCAATGAAAAATTCTAGTAAGCTCAAAGGATTTTTCAAAAAAAAATTGGCACTAATCCATGGTAGAGATCTTGTCGCAAAATTGACAGCGCTCATAGAAACTCTAGAAGACCTGCGACCCAAAAAAAGAGTTAACCATGTCGGAAAAATATTAAAAATTAGTTTTGAATTGTGAATGATTGCATAGATATGAGATTATGATATGGATTATATCATATTATATTTGGGCTATGATGTCAATATCCTGACAAGACAGATATGGGAAAGCATGAATAAATAGCGATTGGATTGGTCTCCCATTCAGCTAAGGCTAGTGAATCAGCCGAAGGTCCTACCCATTAGTCGTCTGACTCAAGTACCCGTCGAAGGAGAAGGCCTAAGGAAATATGCAAACTTTGAATTGATTGACATTGTTGATGATACAAAACCATATCTTGCACTTTTGGGGATTTATTGGGTGATATATAATTCGACCATAATTAATTTTAAGAAAAGAATCTTGTCATTTGAAGATTCAAAGATAAGGGTGATCACACCAATTGATCCGCTCGAAGGGTAGAGATATGTCGAGCCAGTGAACGAAAAGATGGATCAACTATATACTATCATGTATTCAAGCGCCAACTATATAAATCCAACAGTGGATGAAAATCTGAGTTGGCGGAGTGTTATCACATGTACATCCAATTTCGACAAAGCATTAGAAAATTGGCAGAATTGGCTACATGAAATTTCCATGCAAAGATGTGCAAGAATTACAATATCTATGTGACGGGTAGGATCCAAGCCAAGCAAGCTACCTACATACAATTTTTTACCTAAACTTGCATCTTTCCTGGTGGAATTTGAAGCAAAAGTCACATAATCGCAGTGATTGTCTGCCTTGGACTTTGTGCTGAAAGTTATGCTCACTAGATGCAGGGGTACACATAAACAATCTATATTTGAATGGCCACGGTACAAAAGATTGTTGGGTCTTATATTTGAAGAATAGATCAATTGTATTGATCGCAAGTACACAATATTGACAAATCATGTCGAACATATTGATCATTGTCGCATGACATGGAAAGAGTATCTGCAACAAGAATGGGTTCATCGCTTTATACATACATTGGATATGGTACCAAGGAATTGGTACACATCAGTGGAGTTGAGACAAGGAACTCTCGAGTTGGAAGAGTTATCTACAATATTCACACACACATTTGAGTTTGCAAGTGATCATCCAACAATTGATGTTGAACTGCAGATAATGAGAGAGAAGATATTTGAGGAAATACCTGCCGTATCTACAAATTTCCATCAGTGCAGCGCGACTATCCACCATTGGATGGAATGTTACAATGTGACAAGAGAAACAGATGAAGATGGCATGCTCAACATAAACATACATGATTCAAAAGGTATGCACGTAGTGGAAGGATTTGGCATTTCCAGCAACCAATTCCTAAGTCCACTTAAAATTAAGAAAGAAAATATTGGCTCACCTGAAGACCCAAAGATCGCCAATATTGGAGATTATTGGGATGATGAGACTGTGGAGAAGATCATTGATTTGTTGCATGAATTACAGGATATGTTCCCTACCAAATTTTCATAGATAAAAGGAATAGTTGGTGACCTCAACAAAATGAAGATACCTTTGAGGCATGATGCTAAACCAGTCAATCAGTGACCATACATATTGAGTCCATGATACAAAGAAAATGTTAAGGCTGAATTGGATAAAATGTTAGAGGCATGTGTTATAGAACTTGTCAAGGAATCGAAGTGGATTAGCCCAATTGTAGTATAGGACAAGAAAACCTTAGGTTAAGTAAGAATTTGTATCGACCTAATAAAGTTAAATGATGCTTGTGAACATGACATGTTTTTTACTCCATTTACAGATGAGGTACTAGAGAACGTCAGAGGGAAAGAGATGTACTCTTTCACTAATGGATTTTCTGGTGTTGGCAGACGGTTTTGGTGTGCATGGTGTGACAGTGACAAAAGTCAAAGAACATTGTGCAAGGCGAGGAAGTCGACAAGTGGTCGGCTTGGTTGTATTTTTGTAGTTTTTGGTCCAAGTCAATTAGAAATATAGTTAGATGTGGATCATTTTGTAAAGGATCAAGCCTATAAAAGGATTTAGAAATGTAGAAGGAATATATCATATCTTAGATCATGTTTTTGGCATCTTTGGATAATCGATATTTTTTCATCTGTGTATCTATTGTTTTGGTGTGAGGATATCGACCGAGAGATGTATTTTGAGGAAGTATGATGACCAACGAAAGTTAATAAGATGAGAATGTTGTTGGGAATTCTATGGGTTATGTTGTGATTTATTCTGATGAATGTTAACTGTGAATGTTGTGATCTGAATGAATGATGTGTTGTGATCTAATAGTTTAATTTTTTGCTTATGATGAGAAGTATTTTCATGATAGATGGATTCTTGTGTGTTGATCTGTTCTCTGTATAATGGAATGATGCGATGTTAGATCTGATATAATTATGTGATAACACCATGTTCTAAATCTGTAGGTAACCGTACAACTGATAAATACTAGTGCACGAGTCCTCTTCCCCTCTGTGGAAACTTGGTTCCTATATCCCTCCCTCAAACATATTGAGTGATACCTCATGTTCTTTGTAGGTGTTGCTAGACAGGGTAAAACCTATCTGGGATGGTGTTTAGAGAGATCGCGATGAAAGGGGTGTCGACAATTTGTGAACCCATGTTGATTGAACTGTGACAATATCTGGTTACCATCAGATTAGAATTGCAGATGAGGATTGACACAAGACTACCTTTACAACAGAGTGGGGATGTTTCCAGTATACGGTAATGCCCTTTGGACTTAAGAATGTGTCTACGATTTTTTCCAGAATCGTAGTAGCTGCCTTTAAATATTGTATACATAAATTTCTTGAAGTCTACTTCGATGATTGGACAGTATTTGGGCTCATAAAATACCATATAGAGAGCCTGAGAATGATGTTGGAACCCTATCGCCAGTATCAAATTTCCCTAAACTTGAAGAAATGTATCGTTTTCCCACCTTTTGGAGCTATGTTGGGCCATGTGGTCTATCGCGATGGAATTTTGGGTGACCCAGACAAAGTTGCAATCATCCTTGACCTACCACCACCTACTATAGTTAAACAGTTAAGAGCGACACTAGGACACACTGGATACTACAGGAATTTTATCAAAGGATATGCGGAGGTGACTGCCTTGATGGAAAAATTGTTGAAAAAAGATACTAAGTTTCAATGGACAATAGACTAGCAGGAAAGTCTGAACAAGATTAATAACAAGATGGCTAATACACCAATACGTGTGTTTCCATAATAGGAAAAAGAGTTCTATGTTCATGTATATGCACCGTCTGTTGCGCTCGGCATGGTAGTGATGCATCTTAGTGAAGAATTATACCACAATGGAAAGAGAAGGGATAGCGATGGTATATGTGCTGCAAAAATTCAAACACTATTTACTAGGAGGACATTTCAAGATGTACGTTGACAATTCTGCATTGAAATACCTGGTCAATAAGCCATTGTTTGGGGGGGTATCTTTTGGTGGCTTCTCCTCTTCCAGGAATTTGATTTTGAGATAATTGTTAAACCTGTCGATTGAATTTGGGGACAGACTATATTTAGAGGATAAAAAGTGGAGAAGAACCTACTAGTCTAGAATATAATCTTCTTGATGTTCAACTATTTATGATAACCATGCTTGATGATCAATATTGAGATATCATACATTTTATGTATGGTTTATGTTCCAGTTGAATTTACCACTGCATAGAAGAAGCAGTTGGTTGTGCATGCTGCAAATTTCTAATTGATCGATGGACATTTGTATAATATGGGTCTTGATGAGATACTTTGGTGCTGCATTTTGAAGCACGAGCGCCCAATGATATTAAATGAAGCACATGCTGGTGTCGCAGGAGGCCACTATGCAGGAAAATCTACGATGCGCAAGATTTTGCAAGCAGGGTTATGGTGGCCCACCATGCATGTGGACGCTCAAGATTCAATGTTGTACCTGTGATGTCTTCCAAAGGACTGGAAAACCTTCCGAAAGATATGAAATTCCATTTGTACTGTAGATAACATTGTAGGAATTTGATAAATGGGTCGTTCATTTTATAGGACCTATAAGTTCAGAAGGGAAGCGCACTGTAGCATGATATATTATCACTGCGACTTATTACCTAACCATATGGGATTAAGAAAATCTAGTAAAAGATTATACTACTGTGACTGCTACAAAGTTTCTATTTGAAAATATTGTGACAAGATTCGGGTACCCAAAGATTTTAATCAGCAATCAAGGTACGCATTTTTTTAATCAGTTGATTGAAGAACTGATGGGGGGATTTCAGATCCAGCATAGAAGATGTTATAACTAGATCTTGTTCTTAGTTTATTTGTTCTTTTTGTCCTAATTTTCAACCGTTGGTTTAAAATGATTTTACATTTTATGTTAATTTGAAGAACTTTTGACAATCAGTCATTTTTGTTGGATTTAATGCTTTTAATGGTTGAATTATTTCATTAACTTAGTTTTAAGGTTTGTCTTTTGGGATTATTAGTTAATATGTACATATTTAAGATTTCAAAAACTTATAATAAAAGTTTATTCCAAGTTTTCTTTATAATCTAACCCTCTTTTTGAGTCCTTTGTCAAATATTTTCATGGGGAGATTCCTGTAGCAGCTCTATTTTTCTTGTTTTTGTCATTGTCATTGGGAGCAGATTACGAAGTCATGGAAACAAATTTTGGAAAACAAAAAGAGGTTTTTGTCCACAACAGACTCTTCCCAAAAAACTCTCTCAGTTTTGCAACAACTATTATCTTTTGAGATATTCAAATTCATCTGATTGTGGCCTATTTTTAGGGTTTGAATTATTTAATAATTTCATGTTTTAGTCACAAATTTCCGTCAAGTATTCCGATCAATTGAAGGGGAATTTTTAAAAACCAAGAGAGGTTTTTGTTCATAATCATTTAAAAAAACCTCTCTCAAGTTTTGCACATGTATCCAGGATCGAGATATATGAAGGCTCCTTTGAGACCCAAATTTTCTAAAATTCGCCAAATTTCCCCAAATTCGATTTGTTATTTTTGGGTTAATTGTCTTTAAATATTTTGAGTTATCATGTAACTAATTGATGTAATTGTTTCAAATTTAGACCTAGAAGGTAGTTATGGAACTACTTTACCTTTGTAATGATAAAAGGAAGACAAACATATAGTTTTGTGGTGGGATTTTTCACTCAAGGAGAGGCTTTGGAGCTTTGATTTCTCAAGCTAGCATTTATAACTCTTATGTAAGTGGATGACTGTTATTGATTATATATAAACTGATAAGCCCTTTTACCTGTCATTCTTTTTCATTTTTGATCTGGTTGATTGCTCAGTCTACAATTTCATTTCATGTTTAAAGGTTTATTCATGTAAATGCTTGTAGCAGGTGGGTGGAATTAGTATTTCATGTGTAATGTTTATGGTTTATTGGGATGTGTTTGATCCCCAGTTTATCCAAATTGCATGATTCAGTTCTGTATTAGCTTGTGGATGTTTATTTCCTCCTTGCTGATGAAGTTTTTAAAACCAAAACATAAACCAAAACCCTAAAACCTATTTTATTTAATTTTACTTTTGAGATTGTGTTGGTTTGTTCTTCTAGTAGTCTAAGAACAATTTATGGCACTAACATCTTTGGCGTCGTTGTCAGTGATGAAGCTGAAGTATATCTTCCCTGGGATATCATTATTCATCTAATTTTGAGAGGTGAACAAAGTCAGAAAATCTTTTAGACTACAATTTTTCACCGTTCACTCCACGATTAAAAATTCCACTACAAGGAGAATTTTGTTGATAGAAAAATGAAGAAGCCAAATGGAAAGAATGGGTATCAGCTTGTTACTTTCCTCCATGAGATTTTGTTCTTATTCATCAGTTCTTTCCTGTCTTTCCCATTGCATGTCAAAATATTTTATTTTTTTTTGTCTATTCCAATGATCATAAACCTTCTAGTTCATATCCCTCTTTGGAAGAAGAAAGTCTGCCTTCTTCTTGTTTTATTGATGTTGATCCTATTCCTTCATTTGAAATACATGTGTAACATGATATACATATACCCATATCTCTTGAACCTAATTATTTTGGTCATCTTATAGAGAATAAAGTTGATCTATTACCTTCTACCATCATTGCTGAAACTTGTGAACAGCTTGTTGAACCTCATTTTCAACTCACAGATTTTCAGTCTAGACTCAGACAAAAGATGTTTAAACCTCTTAGGCTGCCATCTCTATTACATCCTTACCCTTCCTACTTTGTTGAATATCTTCCCCATTTTACTGGAAAAGACCATATTACAGCAGAGAAGCATTTGGATCTTTTCATAATTTCATTGATAATTTTGAAATCATGCATGAGGATGTTGTCATGAGGTTATTTTCGAAATCCTTTGCTGGAGATGCTGGGTTTTGGTTCTGAAATTTAAAAGCTGATTCAATTGGATCATGGGAAGAGTTACATGATGTATTTTTGAAGTATTGGGGTAAGAATAAATATTATGATCAATTTCTTTCCGAATTTTATAGTTTGAAAAGGGAGAATGATGAGCCAATTGCTAAATTTAATTAGAGGTTTCAAATTTTTTATATCAGTATGCCTACGGAGATCAGACCTTCGGAAAAACTTGCTATGGTACATTATGTTATGGCTCAACTTTCATATCTTGTCTTTTTCCTGTTAGAAAGGAAATCATCATCTTTAAGACAATTGTTTGAGGATGCAAAAGGAGTGGAGGAGAACATCTGAGCTTGGAAAATGCTTCGAGATCAGGCTCATGTTGAAGATATACAAGGTTATGAACATGAAGAAGAACGTAGGTATCATTCAGATTTAAGACAGTTTTCTTCATCACTTTCATATTTTCATATGAACAAGGTGTTGCAGCCGCAACTGTTTTCCCCAAATTTTCAAATTTTGGACCCCCTTATTAATTTTAGCGTTGCCTTGAATCGTTTGGATCCATGAACCCTTTTGTCGTGTTTTAATTTCGGAGTATGTTGAGGTTAACTCTCTTCCTGTTTTCAAAAAATTGCTTATGTTTGAAAATGTTGTGGGTCGCAGAGTTTAGAGTTTGTTTTGTTACCTTTCGAGTTGTGATTTCCTCTTGGGAACTTATTTCCCATGCTAACCACTGTTCCGAAGGCCAATTTAGCAATGTATCGAAGCCATGTTTACTTGGGAAGCCTCCGTCGCAAAAATTAAACAATGATTATTCTGCGGAAGAATCGTGACTCCTCCGTGGCCGCTTCGTAGCATTTAACTTGTTTATATTATCGGAGGAATTAGTTTGTTTATCTTCTGCCCTTGTGGCTCCCAAACAAACTAAGTATCTGGCATACAACTGCTCCACCCACCGATGCTTTGTCAGGTCTTCGTCACTTTGTGTTGGATTGGAGGCCATAGTCTTTCCTCCTCTGCCCTTGCGGTTGTGTAACGCACTGAGTGTCCGACGTTGATGTCCTTCCGCTCGCCAACTGGGACTTTTTCACCTAGAATTTGAGTCTAGCTTTTCCGAATCCGATAAGCTTAATGGTCTCGCGGACCCCGTTGCCTGTTGGAGATCCGTCGACGCGGCTGTGAGTAAGACTACTATAGCCGAGGTTTTAGTATCTTAGGCCATTGATAAGTTTTCTCTCCCCATTGTTTTGTCAGTTTTAAACCCTTGTGTACGAGACAATGGTCCTGGCGCTTGTTAAGGTTTTCATAACAGTATAGGGCCTCTTTTGATGACTAGTTGTTTGTTGATACAATTTGGTTTTATTGAAAATGCAGTCCTGATTAATGATACATGTCATTTAGTTGCAGATGAACTCAAGAGATTTTTATAAATTACTACTACGAGAAGGCATAGCGGGGAGACGAAGTAGCAGAAAATGGTTGGACAGTTTTAGGTAGAGTTCGTACCGAAACCAACGGGATCTCAAGGAGAGCAAACGAAAGACAAGGCAGAATCAATTGTGACAAAAGCCCAGGCCTGGAAAGATCTGCCAGTTACCAAGCGAATCCCACTTTGTTGAGTACTCTAAAAACGTAACGCATGAATTAAATCATGAGTACTCACAGAAAAGACAAAAATGGGGATATTAAACGATTTGGAGGAACCCAAAGTTCACACGATTGGGGCAGCCCAAGCGGTTAGCTGATTTGGTTTAAATATAGGAAAGTTAGAACTTACAGGGGCTTTTTCCCTAGAAAAACTTGTGAACTATTGTTTGTAAGAGGAACTATTTCGTTTTACAATCAGAAATTGCAAATTTTGCTTGTTGGAGAAGGTGCTATGTGGAATGTCTCAATGTGATAAAATGAACGATGTTGAATGGGAACTATTTCGTTTTCGACTATGTTTCATTAACTGTGAGAGCGCTCTAAATTTCTAAACCTATGTTCTTGCCTGAATGTTCTCTAGTATATTCTGTGATGTTTTCCACTATGAGTAATGGGATTTTTTAACTGTTGATGAGCTATATTGTCATATATACTTTTATTCATGTTTATATGTTTTGGTTATAAGAATAGTTATCTGTGATTTGCCATAACATGTGGACAGTATTGCATTACTCATGAATTAATGTCTAGCTCTCTAGAGATAGCCTAGTTAGTATTTATTTTCTTGCAATGTGTGTGATTTAGATGCTTGGGAGTTTAAGACGAGAGCTAAGAACCTACGCATCACATTATGAATACTCCTTGCATTCTTTATTACTCTGCACGTTAAGTAGGAACTTGCACATCATCCTTTAAATAAAAAATACAAAAATATATACGGTGAACTGGGCCGCAACCAGTAAAACCTTTTAATTTGTGTTACTTGACCTATGGTAGCCGGACCGCAAACCGGACGGATTCCCTACACCAAACAGTCATAGGCTAGTTGGGAACGTTGACTGGGGAGAATCCCTAACTGTTGTCGCTTGCGAATTTCCAGGCATCAACAGTTTGTGGTGCTAGAAGGAGGGCCGCCAATGCATGGTTGGCCGAGGAAACCCATTTTCTCGAGACTATTCGACCAGTAACAGTTCAGAAAGTAGTGTGTTTCATAATCCAATTCCAGAAGAAGGGGGTAGAGAACATTTGTATTTTGTCGACAATGAAGTTGTTAATGATCTGAGAAGACACACTAGGGCATACATGAAGAAGATTGGAGGATTTTCGATTATCCTTAAATTTCCCAGAAGAGAATATAAAAGGAAATATCGTCCTATATTGGAAGACTCAGTGCTGGTAGGGGATTGGGAAGAACTTGTAGAAAAATCCTTACAGGAAGTTGTACTTCCTTTGAATCAAGTAGGCCCAGATACTCCTCACAGTTCTTCTATTCACACTCCTATTCGCTCACCCCATCACTCTCCACCCAGACTCATGGTAGGCGTAAACGCAAATCAACCACCCAACCCACCGAATCCACCACCTGCCTGGAAAGCCAGATCACCTTTAAACCTAACACCTCCTTTGCATGATTTACCTCAATATTTTGAAAAGATGCTACCCAAATTTGACCCTAATGAGAAGATACTAGTAGACGACCATTTGCAAAGTTTCTATTTGGCAATAGAAGGGTTAAGGGCTAGGGAGTATGAGGATGTAGTTTGCAGACTTTTCCCACACACCCTCAAAGGAGCTGCAGCATCGTGGTACTTTGTTTTTCCTGCAAATTCTATCCCTGATTGGGATACCTTTGAGAGGATTTTTAGAAGTAAGTATGCGACCCAAAAAAATCATGCAGCTCTCATGAAAGGACTATGCACCTTAAAGAAAGAAAGAAAGGAGAAGGTGTGTATTTTTACCCAAAGATTTGCAGCATATCTTAAGAATTTTTCTGAAGCTGACAAACCTTCGAACAAAGTCCTGATTGAATACTATACCTTGGCTTTAGGACCCAAGTTGGCCATGTTTTCCAAAATGAAGGCCAACCCTACTCTAGCAGAGACCTATGAGGAGGCAGAGAAAGTAGAGGCTGAAAGGGAAAGTATCGAAGATTATCCAGAACAGTCAGGAGAGAAAAATGTGGGAAGGAAAGCTTTGTTGTTTACTAAGCCTAAGGAGGAGAAATCACCAGATTTTGAAGGAATGGAAAAAATGATGCAGAAGCTTTCTAACAGAATCATAAACTTGGAAAAGGAAAAGGAATCCCAAAAGTTCTACAAGCCCTATTACAAGAAACGAGAGGATAACAATCAATCCCAAACCCCCCTGCACAATTCGGCATCTATGAATTTAACAGAGGTAGGAATAGACAATTTTTGCACTTTCCACCAACAACCTCACTCTAAAAAGAATTGTCCTCAATGGATAAACTCAATGACGTTGGTTATGAATCAACTGTTGGATTCTAAATTAACAGAAGATGAAGATGAAGAAAGGAAAGACAGTAATACATCAACGAAAGAACAAGAGGATAAGACCATGGTTCTATGGGACTGTGTTTCGTTATTTGATGCCGAGGAAGAAAGGAATTTGGGACACGAGGACCTCGTGGAAACGAATGTAACAACAAGAAGCCAAGGGTCGGCTAAAGAAAACAGTCTCGTGCTCCCAAAGATTAAAATACTTCAAAGGAATGTTAAGAAATTTCAAACTCCGGAATTTACCATCACCAGTCAAGATCCTAGACAAACTAACATGTTCACCAAGCCCAATGAAGAATAAATAAATAATGGCAAACCAAACCCCACCGAACCCAAGATGGAATACGACATTGTGGAAGATATAAAGAAGGTAAGGGCGAATATCTCGTTATTTGAAATGTGCAAGGTGCCGCAGCAAAAAGAAAAGCTTTTGAAAGCACTTGAAGCATCAAAGGAGGGGTTGCCCACAGACAATCAGCCCAAGGAAGAAGAAGGAATTGGGGAAGCAAGCGTAGGAGGTCAGCCTAAGAGCAAGAATCCACCGTTTCTCCTCACTTTTGAAATTTTTAACCACAACATGCATAATTGCTTGGTAGACTCAGGGGCATCGGTCAATGTTATGCCGTTGTCGGTCTGCAAGAGGATAAATGGGCAGCCTAAACCATCCACCTGGAGGGTTGTTCAGTTGGATAGAACGAATGTGAAGGTGATTGGGGAAATGGAGGATGTTCTAGTTCGCTTATCTTCAAATGATAAAGTGTTTCAAGTTATTGACATTGTGGTGGCTGACATACCGGACGCTTATGGGCTTGTTCTGGGAAGGGACTGGTCAGTAAATCTAAACGGATATTTTTCCTCGAACTGGTCACATCTGTGGCTGCCGTATAAAGGAAGCCCAAATCAAATCAAAATTTTGAAGGAGTCCCATATGAAATACAACGTTACTCAGTTTGAGGAAAGAAATGAACCAATGGATTCTATTTTGGGAAATTACTTTATTGAGTTAGAACCAGGAAATTACCAAGCAGAAGAAGCCAGTGACACATCAGACGCTCAGCCTGATCTCCTTCGATTTTCACAGGCTGATGAAATCGATTGTAAAATAGTAAACTTAGCAGTAGAAGTAGATTCCCATACAGTAGTTAGCCATTTCTAGACACTTTTTTTTTATGGATCTAAAACGTTAGAAGGGTCAGGAGCCGTCTGTGTCCTGATAGACCCCGAGAAGAGAAAACATTTTCTTTCATGTAGGTTAGAGTTTGAATGTACAAATAACACAGCTGAATATGAAGCGTTGGTTCAAGGTTTAAGGAAAGCAATTGAATTAAAGGCAAATAATCTGAAAGTTTTTGGAGATTCTAAAATAATTGTAAAACAAATTCGGAATCAAATACATTGCATTTCTCCTCACTTAAAATCTTACCAAAATGAGGTATGGGATTTACTCAAATGTTTTAACGCATTTAATATTATATCAATCCCAAGACTTAAGAATGCAGCAGCTGACTTGTTGGCCACATCAGCTGCTAGGATTGTGCCCTCTAATAATCAGTGCTCCATTGAATTGCTTTTCAGGCCCTCAATTCCAAATATGATTACCAACATACGAGTGTTTGACGATGATCAGCAGATTATAGAATGCTTAATGAATGATGAGGTATTTAAAGGGGCGATTATTGATGATGAAGAACATCAGGCCGAGCTGAAATTTGATAATTTCATCCCTAAAGGAGTCATAACCTTAGAACGGATGTTTGATTTAAATGAAAAATTTAGAAGACCAGCAAACGTGAAGATGCACAACTCATCTCTACAGTTCGAATTGATAAATTTAGGGACTGAGACAAGGCCTAAATATGTGAATCTTGGAAAATGTTGTTCACCAGCAGAAAGAAATAAGTTCATCGGTCTTTTTAATTAATATAAAGATGTTTTCACCTGGACATGTGAATATTTGAAGACATATGACACCAGTATCATCCAACATGTTATCCCCATCAAATCTAGAGTCAAACCTTATCAGCAACCTTTAAGGAAAATGCACCCAAAATTGGAACCTCTAATCCAGAGTGAAGTTAAGAAATTATTGGATGCTAGAATCATTTTTAAGGTTAGACACTCGGAATGGGTATCAAATCTGGTACCAGTGAGGAAAAAATCTGGAGAAATCAGGCTATGTGTGGATTTCAGAAACTTAAATCGCGCTTCGGATAAAGACAATTATCCTATTCCACCCATGGAGCAACTAGTACAAATGGTCTCAGGTTCTGAACTATTTTCTTTATTAGACAGATTCTCAGGCTACAATCAAGTATTAGTAGCCGAAGAAGACAGATTGAAAACAACATTCATGACCAGGTGGGGAACTTTCGCTTACAGAAGAATGCCCTTTGGGCTTATAAACGTTGGAGCTACGTTCCAGAGGGCTATGGACATAGCTTTCCGTGGTTTGATTGGCCGCAGTGATGTAGTGTACCTCGATGACATCACGATATTCTCAAAGAGGAGAGAAGAACACATGTTTCATCTAAAGCAGATTTTTGAACACTGCCGAAAATATGGTATCTCACTCAACCCCAAGAAGTGCGTGTTCGCTGTTATGGAGGGTAAGTTGTTGGGTCACGTAGTTTCAAAGAAGGGAATCTCCATAGACCCAGAAAGGATCAAACCCATTGAACAGATCCCCTTGCCCCATAATAAAAAGGGCATGCAATCATTTATGGGGACAATAAACTTCGCGCGAAGGTTTGTGCCAGATTTCGCTCAAATTGTTAAACTTTGGTTTTAGTGGTAAAGCAAAGTGTACAATTCAAGTGGACTGAGGTTGAGAAGAACGCATTCAGCAAGATTAAAACCGTTGTTGTGCACGCACCCTCCCTCAAAATCCTAGATTTCGATAAAGATTTTATTCTATACACTTTCGCATCTGATGATTCGCTAGCAGCTGTACTTACTCAGAAGGAAGATGGGGGAGATGAATTCCCCATATCTTTTATGAGCACTGGTCTGCAAGGGGCTGAATTGAATTACTCGGATATAGATAAACAAGCTTACGCAGTGTTCAAATAAGTGAAACAATTCAGGCCCTACATACTAAAAAACCAAACCAAGGTAATCATCCCACACCCAGCTGTGAGGTCTCTTTTTGTACAGAAGGAGTTAGGAGAAAGAAGGGGTAATTGGGTAACAACTCTTCAGGAATATGACCTCAAGTTCAAGCCAGCTTCTATAGTTAAAGGGCAAGGGTTGTGTAAATTAATGACTGAAAATAGGAACAATGAAGAACATGCCTGGGAAGACGAGGCTGAATTACATTTGATGGATCTATGTCCTCTTTTTGCAGCCCCGGAATCTTGGTATCGAGACCTTGTGCATTACCTTCAGACAGGATCATTTCTAGAACATTGGAATTCTAAGCAAGGAAAAGCACTGCGTCTTAAATCAGCCTCCTATCAAATTATTGAAGGAATATTATTCAGAAAAAATTACGATGGAGTTCTTCTTAGATGCTTAGAGAAAGAAGATGCGAAGAAGGTAATGACATATTTGCATGACGGGCCTACTGGGGGACATTTTTCAAGAGATACTATAGCTCAAAAAATTCTCAGAGCTGGATACTATTGGCCCACGCTTTTCAAAGATGCACACGCCCATGTCAGGAATTGCGACATTTTTCAAAGGTGTAGCGGAAGACAAGCTAAAGCAGCAGGGCCATTGAAGCCTGTGATAATAACAGAGCCCTTTGAACAACGGGGGTTAGATATCATTGGGGAGATAAAGTTGAATTCTTCCCTGCAACATAAGTATATTCTGACAGAAACTGACTACTTCACTCGCTGGGTTGAAGCCATCCCGTTGCGCAAAATAAATGAGAATGTGGTCATAGACTTCTTGCAAGACCATATTATGACCAGGTTTGGAGTTCTAGTTTCTTTAGTTTTTGATAATTCTACTTACTTTTCCTCAATAAGATTAACTGCTTTTGCTCATGAGAAAGGGATCAAATTGCATTACTATACTAATTACTATCCACAGGGAAATGGCTTAGTTGAATCTACCAACAAGAACATAATTAGTATTTTAAAAAAGACAGTGATAGAAAATCAGAGGAGTTGGCACTCAGCTTTACCAAACGCCCTTTGGGCTGATAGATTCACCCCCAAGTCTTTGATAGGAGTGTCTCTGTATACCCTTGTGTATGGTAAAGAGGCCATTCTAACCCCCAACATCATGCTACCCTCTTCCATAATAGCTCAAGAATCTAGAGGATCAGATAATGAAGTCTTGCAAATGAGGATATATAATCTCCTGAAGGCAGAGGAGTCTCGATCTAAAACCAGAGAGCGCTTTAAGCAACAACAAGAGGTAGTAAAAAGATGGTTTGATAAACACAAGGTGGGAACAAAAGACTTTGAGGTGGGAGATTTGGTTCTCAAGTGGGACCACCCCCATGATGAGAAAGGAAAACACACGAAATTCCAGCAGTTGTGGGTAGGTCCTTTCCAAATTGCAGCAAAGCTTGGCCCTTCAACTTATAAGTTGCAAGATTTACAAGGGTGGGAAGAGAACTTACCAGCAAATGGCTTAGTTCTCAAACCTTGTTTTTTCTGAGTTTTGTTTATGTTCTTCTATCTTGTATATTAATAATCTGGCTTGGCCGTCTTCTTTGAGTTATGTAGTTCAGTTTTGTTTTAGTTTAAATTCTACTAATTTCAATAAAGGAGGCAAACCCGCGGTTGCATGGAGAACATCAGAATTTTGGAATGATTAAAGTTCTTGGTTATAAGACTGTGTATTATTGTTTATCTAAAATGATTTCTTCCATTTTAGCAGTTTTCTCGAATAGCTATGTACGCATTGAAGTCCTGCTTAACCCCTGTGAAATAAACCAGAATCAAAGGGTCTAGAATACTATTTTGAGGCTCCATCCATGTCACATTTAAAAATGTCCTAGGGAGGGACAGCAAAGGGCCCATGGAAAAGAAGCAAGGTAAACATTATATTATATATAAATGATCCCATGCCAAGAATCGAATGCCAAAAGGCAGATAAGAGTTGAAAGCTCCTATGAAAGCATTATATATCGAAACAAATGTTGAACCATATAAGTACTAAATCACCGAAAGTTTCTCTCCGTCCGTGAGCTGAAACGTGAATACATATCTCACACAAAAGGACACTAGGGATAGAGGAGCCTGAATCAAAATTCAGAAAGAAAGGCATGCAGGAGGACTCATATGAAAAGGAGAAAAGTTCAAAAGCACGAAAAGTGCAAAAATGGCATGGGAATGAGGAACAAATGAATATTTATGTTTACCATATGCTACAATCCTGTGGTGTCCGAGCTGGAAGCTACCTGAAGATAGAGGTAACAAATGAAATTCATCTTTCGGCCTCAAAAGAGTTATCTTGACTTGAAAATCCTAGTTTCCACTCTCCCAAATCGAACTATCATCAATGATTAAAGGTACATATATTTGCCATTTGAGAAATCCAGATAGCTGGAAGAATTCAATAGGTTCATTTGTTGTTAAACAGTCTGTCACTCAAGGAATAATCATCCAGAGATATAGGTTCACCAGGTAGTCACCAATTGTTGCAGCCGCAATTGTTTTCCCCAAATTTTCAAATTTTGGACCCCCTTATTAATTTTAGCATTGCCTTGAATCGTTTGGATCCATGAACCCTTTTGGCGTGCTTTAATTTCGGACTATGTTGAGGTTAACTCTCTTCCTGTTTTCAAAAAATTGCTTATGTTTGAAATTGTTGTGGGTCACGGAGTTCAGATTTTGTTTTGTTACCTTTCGAGTTGAGATTTCCTCTCAGGAACTTATTTCCCGTGCTAACCACTATTCCGAAGGCCAATTTAGCAACGTATCGGAGCCATGTTTACTTGGGAAGCCTCCGTCGCGAAAATTAAACAATGATTATTCTGCGAAAGAATCATGACTCCTCTATGGCTGCTTCGTAGCATTTAACTTATTTATATTATCGGAGGAGTTAGCCTGTTTATCTTCTACCCTTGCGTCTCCCAAACAAACTAAGTATCCGGCATAAAACTGCTCCACCCGCCGATGCTTTTTCGGGTCTTCGTCACTTTGTGTTGGATCGGAGGCCATAGTCTTTCCTCCTCCGCCCTTGCGGTTGTGTAATGCACTGAGTGTCCGATGTTGATGTCCTTCCGCTCGCCGACTGGGACTTTTTCACCTAAAATTTGAGTCTAGCTTTTCCGACTCCGATAAACTTAACGGTCTCATGGACCCCGTTGCCTATTGGAGATCCGTCGACGCGGCTGTGAGTAAGACTACTGCGGCTGAGGTTTTAGTATCTTAGGCCACCGATAAGTTTTCTCTCCCCGTCGTTTTGTCAGTTTTAAACCCTTGTGGACGAGACAGTGGTCCTGGCACTTGTTAAGGTTTTCATAACAGTATAGGGCCTCTTTTGATGACTAGTTGTTTGTTGATACAATTTGGTTTTATTGAAAATGCAGTCCTGATTAATGATGCATGTCATTTAATTGCAGATGAACTCAAGAGATTTTTATAAATTACTACTGTGAGAAGGCATAGCGGGGAGACGAAGTAGCAGAAAACGGCTAGACAGTGTTAGGCAGAGTTCGTACCGAAACCAACGGGATCTCAAGGAGAGCAAACGAAAGACAAGGAAGAATCAATTGCGACAAAATCCCAGGCCTGGAAAGATCTGTCAGTTACCAAGCGAATCCCGCTTTGTTGAGTACTCTAAAAATGTAACGCATGAAGTAAATCATGAGTACTCACAGAAAACACAAAAATGGGGATATTAAACGATTTGGAGGAACCCAAAGGTCACACGGTTGGGGCAGCCCAAGCGGTTAGCTGATTTGGTTTAAATATAGGAAAGTTAGAACTTACAGGGGCTTTTTCCCTAGAAAAACTTGTGAACTATTGTTTGTAAGAGGAACTATTTCGTTTTACAATCAGAAATTGCAAATTTTGCCTGTTGGAGAAGGTGCTATGTGGAATGTCTCAATGTGATAAAATGAACGATGTTGAATGGGAACTATTTCATTTTCGACTGCGTTTCATTAACTGTGAGAGCATTCTAACTTTCTGAACCTATGTTCTTGCCTGAATGTTCTCTAGTATATTCTTTGATGTTTTCCACTATGAGTAATGGGATTTTTTAACTGTTGATGAGCTATCTTGTCATGTATACTTTTATTCATGTTTATATGTTTTGGTTATAAGAACAGCTATCTGTGATTTGCCATAACATGTGGACAGTATTGCATTACTCATGAATTAATATCTATCTCTCTAGAGATAGCCTAGTTAGTATTTATTTTCTTGCAATGTGTGTGATTTAGATGCTTGGGAGTTTAAGACGAGAGGTAAGAACCTGCGCATCACATTGTGAATACTCCTTGCATTCTTTATTACTATGCACGTTAAGTAGGAACTTGCACATCATCCTTTAAATAAAAAATACAAAAATATATACGGTGAACCGGGCCGCAACCGGTAAAACCTTTTAATTTTTGTTACTTGACCTACGGTAGCCGGACCGCAAACCGGACGGATTCCCTACACCAAACAGTCACGAGCTAATTGGGAACGTTGACTGGGGAGAATCCCTAACTGTTGTCGCCTGCGAATTTCCAAGCATCAACACAAGGATATAAATGATGCTTCTGTTGATTCTTCATATCAGTTTGCTGACTTTTTCAATGATAATATACTTTCAGTGGATTATAGTAGAAATTTCCTAGTTCCTGCTATGAGATTATCATGTTATGAAGAAGAAGTTGCTGCTCTTCAACCTCTTACTATTGATATAAGAAATAAGCTGTCATTTTTTACTTATGGTCACTTTCATAATTGTATTTGTTCATGTTTTTATCAAGGGTTTTATTTAAAGGTCGAGAAACAGTTTGAAGAGCCCTTGGTTCTATTCTTGAGCCAAAGTTTACAAAGAAGAACAATGGAGAGGAAGATGATGCTTCACTTTATGATGAATATAATGAAGACATTGAAGTTTTAAATTGTAAATTTCATGATCTCGTGGCTTCTTGAATGGAGTTCTATTTTTCGAAGGTTTCTAATGCTCCAGCTTTTGTTATACTTCCTATTTCCAGTCATAAGTATTAGCTTCCTACAGACTCTTTATTGCATTTATCACATCTTTTGTGGGTTTTCTCAAATAGTAGCATGCATGGAATTATGATTCCTAGTCAAATGGTTTCTTGGCTTCACTGGAAGTATGATTCCACTTGATTGAGTTGTTTCCTCTGATTAGAAGTAGGAGTAAATAGCAGAATAAGCTCGCTATATGAACATGTATATTCTTTTCAGTATGCTGGTTTGTAGCAGTATTTTGTCATTTCAGAGGTATGTGTTCAGAGTTTGAGAAAGTTTCAGAGATTTGATAAATGACTCCATCACCCAATGAATAAGGCACAAGGTCTATAGGTTCTTGAAGCCTCACAAGGAGGACTTCATTCCGCAGCAAGAGACAGATGTTATAACTAGATCTTGTTTTTAGTTTATCTGTTCCTTTTGTCCTAATTTTCAACTGTTGGTTTAAAATTATTTTACATTTTATGTTATTTTTAAGAACTTTTGACAATCAATAATTTTTGTTGGATTTAATGCTTTTAATGGTTGAATTATTTCATTAATTTAAATTTAAGGTTTGTCTTTTGGGATTATTAGTTAATATGTATATCTTTAAGCTTTCAAAAACTTATATTAAAAGCTTATTCCAAGTTTTCTTTATAATCTAACCCTCATTTTTTAGTCCTTTGTCAAATATTTTCATGAGGAGATTCTTGTAGCAGCTCTGTTTTTCCTGTTTTTGTCATTATCATTGGGAGCAGATTACGAAGTGATGGAAACGAATTCTGGAAAACCAAAAGATTTTTTCGTCCAAAATATAATAATGCACGAAAACCTCTCTTAGTTTTCCAACAGCTATTATCATTTGATATATTCGAATTCATCTTTGTGGCCTATTTTCAAGGTTTGAATAAATTAATAATTTTCTATTTTAGTCACAAATTTCCAGTAAGTATTTCGATCAACTGAATGAGAATTTTTAAAAACCAAGAGAGGTTTTTGTTCATAACATAATCATTTAAAAAACATCTCTCCATTTTTGCACAGGTGTCCAGTATCGAGAGATATGAAGGCGTCTTTGAGACCCAAATTTTCATAAATTCGTCAAATTTCCCCAAATTCGATTTGTTATTTTTCGGTTAATTGTCTTTAAATATTTTGAGTTATCATGTAACTAATTGATGTAACTGTTTCAAATTTTGACACATTAAGAACAAGTAGTTTCAAGTCAGAGGTCTTTTTCATATCTATGATACCAAATTATTCAAGCACCCAGGTAAGCTAAAAAATCATTGGTTAGGACCGTACAATGTCAAAGAAATCACTAATAGAGGAGCAGTAAAACTACAAAAATTAGATGGGACATAAGTTAGAGGACTGGTCTATGGGAGTCGATTGAAACCGTATTATGATAGTTGCGACTTGGTCGTATAAGAAAAAAAATAGAGAAAGAGGAAGAGGAAAGAAAACATAAATAAAAGAGAGAAAAGAAAGAAAAATGAGCAAAAATTTATGGTCGTATATTGTTAATCTGTCGCAGCAAGAAGTGAAGTTTCGTAGACTTGGCATCTGGTAAAGGTCAAAATTCTAAGCGAAGATACTTCATCTTTCGCAAGAAAGGAACCCTATTGAAGGCATAAAATCGGTCGCAAGGACTGCGCCACTGTCAAAAGAGAGATGCTCTAGAAAAAAAAACAAGTCGCAAGGAGTGCGACGTTGTCGCAATAGATACCATAATCCTAGATATGACATGTTGGAGGTCATTAATTTGACGAATCCGAGAAAATATGGCGGCGTATATTTTGGTCACGTCCGGCTCTATGGAAAATAATACCAGTAGACATGACAAATAATTGGTGGCATACATAAAATATTCGTTAATGTGTCGGACGGTATTCCCATGTGCCTGAAAGGACAGATTCATTTCTAGTGATTGCCCTCGCATGTGAAGAACGACTATGGAAAATTGTTGCAAGCTATCATCCTCTGCGCCCAAGTTCAGTTCATTCTATTGCAAGAGAGAAAAGTTGTTGTTCTCTGCAACCTTAAGATCCAAAGCGAATTGTTCATAGCATGGTCATTTCCATCTCCACCACAAGCACAGTTTCTAAATTTGAGTTTGAGCCTACATCGCCTAGGATAGTCATGGAGGATACTGTTGGTTATATTCCAACGTAAGAGGAGGTTCTTCTAGTTGTTGAACAGACTGCACCAGCTGCTGCATAGACTGCACCAGCTGCTGCATAGACTGCACCAGCTACTGTACAGACTACACCAGCAACTACATAGACTGTGCCATATTTTGAACAAACTGCTCCAGTTGTGGATCCAAACCCCATTAGGTCATCCATAAAAACGTGTGCAAACAAACCAGGTCTGTTTGGAACCGCATGGATCAAGCACACTGGTAATGGGAAGAGGAAGAGAAAAGCATCGACAACCTCAACACCACCCCCATAGGATGATGAAGATTCTGAGACAAGAAATTTGTTTCCACCTTACGTTCCACCTAGACGTAGTGATGCACTGAAACTAAAAATCCCAAGGTGAATAGGGGCCTCACTAATATCACCACTAGTGCCAAAAGGGGTGAAGGTGTCAACCGATATCTTGTCGAACCTACGGAAGTTATCATTTGTTGACCATGACACAAAGAAGCAGGAGAACCTGAACCACTCGAACTATATGGTGAATATTCTAGACACACCACATGTGCCAAAGTGATTTGTCCCAGAGTGGGATAGAGGATAGGATCAGTCTGACATACTGTCATTGCTATATATGTCGCATCTTGGCCGCAACATATCGATAAACACCTATTTTAAGAAATTGTTGGTATTCTTTAATGGTGGTTTCCTATGGCTGGAAAATCCTATATCTGTATATGTTTAACTTATCGTAGTCATCACAAGCCAACCATTCATCGAAATGGGCCCAATTCCACTTCTAAGGAAGGATCAAGAAGTGACAATAGTTGCATGGATGAAGGAGAAGTATGATGTAACAAGATATAATAGAGGATTTTAGATAGCCTTTGTCAATGATTATATCATTCTCTTTGATACGAAGGTATTGGCCTTGAAGTTACTATGAAAGATTCACCCAAACCAATGCACTACAGGAGCGATCACGGTGGGAGTTCAGATCAAATGGTCACAGTTCTTGTTGAATGAACTGTTGCAGGATTCCATTGATTCATAGGAGGAGGGTAATACATTTCAATACTCCTTGTTGGTAATCTTAATTTCATTCATTGCATGGTTCAACCCATTGAACTACCAAGGGATAGATCTGTCGATCCACTACAGAGGAGTATGATACCAAAACCTTTGGTTTGACAACAATAGAAAGGCACGGAAGACAAAAAATAGCATCTAATTATTTGTGAATTAGGAGGATATAAGGAACTAGGTAAGGAACCAGTACAGGCTATATAACCACACCGTTCAATGGTTTCATCAAGTTGTTAGATTCTAAATTGGTGCGCACAATGTCAAAATGCATCCACACCAGGACCCACATCGCTATTGGTTGGATACACCATTCATATTATCAAAGGAAGAGGTTGAAGAAATTCTTGATGAATGGTAGAAAGAATGGAGCATCCTGGTTCCATAAGAGAAACTAGTACAAGAAGAAGAAGAATTGCGACAAGAGGATCCTCCACCGCCAAACGAAAGAAATGAAGAAGAAAATCCACAGGAAAATTTAGAACTAACATAGAGTCGTTCCAATTCAAATCCAACAGACCAGGAGATAAAAAATAAAAGAAAATACTCTAAGATGGAATGGGCAGAGACCAGGAGGAATAAGAAGAGAAAAGTTGATAGAAGTAAAAAAACCATCAGCCTGTATAGCAATGACCTAAAACTTATGACTGAGGAAATAGCTGAAGTTGCACAGACAAGATTCAAAACCATAGAGGAGTGACAAACATAGTTTATAGGTATGGTTACTGATTTACTCAATTTTTTTTGTAAAGTTGTCTAAGATGTTAAATTTGTTGTATAATATACAGCCCCAAGCACTGAGTCGTGAGATCCACCATAGACTTCAAAAGGACAACCAACTAGAATAGTAGTTCCAGTTTTGCCCATAATAACAAAAGTGTCGGGAGGAGTTCTCAATATAGGAACTTCATAGTTTAATGATGTCTCCAATAATATAAGCCATATAATGATAGACTTCTCGTTAATGGAAATGGATAATGTGTATATAATGCAGTGTGCTACATTTTCGAAGATAAAAGTGCGAGAAGGAGCACTAGTTAAGCAAGTGAAAGCCACAAACAAAATTTTTAATAAGATGAAACTAGCAATACAAGAGGCTTAGCAGAAGACGAATACGTGGGAATAAAATAGCCATAGGCTTGACAAGGCAGTATCCCTTTCTTGTACAAACTTTGCAGAAGAAGGAATAACGGATAAAATGGTGGCAGAAGCCAAGAACGCTCGACTTGGAGAAATAGCAGAAGACCTCTGAAAGAGATTCGGAGAGATGGAAGCACAAGTAATACCAAGCACACCCCCTGAGGTGTTGGTGGAATGAAGGAAAGAAGCAATGGAAGTTGCAAAGAATATTGAAGAGGTAGAATCAGTGTATGCTAAATCTGTCGACCAAGTATCTCAAGGTTGGGAAGAGCTCATAGATGATGTGGATTTTGAGAAATTTGCAGAGGAGTTGCACACAGTTGAAGCAAACATGAACCAGATGAAGAGCGCAATGAAAAAATTACCCTTAGCTGGAAAAATGGCTAAGGAAAAAAAGATGAAAAAAATGCAACAATATGTCACAGTGTTGTGCACACAACAGTAGCAACGCACAGATAAGGTTCAAGATTTGTTGGTTAAATATGAAAGAGTTATATCACTAATAGAAAATGAGAAATTAATGACTAAAATTAGGCTATAAACGACTATTTTTGAGCCGGTGACTAATAGTAGCAAATTACCACTATCTTATAGCTAGTCGTATTTCACTAGTCATTAATAGCTTGACTTAGTAGTCATTGATTTAGTCATTGATAGTCAATG
>LPNX010229821.1:94226-104907 GCA_001517045.1 Pseudotsuga menziesii
TCATCATTAGGAGACAACTGAAGCGTGAGGTAAAATACCAAGAAGCCCGTCAGTAGTGTGAAGCATAATAGGTTCTAGGTTTTTAAGTCGGTTTTAAGTTTTAAATTTTTTTAATTATTTTATTTTTAATTTTTAGAAATCATTATTATGAAAATATTATAATAAGGTTTAAATATCTAAATTCAGGCGCTTTGGTAACTTCTCCAAAATCCCTCCAAACACATCATTAGCATCATTGACTTTAGGAATTTGCGTAGTGCATCTTTGCATTCTCTTATGCCTGGGGGGTCAGCAGATTTTATAGACATTATCAGATAAGCATAAAATTTCAATCATCTGAGTAAAACTAGGCCATCTGAGTAAAACTAGGCCACTGTCAAAGCAGATCGGGGGAAAAATAGACTCTTCTTGTACTGTAACGAAATATGAAGCCAATTATGTAAACATGCTTGAAATTTTTTAAGATTTAGATAGTTAAACTTAAACCTGTCTACAACACAAGATCAATTCATGCCTGGCCATTAAAATGTAAAAGCAGATAGGAAAAATTCAAAACTCACATAAAAATGATGAATTCAAAATGTATCTCTGACTTGTATTCAGGATATAAAGTTTATTCATGATATAAATTTGCTAATCCCTTGAATCTTGTAGCGTTTACAATTAAAATCACAAATTATAATAGGTCAATGGCCATTCTATCAATTGTTACAAATTATAATAGGTCAACGGCCATTCTATCAATTGTTATTAGCAAATTGTCTTTCAGCTACTATATACAAGTAAATAGAAAACTTATCATATATTTAGGCTCTTGGAAAAGTATTGTAATAGTACATATTTTGAGCAAACAGCTATTAAGTTTTAACTTTTTTAGAGCACTTTTGCAATGCAGATAAAACCTCTTGTGCAACCAACAAAGGACATAATGAATGTAAAAGATGTTCATTACCAATGGCATGAGTTATTCCCAAATGGTAATGGATTGGAAGTTTACAATTTTTTCCATTATAGCTATATGTTTTTTATATTTATGCTTTAGTTCTCATCTTCTACTAGATAATTATTAAAAGATTGTTTCCCTTGCAGTACCAAGAAACATGGGTGCAGTTATATCTCTCTGGGATCCTGTCATATTGGTACGTGATATTCAATGCATTGCACTGCTTCAAAATATTATAGAATTTATTCCCTTTGGATAAAATTACTACCCTCTAAAATTGGTTAGTAGCTGTAATAGTCGCAGGTTTGCAGAAAGGGAAGTATAAAATCTTCTCATTTGTACAAAACTTCTACTCCAGAGGGGGCATATATTAAACATACCATTCTATAGAAAAATTCTATTATAGATCAATTCTGTTCTTTTTGAAATATAATCTAGTATCATAAGAATCTAGGTAGGATTTAAGATTTCAGCAATAATTTGTGCTTCCGTTACAGATCTACTTCATGGATACCCAGATATGGTATGCAATATTCTCTACATTATCTGGTGGTATTTTTGGAGCTGTTCGACGACTGGGAGAGGTATGGGAACTTGCTTTATATATATATATGTGTGTGTGTGTGTGTGTGTGTGTGTGTGTGTGTGTGTGTGTGTGTGTGTGTGTGTTTACTCTCGGATGACTATTACTAGCACATATTTTGAACATCTTTTTTTGGCAAGTAAGAAGTTTTACATTAACAGAATATATATAGATAATACAAAATGTGAGGAGCCTAGTTTTGCTTTCCACTGTAGAGTTTAAAATAGATGGCGCAATGATAGTAGATCATTAGAGGTGGCCATTACTGAAGATTAAAATCTTTTTATACCAGGTTGGAGTATATAAATTTTAAACTAGGATACCCTCTATTCTATTAAAACACCTCTTGTCGATGACCAAAACTTAGTACATTTGCTAACAAAAAACCTGGAAAAAAGGAAATCCAAAAAGGACATTATGAAAAGAGTTGTTGCATACTTTTAAACCATGATGAACTCCTTCATCTCCTGAGTCCTCTCTTATTTGGCTCCCTACTTCATTCCCCCACTTCAAATTTCATTTTAACTCCAAGCAATTAAGCAGGAGATCAATGGCATGTTTGATGATGTTTAACTTATGTTCAAGGTTTTCCACAATTTGGGCCAGGGTCTTGTTGTTTTGATAGTTAACAATAAGTAGAGTGTGGGAACTTTTGAAACCGCTACTTCCTCTGGACCTTTCCAACTGTTTGGCTCTGATAATTCCAATTGAGAGAGGCTTAGAAGTTCGTTGTGTCCTTGCATGTTGGTGGCATGATTAATGTTCCATGCCACAACATCAATGATTGAAGTGAGACGTCCTTTTCCAACATGGCAGAGAATGATCAAATAGATCATTTGATTAATCTTTTCTATCATCTGATTTGGAAATCTAGGCAACCTTTCCTCAAGACAAAGCAAGGGAGACCAAGATAAAAAAGAGGCATCACTTGACATAGAACGAAATGACAGCTTACCACCAGCTAACAACCTCACGAGTCAGAACCTTACTCTGCTCTAATATGCATACAAATGCAGCACTGCTGGAAGCAACAGAAAGCACATGCATGCAATTACACACAACTGGAAAAAATAAACATACATAATTATTTTTATTAACTGCAACTAATTTACATAGTGCATATGCAGCCTCTGAACGTCTTTCCATTACAATAATCACAACAGGGCTTTCAGGGGCTTCTGCTTTTACAGCCACGGAACTTGCCAGAATTGCAAGGCTGAATTCCCTTTTCACAAAACACAGAACACCCACCGGTTTCAATCTCGATTGGGTTTACAACATGCAGAACCAAAATTCACTTGACAACTAGAATTCTTCTTTGCTGGTCTGCTATAGCTCCTTTCTTTCTTCATCTTCTTCTCTGCTGGTAATTTTTGAGCTGATGGTTTTCTTTGTCTAGAGCTGCAGGATTTTGTTCTACATCATGAATCTGCTACAAGTTTGTGTCTCTTTTTCCTGAGATCTCCATCTTCTTGGATTTCTCTATCACTCTATCATCTTCTTTTTCTCACCATGATTCTTCCGAGCAAGCCAATTGCTGGAATTGTGTCCTCTTTGATTCAAGAGCTATGGGATTTTCCGTCCTCTACAAGTTATGAAGGGTGACCCCCTTCATATAGCATCATTGTGGATGGCCCGGGCACCCTCTTCATAAAGCATCATTGTGGATGGCCCAGGCACCCTCTTGACTATTCTTCTGGACATCATTTCATTCAGAGTTTCTTTCATTCGGCATCGGATGCTAGGAGAAATGGATCTAGTGGACCATGACACACCAACAACACCATCACGTTTTGGGTTCCATTACATATTGACGGACAATTTTCCCTTTTAGTAGAACTATATATATGAGATAATATAGCATTCCTTCACAATTTAAATCCCTGCTTAGCTTCTTATACATATACAAAAATGGATTATGCATATCATAGGTTTTTATGACTCAACATGCTCCTTTCGAACCAATGCTTTTGAAGCCATTACAAGGCATTCATTTCATCCTGTCTATTATGCTGCCTAGTTTGTGAACAAGAACCTAAGATCATCTTCTGTTAACCTTCCCAAAGCCTATGAAGAACCTCCTACAGTGTTGAATTTCAAAGCAGTAGAAACATGAGAATTTATTTAGGAACTCCCTACATATTGCAATTACTTTAAAAAAACATCAAACATGTAGAAGCAACTGATGGCTATAACGTTTACCCTTCAAAAACAAGTTTCTTTTTCTCCTGCAATCTAAGAATTCTCTCTTCAATTGTATTTGCAATGACAAATCTCACGACCCTAAGGAATGTATAAACAGGATTTACAATAGTCAGTTGTTGTATTAAAAGACTAGTTAATTGAACAAACTATTGAACTTTATGATCATAGATGCAACATAATGCATTTCAAAAAGGCTTTCAAGGGCACAGCCTAAAAACTCTGCAAATGGGCCAATTGCAACAGAATGTATTTAAGAAACGTATACAATGGTGGGCCTTTAAAAACTTTGCAGATGACCAAAGAATTAAGCAATTTGACTTCTCCGAAAAATTTTATATATTTTTAGCATCAGCAAAAAATTTCAAAGTTCAAATTTGTACTAATGAATTGGTTCACAAAAGTTGTGTTATGGCACCAAAAAGGTTATCTTAGTATCCTTTATTTCTTAATCAAAGAAGCTTGAATGAGACTATAGAAACCTAAAACTAAGCTGCTTCCAAAGCAACCTGACGACAATGTATCAAAAACCTATGGTTAATGATTATTAGCAATTTACTGTTGCATGAATACCATTATTACATTTTGATAAGCCTTTTTAAAATTTCAAAACTTGTTTTGACCTAATCATATATTATTCTTTGAGGAACGTATAGATAACCTTGTAATTAACATTGGTTCAAAATAAACTGCCAAGGAGAGGAAATAGTGGTCCAAAATTCAAATATACCCCACTGTGTGTAATTCGCTAATAGCGTGCGAGCTGCTTCAAATAGGCAACAGGATAAACTAATACTACCACAGTTGTATTACAAAAACTAGACACGAGCATGGTTTCATTGTTATGAGATTTATTTTTCCAGGGCAATAGAACAAACCAAACCAAAACAAAGATATAGTTACTTACAAACTGACTAGACTGTAAACAAAGTACCTGATTGGTTTATACCGTCCAAGCCGATGAATGCGATCCTGAGCCTGCTGTTCCACTGCTGGATTCCACCAAGGATCCATCAAAAAAACTTGAATATGATGCAGATAAAATTATATCTTGGATTAGAAAATTCACTTGCCTATTTGCTAGGCACATTGCGAAGTTGAGCTGAAAAAGATACAAACTAGAAATTTATTGTCTTCAGCAGAAAAGGATCAAACATACAAAAGCAAATTACAGTACCAGACAGGGAAGGTTCTTACATGAGAAGCTACTGTCAAATTCAGGGCCACACCTCCTGCCTTCAAACTCATCAGGAAAATCTACAAGACAAATAAACGTTAATACCCGGATCATAAATAGATGATCAAAGTCATAATTTTCAGAGATTAACGACAACAAAGGAAATACCTTGCAATCTGGATCATTTGAAAACTTCTCAATTGTTTGATCTCTCGCCTGAATACTCATACTTCCATTCAGTTGAGTGCATTTTATCCCTGACTACATCATTTGACATATATTTATGTTCAAGCATTTTCTATTGACATAAAGAACAATCCACAGACTTTAACTAGAAGATCTTTTAAAGCATAGCACCATAGTGATAACACACATTAAGAAAATCCATGCCAACCACAAAAAAGGACAAAGGTGTGGAAAATATGCAAAGGCAACATAAAATATACATTGTTAAACCTGCTAATGGTTCACGAAATATTCAATGTGGGAAAGACAAGGTTAGAGATCACTTTGATTTAAAAAGAAATGATTTTTTTCCAATATGAATGCAATATAATTTTACAATCCACGGACTTTAACTAGAAGATCTTTTGAAGCATAGCACCGTAGTTATAACACACATTAAGAAAATCCATGCTGACCCCAAAAACCGACAAAGTTATGGAAAATATGCAATGGCAATATAAGATAAACATTGTTAAACCTGCCAATGGTTCACAAAATATTCAATGTGGAAAGACAAGGTTATAGATCAATATGATTTAAAAAGAAATGAATTTTTTTCCAATATGAATGCAATATATTTTTACTTTAAATCATTGCAGTCAAAAAATATGACTTTAGAGTAATAAGTTATAACCAACGACAATTACAGAAACTGTTTTTGAACACTCTGGACTATATTTCCATCATGCTTTAACATAATGCTTAGAAGTTATGTACAGAGAAAGTATACCTTCTGTAGAGAAAAAGTAATTAAATCCAAAAATGATGTAAATTGGCTAAAGACTATTTCCTTTGCAGCAGCATCCTTCTGTAGCATAAGCGCGATCTCTTCCCTCTGAAAACATCAACCTAAGTAAGTTCCCATCTGATAACTGAGAATAAAAGGATCCATAATTAAGACAACCAACATCATCCAAAGCAACAAAACATATATAATTCCTAAATCATACACTAAGCAGGGATTATGCAACACATTGTTCCAAAAGTGTTTCTATAAAAATCAATGAGCCACAATTACTTAATAAACGTCTACCAAATAGCTAAATAAAGAAGAAAAAAAATCTGATTGATTAAACTTTAAGCATATTAGGTGATCTTAAAGAACTCAAGCCTATGGATGAGTTTATTCAATCAACTATATAGTTGTCCAAATACTGTGAAAATAAATACAAACCCCATGGAGGCTGCAGATTCTTGATGGAGGTTGTGAAACAACAGAAAATAGCACCTTGGCCACTTGGTCACATACAGTAAGGAGTTAATATTCGCTGACATTTAAGTCAGAAGCATGCCATCTGATATTTAAAGTCATATGAACTTTAAGTCTCCCATTTTCTTGTCCACGGAACTATGGTCTAGGAGCAAACATTAAGTTGATCAGGGTTGGATTAAAACAAAGACTTGAGTTCAACCCCCCAGAGTGGGTGCAGATAAGGCCAGGTGCAAGTCTTGGCTGATCTTGACAACATAGCTACGCCTGTTAGCTTTAGCAGGCCTTGACATCCCATTAGAGAGAATTTGAGGTCAAAAATGGGCCTCCTAAGAGATGTACTACAAAAATATAAGATATATTAAAATATTATGAGTTAGGGGTTTTATGGGGTAGGTATATATGACAACTCACCTCCTACACTACTTTTTATGCACAATATAAATAACCATGGTTGAGTTACTTTTCTAAATTGACTATAAATAAAATTAATAAAATAACTCTACAATGATGTGACTAAAATTCATTGTAAATTCCCAAAAACTTATTGTCCTTTAGCATTTATTTGTCTTGAACTTGTAAATAAAATTAAACAAAAATGAATTTAATTTATATGCATAAACATATTTTTTTCATATAAATATCATTCATGAATTTAATTTATTTTAAAAGTACAAGATTATATATATATTAGTTTGACATTATGATATTAAATACAATTGAGTGAAGATATAATTTAAAATTAAAAAACATGAAAATGACAATATATTATTTTATAAAAAAATGTGAAAAGATATTTTTATGAATTATGAGTACTTTACTTGAAAATGACAATAATATTATTTTATGAAAAAGTGAATTGTGAGTACTTTACTTGAAAATAACAATAATATTATTTTATGAGAAAGTGTGAAATGACTTTTATTGTGAGTACTTCACTTTATGACTTAAAAGTACTTGTACCACTACCTTGGTTAACTATGGGTTTTCATCCACCATAGAAAATGTGACAAATAAGCATTCTTAACTCATGCAATGCCACCTCAACCATGGGGGATGATGTCATCTACTAGAATGTAATTGGTTGATTTTTATAGTACATTTTGGTCCTTTTGAGGCCCATTTTTGACCTCAAATTCTCTCTAATGTTGGTTGTTAGCTTTAGCAGGCCTTGACATCCTCTTTCTCTCTTCTGATCACTACCAAGATTCTCAGGGCCTTTCAGTTTCTAGCACTTCTATTTTACCAGCACCTTCTCTTATACCCTCTCTTCTATTTTTTTTTCAGTGTTGCAAATTTTTCTAATTTCTCCCGATATTTCCAATTGCTCTTGAGTTTTTCAGGTTGCCAATTTTTCCATTGTTTCATACTTTTTCAAGTCTAAGTTTCTTTTTGCCAATTTTTTCTGATAATTCCTGATGTTTTCCTTGATATTCCCAATAAAATTTATTGCAGATCCTCAGCAACATATTCATCAAAATGATATTTCATATTTGCAACATTGTTTTTTTAGCTAGACATATTGTGGTAGTCTCTAGCCTGCTCTGAAATTTTATAGGCATTCTGCTCTTATCACTGTTTTAGGAGATGCCTTGGCACTCTTACTTTGTACTGACACTGGATGTACATCTTAGTCTATTTTTCCCACTTTTGTGGTCTTTTGTTGGACATCAATAAAATTATCTTATCATCAGTGTATGCACCTTTGAAGGTTATTACAGAACAACAATATATCAGGTCCTATTCCAGTTGAATTAGGGAAGTTGGAAAACCTTCAAACTATTGACCTTTCAGGGAATCAATTTAGTGGTTGGATACCGAGTTCATTGGGTCAGCTGAAGAACTTAAAGTACTTGTAAGTATTACGTGAGCTGTATTGGCGGAATTTCAATTTATTACTTTCTTCCTCCAGTTACTTTGTCGGTCAGAGTTAAGGTCAGAGTTAAAGTGATGGATACTTTCTCTATAAGAGGTAGAATTCTTACAGGAAATTTGGTTATGTCCTGAACTAACCAGGCGACTCAACAACAACAATATTTCTGGACCGTTTCCTGGATCACTGGCAAACCTTTCAGGCTTGACTTTATTGTATGTCTCTTAACTTGTCAAATCAATTAAAACATGTTCATTTTTATCTATATCATCCATATGGATTGGGTTCTAAGCACTTGTCATTTGAAATTCTAGGGAATTATCTTACAATAATCTCAGTGGTCCTATACCAAGAATTATAGCCAAATCGTACAAGTAAGAATTTTGATGAGATAAGTCAGATTTGCTAACTTGGATGTGCTGCCTCTTGTTTAGTCTTTTGTATAACTTTATCAAGTTGAATGATGTGAACTGATGGTTATGAACTTATAATTCTGTTGCTGAGTCGTGCAGTATGGTAGGAAATCCCTTTCTATGTGAGAGGGTGAAGAATTGTCCTGTTGATTCTCACACACCCCTTTCGGTTACTCTCGATACAGATAAAAGTAATCCACTCAACTGAGCTGACTATATGCTGCCTTTTAATCTAGGCTTGACGATTTTTCTTTGCAAACTCATGCAATATGTGTTATTGCATCCAGATACAGTTCCCTCCAGATGGCATAAGAGTCAGAAGGTGGCTATTGCTCTTGGTGCGAGTTTTGGTTGTCTAGCTGTGTTTATACTTTCCATTGGACTTGTCCTTTGGTGGCGGAAGAAACATAATAGCCTTGTCTTCTTTTCTGCTAATGGTTTGTTCAATATCTCAAAAACAAAGATTGTAGTAGTGTTTGTGTCACCAAAAGAGACATATTTGAAGGTAAAGAGTGGCTTCTTATACTTTGTAGTGGTTGGGCTTGCAGAACAACTTTATGGTGAAGTATGTCTGGGGAATCTAAGGAGGTTCTCATTTCGAGAGGTCCAAGCTGCCACCAATAATTTTAATGCAAAAAATATTTTAGGCCAAGGAGGGTTTGGAATTGTGTACAAAGGAATCCTAAAAGACGGTACTCTGGTAGCTGTGAAAATATTGAAAGACGCCAGTGCTGCTGGTGGCGAAGTCCAATTTTAGACAGAGGTAGAAATGATCAGCTTGGCTGTGCATAAGAACTTGTTACGGTTATATGTATTTTGCATGACTTGTACAGAGAGACTGCTAGTGTATCCATACATGCCAAATGGAAGTGTGGCCTATCGTCTAAGAGGTAATCCTCAACTGTTTCTTACACCTCAGTCAGGTACAGTGATTGTAAAATTCTTCTGTTAGCTTAAATATTTTAAAGTTACAATACTTCCTTAAGGCTCCATAAAATGTAAATTCATCAAGGTACAATGTTGCAAGGAGGCCCTGAATCATCTCTGCCTTTAATGTAACATATACTACTCAAGTCCAATGGGCTAGTTCCGTGATAGGAGGTTCCCAGTTCGAATCTCCCTGGGTGAGGCATGTTAACCCTTTTTCGGCAAGGGGCGATATATCGATCAGATTTGGTTTGTGATCATATCGCTAACATGTGATCCTGAGTTGAAATCTGTGGATTCCCCATAGATCATTCGTCAAAGGTCCTTCAATACTAATAGATGGTCCATATGCCTTGGATGTGCCTAGTCAAAGACAGTGTCAGATGTTCTATGTGTTGCGATATCTCTAAACCCTCGTTGACAATTTAATGTTTTCTTATATGATGAATCCTAAGGAAAGCCTATGGAGGCAAGATATTCTTCATAAGTATATAGAACCATTTTCAATGGAAGACAGGATCAGGCAGGCTGTTAAGCCTATTCTGTCAAATATATGGAAGGCTATAGTACAACCATTCCCACTAGTGGGTAACTGGATGGCTTGGAATGTTGGTAACGGAGTTAAAGTAAGGATAGGGGCAGACCCCTGGGTGGGAAGTGGTGAAGAACATATACTCTCTGAGGAGCTTCGTTATCTTGCACAAATTTCTCATTTCAGAAACTATTACCTCGCGGATCAAGTATCAAAATTATCTATTTATTTGCCAGCAAGTTAAAGATGCATTAAATCCCAACCTCCCAGGGCAAAGCATTCAGTTATAAAGCCAGAAACTGGATCCGACATCACAGTAAATAATTTAACCTCAAATACTGAAACTGAACCTCAGAGAACAACAAATATTTACCTGAAAATGTCCCAGCAGCTCGCAACGCCCGACTGAGGGCTCGAAAATCCGTCCTTGGCGTCAATACTGCGGTAAACATGCCCGATCGAAGGCCTACCATCCAGGGATCAAATTTGAAGGGCAGGTTCCATTTCATGAAAAATTGAACATATAAAAATAAATCATTCTTTTCATTTGAAATTGTAAGTGTACAACAAAATTTTATTATTTACTAAAAACAGTG
>LPNX010229821.1:105739-302697 GCA_001517045.1 Pseudotsuga menziesii
GAGAGTTTGAGCCCCGACCTCCAACTGTCCTATACTCGTAAACCCAAAATAGTTTTTTTTCACAGACTTCACCAATCTCTTTAAGTTCGGGGAAGCTCATTAATCCAACCTACCCAATGTTCTGCCTTTGCTTCTCTTTCTCCTACCTGTGAAAAAGGAGGAACCTTCGAGTTGGCCACCGCAGAAGACAACGAGGAATTAGAGTGTGCAACCATTTCCTTCTACAAAAATACGATTGGAAGCAACGCCATCTCAATTCCACAATATACTAACGCTCCTGAATTGGTTTATCTTGCCCGAGGTAGGAAAATGCATGTTTGTGTATTTCACATGATTACAAAAAAATCATTTTATAATTGCTTCTACGTCATAACATAGATATATCTGTGCAGGTGAGGGAAAACTGGGTATTGTTTTCCTAAGGTTTCCAGATACTTTCAGAGATCATTCTTCGTTATGAGGGCACTCAGGGCGTAGATCAGAGAGCCCATAGGAGGAAGAAGAAGAAGAAGAAGAAGACTCAAGTAAAAAGGTGAGATGAGTGAGGAGGGGAGACATAATAGCGATATTTGCAGGAGAAACCCACTAGTACTTTGAATGATGGGAACGAGCCTCTCTAAATCGTAGCCATTGTAGACATAGGAAACCCTCATAAATAGCTCAGGCACAAGAGTTACCATGTAAGCATCTCGACAAATTAAGTAATGATAATATTCAATTAAGTATATGACAAATTCATTCGTTTCTTTTAGAGATGACTATATGCATATTGTACAACCATTCTCTATGGCTGGCCCTCCATTCCAGTTACTTTTGTCTCTACTACCTAACCCCCTTCCTTCGATGAGACAGGTAGACTAAGCAGCCTAGGTGGACCGTGGGATACTGGGAGTGATGATTCAAATGATTATGACCCCGATAAATGAATGGAAATTGGATTAAATCCTAGAATACTAGACTAACTAGTATAGGATATGATTCATGAGCACAAACAAAGGGCGGCGTGCTGCTAGCCTACTACCAAATATTCGTCATCCCATTCTTGTGGTGGTCATAATAGAAATTTCTAGCACTGGGTGAAACCCTGGCTGGAAACTTACATACCCATTGGACCAGGTTAGGTTCAAATCTAGAAAAGATTGCTCAATGCATTGTAAATTGCAACTTGTAAGTTGTAACCCAAAAAACAACACAATTAGTTTTTCCTTACATAGCCTTGACAGTGGAGGGTTATCAAATCAATTCACCATCCTTAGATATGACTCATATGAGTATTTAATTTCACATTATATACTCAAATACTCAAGTGACTTGTAAGTTGTGATATCAAGTGACTCGGTGAACAATAAGATGACAAATGGAAAATCGAGTTGGCAGGTGGCATCATCTCATACCAAGATTTAATGAAGTTGGTGAATCAGTAATGCATGCTAATGCCATTAAATTCTTTGAAATTTAACATTGAATCATGAGTCACAGTCCTGACTCACCAACTTGAACTTGGCACTAGGAAGCCTAGTGGCCCACCGTGGTCCATGTCGATTGGGACCAAGATCCTCATCCATGATCCGACTATTCAAGGGCACTTGGGAAGACTCTGAGTCTCGAATCTCCCATAGTCCACTAAATCCCTGGATAGGCAAATTTTGTAGCTTCCCTTCTGTTGCAAATTTACCGAGGCTTACTCAATTTCATTATTGAAGTGCTGGGAATGAAACTAATTTTTTTTTGCATGGTAAAATTCCTTGTGGCCTTCTATGACATTTAAAATAGCCTTTGAAGGGCTTTGAAGGCTTCAAATTTGAAGCTTGCTACCATCTCGAGACTCTTTGGATTCCCCGACCTTCACACTGTAACTTCCCGCATCCGCGTTTGTTATCTATATTTTTCTTTGTGTGTTGTCCTTGTTATCTCGCCTTTTCCTCGTGTGTTTGTTGCAACGTTTATATGCTGATACTTTGGATCAATAGTTTAATTATTTATTTTTATTTTTATGATTGTTAATTTCTTCTCATCAACATTATGACATGTTGAATTTTTGTATCCATGGAAGTGTTCCTTTAGTGATTTTGTGCTTTGGTCACTAAAAAGGGGACAAGTTATATGATCATTGTATTAATAATTAACCAAAAGAGGTTCATGAGGCCTATAAGAGGTCGAGGAATCAAAATATTTCCCTGAAACTCGGAGATGGGGTCGAGCCTCTACCTTTATACTGCATATGGATCTAAGACTGGTTTTGGGTTAGCACCCCAGTTTAATTATAATTGGATCAACTGCTACGATGTTTAAAGGAACTGAGCTTGGTGAAGCTACGTTGACTGGTGCAGCTAGTTCGATGGTCACAGATCATAATACTTATACTGAAGTTACAAAAGCACCTCAGTATGGGACTTGCAAGGACTCTTACATTGAAGGACCAACAACTAGCTATGATGCTTCTAGGTATCAATATGGTACTGGTTCTAGTACCTAATTCATAATTGACGTATAAGGAACGTAATTTTCCTTTGGCACGCCCTTAACCAGGTTTGCTTCATTAATGGTGCAGTAGGGATAAAGATGGTCAAGAGAAAATTCATGCAATTGCTTTGTTGGATCTCTGAAGATTGAGGTGCATGGCACCAATATTACTAATAGAAGGTAGACAATTTACAAAATTTTGACTTTATTGTCAAAATTGCAATTTTCCATGACACAATTAAAAATGACTAACATAAATGACTAATTCATATTCTTCTAGCTAGTCATTTTTTATGTCGTGACTAAATTAGTCACTTATGTTAGTCATTTTTAACTCTGTCACTTATTATCTAGTCATATTTGTTAACTGGTGACTAAATTAGTCGTTAATTTTAGTCGTTTATAGTTGGGTCAATCAAAATTGCTCATATTTACTAGTAAATCACTTGAAAAACCTGTGGTGACTAGAATTTTTAGTCACGTAGTAGCTAATTCCTCATTTTGTACTAGTGCATGAATCATTCATCCTTTACATCAGAAGGTTCAAGAAGTAGCACAGTCAAAAGAAAAGGTAATGTTGGAACATATCAGTTATGAACTTATGGAGCAATTGAAGAAGACAGAGGAAGGAGTGTCATAGGAAGCGGATAGAGTAACAAAAATCTTACAATATTTTCAAACCAAAGTTGGCACAAGTGAAAAAATGGAGGAATAATATTTGCATGGCTTGGGATGAGCCACAGGTGAGTGTTGGGGGCATGTTGGGCCTAGGGAAAGGTAAGAAGAACTCACTTACAATTACACCTAAGTATGAAAGGAGATAAGGAAAAAGAATAGAAATGAGTTGCGATAGAGAAAGTGACTGAAAGAAGGAAGGAAGAGAAGATGAAGGAAAAGAAGGAAAATAAGGTGTGATAGAGGAAGATAAATTGGAAGAGATTAAGAAGAGAATTCATGAAAGAAGAGAAGTCGTGAATAAAGAAGAAGATGCAACAAAATAAAAGCCACAATATAAGGAAAGGACACAAAAGAGAAATAATGCGATGGAGTGGAGCCATGTCAGAAGGCATGCAGTGGTGCGATGGTTAGAAAGCAATAGGTCAGAAATATCGTGGGTACGAGGTCAGTTAGAGCCTGGAAAAAGTCGCATGTATGAAGGTATCTTTGTAAGTTAGGTTGTTAATTCCTACTGACATGTGTCACTAGAATAGGAAAGACACCCTATGGGATAAGTTTAGAAACTAAGTTGAGAGAGTGACATGTAAAGAGTCTATAAAGGGAGGAACCCAAGTTGTATGTGGGCTAGCGTATTTGGCCTCTGGAGTGTCTTTAGTCTCTGGAGCGTCTTTAGCCTTTGGAGCATATTTAGCCTCTAGAAAATCTTTATCCTCTAGAGTGTCTTTAGCCTCTTTAACCTCGTTAGTCTCTTGAGTCTTTGTTAGCTTTGGTTTATTGTTGTCTATTAGTTTTGTTAAGTGCATTGAGTCAAGAATTTGCAGCTGAATGTGCAGAAGTGTAGAAGAGACTGAGTCCATCCAGGTTTTGTGCGGATCAGTAGTATATTTGGGTAGAGAAAGACCAGTGAAAAAAGATAAGAGAGCGTGAGAGGAGAGAGAAGTATATATATATATATATATATATGCAAGGAATATCTAGAACATAGTTTGCATCTTAGTACGCAGATCAAAGGTGTCATATATTTCTCATGCCAGATGAAGAGCACCTTTGTGGTTTTTCCTGGATGGGTTTCCATGTTAGATTCAACGTTATGGGTGAATGTTAAATGTGTTTAATTCACTTGTGTATATGTTGATGTGAATGAATGCTTACGTATTTTTTTATGAATGAGTTTAAATATATACCAGTCGCATAGTTATAAGTTGAATGTATCCATGCTGCATTAGGGTTATTGCTATATTATTTGCAAAGGAAAAAGTGTGTCATCGTCTAATGGTGCATCATGAAAATAAATAATCCATCCACATGCTTTGGTCATGCACCTTGGAAGAAGACTAACGTACATGGAATCCCCCACCCCACTACAAAAACATGGTTCTAGCAATTACCCATAGAAACATATCTCGAGTGAGACTGCATCTGCGTCGCAGGGGTTGCCGATAGGGATTTTTTATTTCAGACCGATATCTTGGGATTTTTTGTGCACAAGAGATAAGGGAGTGAACCTAGGTTGAAGAGATTCCAGAAGGCCAAAATATAGTGATAATAAACTTACTTATTGGCACCATTTCTATGTGTTAAATTTGCTCTTTTCACTGTTTTTCTGCATAATTTGTGAATATATTGAGTTGTGAGGATTCCCTTAGATCCTAGATCCTGTTTTGAAGCATATTTTCAGATGGTATTAGAGATATTTGGAGATGCAAATTGAATTTTGAGAGTTTGAGTTGCTATCGAGGGTCTCTTCCAGAAAAATTCAAGTGTTTTCATTGCAGGTAGTTCCAGTGTCTTTTTCACTCAGTGCGCAAGAAAAAATGGAACAAAGTCGTGTATTTCTTACCCCATTCAATTATTTTGAATGGAAGGACGAAATGGTGATCCAGGTGAGGTCGAAAGGCCTCTACAGAGACACGAAAGGCCTCTACAGAGACACCATGGGGACTAAGAAAAATCCCAACTCTGATGTGGAAAAATCGAAGTACTTCAAGAGATTGGATGAGGCATTTAGGATGCTTTGTCTCAGTATATCGAGGGATATTCTCTTCCATGTAGACAGTATTACCACACCCAACGAATTCTGCCTCAATATCGAGTCACCCTTTGAGAATACTGATGAGATGTGAGGACACCAACTCGAAAATGAGTTGATCTCACTTAGCCCAACTCACTTTGAGACGATCCAGGATTTCTTCACAAAGGTCAAATCGTTGGTGCCTCATCTAAAAAAGTGTGGCATTGAGAAGAATGAGGAAAAGTTGATCTTGTCTATTCTTTCAAATCTAGGCCTTGAGTATTCATTTTTTGTATCCACCTTCCACTCAGGAAAGATGACAGTACGAAATTGGAGAATTCCTTCATTGGCATACTTCATGGATTCTTTAACTCCGAAACAAGACAAACCGGTGCAAATGGGTACCATAAAATCCACCAAGGATCAATCCCTTGCTGCAAGTTTTTTGAATCAAGCCAAATCCAAGAATAAAGCCAAGGATTCAAAGCAATAAGAGAACAAGAAGCAGGATAAGCCCAATTTTTCAAATGGGGGTTCGAATCCTAGTAAGGACAAAGAGAAGAAGAAGCAATACAAGACAAAATGTGCTTATGTTCACAAAGGTTGGAATATAAAGAGTGTATGCATGAATAAAACCATTGACATGATGGCACAACTCCTTGATATAAAGAAAAACATCCCACTACTAGAAGGTGCAAGGAAGAAAGAGGGAGGTTCAAGATCAGAGAACAAGGATAGATGCCATGCTTTGGTTGCTATATCTTCAAGATATCCTTCCTTCATCATAGATTCAGGTGCCTCAAGGAACATGGATTCCATGGAAGATTCCTTATCGACCATACATCCGTATAGTGGTCCATCCATCCTCATGGGTGATGACTCTGAGATCCCAGCCAAAGGGATTGGCAAGATCGATCTAGACAATGGGTACTTTAACAATGTGTTGTATGTGCCCGATATTACAGCGAACCTGCTATTTTTCTATAAAATGACACACACATGTACAGAAAAGAGAGTAACATTTACTCAAAATGATGTGGATATTTCATAAATTTCTATAGGCCAAGTTGTTGCAGTGGGTTCTGATGACCATGATTCAAGAATGTATAAGTTTTCTCACTTCCTCCCTTAATCCCAAGGGCATGCACTCTTGTCACATTCCAATGAGACCAGAAAATTGTGGCATGAGATATTTGGACATCTCAATTATAGGTACCTTCAATCACTAAGCAAGGAAAGCATGGTTGAAGGGCTTCCTACCATCAAGTTTTCTAAATGCACTTGCAAAGGGTGTATAGTGGGGAAACATGATGAGCACAAATATGATCAAGGAAAGGAGGGTTTTCCAAGTGCTTGATTTGATCCATTCAGATATGATAGGTCCTCTTCCCACACCCTCATATGGGATTTCAAGGTATGTGTTGAATTTCATATATGATTTCTCAAGGTATTATTGGGTGTATTTTCTTAAGCAAAATCTGAATTTTTTGAAACTTTCAAAGTGTTCAAAGCTTTAGTTGAGAACATGAGTGAAAATAAAATCAAGGGTATTTGGAATGATAATGGAAAGGAGTATGTCAAAAATAACATACAGCGGCTATTTCATGAAAATGGAATTCAAATGCAGCATTATGTGCCCTACACACCACAACAAAATGGTGTTGCAAAGCGCAAGAATAGAGCTCTGAAAGAGATGGCTACATGCATGATGCAGGATAAGGATTTTTCACCTAAGATATGAGATGAAGCCATCAATTGTGCTGCATATTTTCATAACATAGCTCCACACAAATCATTGGAAGGAAAAACACCATTCAAGGCTTGGAGTGGTCACAAGCCCAATGTTTCTCATTTCAAGGTTTTTGGCTCAAAGGCTGGGGATAGAATTCCTCCCGAGAATAGAAAGGCCTTACAAAATAAAAGAATGGAGTCCATTATGGTTTTATATTCTGAATATTAAAAGAGATACAATATATTTGATCCCCCATCTCATAAAACATTCATTGAAAGGAGTATACAGTTCGAAGAAGAGCCCATGCAGGAGATCGAACTAGTCAAGGGGGAATGCTCACATCCTCCCCTCCATGATGATGTAAATGATGATTCTTTCTCTGATTTTTCTGATTTTTATATTGATGATGATGACATGCATTCATATCATGACTCACCCATAAGGCCAAATTGGGATGAAATAATCATACAAGCAGCTAGAGATCTTGCTAGAGATCCACTAGACTCGAGGAAGGCTAGATCGCAATTTCACAATCCTTTCTCCACTTGTGAATTGAATATTTCAGAGAGATGGTTTATGATGGTTGGATATGATCCACATACATATGAGGAATCATCACTTGACCCAAGATGGCAAACAGCGATGCAAGAATATTTCAAGTCTTTGCAAGACAATGAAACTTGGGAGTTGGTTCATCTTCCTTCTAAGATTAAACTAGTGCAATGTAAGTGGTTCTAGAGGACCAAGGTGGATGCAGATGGTTCAGATATCAAATAAAAGGATAGGTTTTTTTTCAAATTCTTCTTTCAATTCCAAGGAGTGGACTATACAAATACATTCGCACCGGTAGCAAAGATGGATTCTATCGGGCTAGATTTGGCCATTGTTGCATTTAAGTGATGGGAGGTTCACCACATGGATGTGAAGAGTTATTTTATTCATGGGGAAATTCATGAGTAGATTTATATGCATAAGCATGAAGTTTTATTTCATGATCCTTCCACTTGTTTTCAAGTTGAATAAGTCACTTTATGGCCTCAAGCAAGCCCCCGAGGCTTAGTATGCCAAGATGGACAGCTTTCTTCTTTTGCTAGGATTTAAGAGATGAAAATATGATCCTAATGTATATTTGCAGCATGTAGGTGATTTATTGCAGGACATAGTGTTGTATGTTGATGATATTTTTATCACTGGAATTTGCATTGATCATATAGGATCGATTAAGTCTTCTTTGCATAGTGATTTTTCTATGACTGACTTTGGATTGTTGAAACAATTTCTTGTCTAGGAGATTGAGAAATATGATGCAAGGATCAAGGTAATCCAATAAAAGTATGTTTCAAACATGTTATTTAATTTCAAAATGGTTGAATGTAATGCATCCAAGTGTCCCTTCATTTCGGGAGTGAAACAAGGTGATTTTGGTTCATCTACCTTGGTGGACAGCTCGTTGTATAGGAAGGTAGTTGGGAGCTTGTTGTATATCACACACTCTCGACCTGATTTATATTATGCAGTGGGTGTTGTTGCAAGATATATGCAGGAACCTCATGAGATCCATTGGAAGGATGCAAAAAAGATCTTTCATTATGTGCACGGAACCAAACACTTTAGGGTACACTATCCTGCTAGTTATCCACTATAACTAGTTGGATTTACTGATTCTTATTGGGTTGGAGATTACAATGATAGAAAGTCCACTTAAGGTTATGTCTTCGGGATCTCACATGGTCCCATATGCTGGTTAAGTAAGAAACAACACACTATATCCCTTTCATCATCTGAGGCTGAGTACAGAGGAGCAGTGAACATAGCTACACAATGTGTGTGGTTGCAAGGCATTCTTGGAGAGCTTGGTTTTGTACTTGATTCACCCACTGTCATTTGGTGTGACAATAAAAGTGAAATAAATATTTTAATTGATCCAATATAGAGACATAGGACCAAGCACATAGAGATACACATGCACTACATCAGGATCTTGGTGCATGATCAAGTGATATCATTTCAATATTTCCCATCTACACTTCAAATTGTTGACATATTCACCAAGAGATTCATAGAGAAGAAATTTATGTATATGAGATCACTTCTTGGAGTGGGTGACACATGGTGATTGCTGATATTCACTTTTATATTTTTCTCCATGTCCATTTTTTAGGGGAGGTTTTGTTCCCATGAGGACTTCCTCCTTATCTTGGTTATATGGACAAAAAAGTTTTTGTAAGAGATGACTTGAGCCTTAGTTTCCCAGGCCTCAATTTTTTATGTGATTACACTAATTCGGGATTAAGGGGGGGTGTTAGATCATTATAACACCTAGTACCATGGTCACATACACCTAGGACACATTTTCATTTGTTTTGTACTTATTGCATATGGTCCAAACCTTGGTTATGTTGGTTAAGCAAGGCCCTTTGGTGTTTTGGACTCATTTTCCCATAATTGATCATTATGGAGACACATGCACCCTCATTTATGATTTTTTAGTCTGTCTTCCATTGCCACTCTTTAAAACATGGAAACTGGTTTACCAGGCGCCCATGCAGGGTATTTGGGTGTTTTTGGCTCTTTTGGACCATTTATTGTTGTATAGAGACACTCCCACTCACTCATGCGCTACAGAACGCCTATCGTACCCTCATTTATGTCCAAGAATGCTTCATCCATGTTCACACAACCATTCATGACCGTTTGAGGTGATTTGGGAGCTCATAGGTCAACCTATTGGGGTTTGAGTTCCAATATAATCCTGCCACATGTATGCATCCAATTTTCATTCAAATGATAATGATTTTCTCCTATTGTATTATAAACATGTTCCATGCATATTTAAATGTTGGATAGTGATAATAAACTCAGTTATTGGCACCATTCCTTTGTGTTATTTTTTCTCTTTTCACTATTTTTCTGCATATTTTGTGATTATCTTAAGTTGTAAGGATTCCCTTAGCTCATATATCCTTTTGTGAATCATATTTTCACATGGAGGATATCTCCAATGTTTTTTATCACTTCCTCTTTTAATTCATTGCAGAGAAAAGAAGATTTTTCCAAACTGATATTCATCCCTGATGCCGAATAAAAAATATCCATTTCATTATTATAATATTTCCATTCCTCTAAGGTTTCATTCCCAAATAATACTACATCATCCACGAAGAGTAAATTTTTAATGGCTAGTGTGGACGAGAGTCGAATACCTTGTATTTTGTCGTATCTCTTTGTTTCACCAAATATGAGACTGAGACCTTCTCTTACTAATAAAATGAGAAGACGCAACAAAGTACAACCTTGCATTAAGACCTTAGAAGCATTGAAGAAAACTTAAGGAGATCCATTGACAAGTACAGAGAAATTAGCAGAAGAGACATATCCCGTTATCTAGTTTACAGTGTCTACAGATAGGACCACCTGTAATAAAATGAGGTGCAGGAAAGTCCAATTTACTCTATCAAAGGATTTTATGAGATCCAATTTAAGTACCATCACTTCCAACTTATTTATCTTAATGATGTGTAGGATTTCCTGTGAAATTCCTACTGCTTCAAAGATGTGTCTATTCTTCACAAAACCAATTTTTTTAATAGATATAACCCTGGCCAATATAGGTTTTAACCTGTTGGAAATAATTATTGAAATAAGCATAGAAATTAAGTTACAAAGAGAGATTGGATGAAAATACACAAAGGATTTTGGATTTTCACATTTCAGGATGAGAGTAAGAAATATTGAGTTGATAGAGCGAAGAGTCTAACAACTTTCCCTCTAGTTCTATTCAATTACCTTTACTAAATCAACACTTACCATCTCAAAAAAATAAAGAAAAAAATCTACCGACCGGCCATCAGAACCAGGAATTTTGCCCTTATCGAAACTCTTCAAATACGTCTCTAATTCCTCCATCGAGACCTCCATTCCCATAGTAGTTTCTTCCTCATAAGAGAAAAAGGAGGGAAATATTTTTATGACCTTTAGTTGATCTGAAATGGGAGCATTGTCATTGTCCTTAAAAATAGTTGAGAAGTGTTTTTCCACCAAAGATTTAAATTGAGCCTGTTCATGAATGATATGACCATCATCATCTTGTAAATCACAGATAGAATTTCCATTTCACCTCGCGTTGGAAAAACTATGAAAAAAAATTGTGTTGGAATCCCCTAATTCTATATAGGTGGCAAGAAATTTTAATCTCCAAATCAAAACCTCACGAGCCATAATTTTCTCTTTTCGGGTCCTAAGAGATACTATTTTATAAGCCTCCTCCAGAAAAATAATGCCAGAAGGTGAGTGTAGGAAAAGGTGGTGTCTCCATCTCAATATTTGCCCACTCCAAGGGGTGGCAGGAGGGGGAGGGATTCTCATTAATCCCGATGGAATATAGGAATAGGTGTACTCTTGGGGTTTAGGTGATGAAACTAAAAATGTTTCAGAATATTTGGATCTCTGGAAGGGTCTCTCCCAAGCTCAAATCCAAGGAATATCAGAAATTACGATGATTTGGGACTCAAGACTAGTCATATAGTCCTTAGCTACCAACTCCCTGTCGTCCCAGCTATATCTCCGTTAGCTGCTTAAAAGGATTCAAATTCTCTCCAAATCATTCCAGAAGATTGATTATTTCCATTTCTTAATAGGATTAAACGAACAAGCTGGCCTTGCGGCTAATTCAGCAGTACCCTTGAGCAAAGGGTCATTGGTTTTGAATGGATCTAGCCTCCTTTTCCCTATCCCATAGGAACATGGGAAAGGGAGTCAGGGGCTTGTCCCATTGGTGCTGATGTGGCTTCCTTCTGTCTTGTCTCCCATCATGCAGGATCATGGTGGAGGGACTACATTTTTACAGGCACGTGGGCTGGCATGCAGCAGTTAAAAATCCATCTACTATGTCACGTCTATAACCGAAGTTCGCTAGTCCATAAAGGATGATTGAATCTTTCTGCATTCTGAATCAGCCCAGATTTCCTCTATTGTTTCATACCTATCGATAAGTGGTGCGATGGATCCTTCGAAGATTATGAATTATTGTGCATGCAAATAGTTTTATCAAGCCGAGACTTGCAGGTATCCGCAACAATTTACATTGTTCGTTGTGGAAGTTTTTTTTATGCTTTTGGCTTGTGTCTTCATCAGGAACCATGGATTCCTCTCCATAATCGTCTGCTTATTCTTCCCCAGCACTCTTGGTCACTGTTGAGCTATGGGCTATTAGGAGGAAGCTTAGCAGGAATAAGAGTTATCTGGAAAAAAATGACCATGAAGGTGGAAGGCGTCTGGAATTGGTGGATAGAGATATCTCCCATATGTGTGAGGAATTCGTAGAATATATATCTTGGTCTAAAAGTATGATTACCAGAATGATGGTAAAGTTGGAAATGAGGCTTGACAAATTGAACTTGGCAGTGGCAAAAATGGAAGCAAGTGGAGCAGGAGCAGCAAACTCTGGTCAACATGGTGGTGCTCAAGGAAAGTAGCAGGTTCCCTCGAGATTTCTCCCTTTTGAAATTTTGTTTCCAACAGTAGTAATCTTAGTCTTTTCTTCTCTATTCAAAGACATTAAATCTATATGTGTAATCAGCAGTATTGTTGGTTTTTCTTATTTTGTGGATTCGGTTGTAATGGACAGTGTTTGAACTATGGACACTGTTTGAACTATGGACAGTCTCTGAACTATGTAGAAACTTTCTCAATGGTTAAACCATTGTTCGATTAATAAAAAAACATAATTGTTCTTGTCAAAAAATATATCTTCCCTCTCCAAACCCTGACTCACTTTCTTCTTTTTTCCCCAGATTTTCACAACACATTTCAGGTGTTTTAATTAAAAAACTAAACGGTTCATATGTTCACTTTCCAAATGTGATGCCTCTATAGACCAAGAACGTCTAACAAGGTGTAAGAAATATTCCTCCATCAGCCAAGTAAAATTTAATTTAAATAGAAAATTTTGTTGGAAAGTTAGGTCATCCCACTCAAAACAAACCAGAAAGTGATATGATATCACCGATGGACGGGCATAGGTTTTTTGTCTATTGAAGAGTGGAAATAGTGAATCATAAGGATTCTTAGATTGCTCCATAGAAAGCATATATTTATAACATGATTATTTTGATATGCATTCTCCAATGAAGGCATAGGTGATAACATTACAATATTCCCTTTCCCTTTGTACAAGGGTAGTGAGTTGTCAAACAACCCGCGTTCTCTAGGGAAGAGGGATTTTTGGTGTGAAATGGAAACTTAGGGAATAGAAATTACTTGTGTTCAAAATGATATCAGATACCAAAATATCATGATGAGGGCACTTCAATCCCAACTAGAAGGAGTAATTGAATTTATTGGAAGGATTAATTGAATTTATTGGGAAAATTTCTTCCCACGTCACTCAAATGGAAAGCAGAATTAATGATCTAGAGGGAAATGTCTTTGAGAGAAAGGAGGTAAACTGGAAAATATTGTAGTATATTTGAAAGTGAACCATTCTCGTTATGGCTCCTCCTGGTTCTATCAAATCCTCTTCCTATCTATTTGATCAAGGACTATGATTGTGCGGACATATTTTATATATCTTCGATCAGAAATGCTAATCTTTCCATTAGGAAGCCTCGTAAACCAGAGAAAGGAAACATGGATGGTATTGTTAATAAGGATATCATTAATGGGGAGGAGTCTTTTGTGAATCTAGGTGTCTTCTCTCTTTCGACAGGGAGTTAATTTTTTCTTCTAGTGATGGTTACTTTCTCTCTACTCGGACTCTTAGTGAATATGTGGCCCTCTTTGATGTGATGGGATGACTATTGTCACCTTTAACATCATAGGGATTAGCAGTGACACAAAAATATATGCCTTTAATCGGTTGCTTGACCTTATCAAACCTGGTATTTTCCTAATCCAGGAGACTATGACTTCGGCTCCTCTTTCCTGTGATTATTTCTGAAAATTGAATATCAGATGGAGGGTGTGTTCCTGTGATGCCTTAGGGAATTCGGGGGGTACTTTGGTTGCATGGAATCACCTTGAAGTTGAGTTGAAGGCCTTCTATTCCTTTGAAGGTATATTACTTTCTAGAAGGTTTAAAGGTTTTGACTCCCCTATTCGCATATTGAATATTTATGGTCCCTATAGTCACAAAAAATATTTTTTGGGACATGGTTATGCGTTTGGGTTTATTGTCGGATCCTTCTCTTATTTTTGTTGGTGATTTCAAATTTACTTTATCTCCTGATGTGGTGGGGGGGTATGGGAATTCATTTGATCCCCTATATAAGTACTTTGGGTCCTTATTTGAGATGGCTAATTTGTTGGATATTCTTCCTTTTTTTATTGCTCCTTCCTAGTTGAATGCAAGATGCGGAGGTGTTGGCATTGCTAAGCAGTTGGAAATATTTCTCATGGCTAAGAATTTGTGCAATAGGCTTGGAATATATAGGTCATGGTCACATTCTAGGGGAGTTTCTGATCATAAATTTGTGGTCTTGTAGTTGTATTTCGATAAATGTTTCTCTCATTAACCCTTTAATTTCAATCCCTCATGGCTTGCAGATGAAGGTTTCAATGATATGGTAAAGGATAAATGGTCCAATTACCATTTTGATGATTATGTTCATTTGATTCCAATGCTTATATTTTTCAACAATTTGACTAACTTATAAATGGAAGTGATGCGTTGGGAAAAGGATAAAAAGAAGTAACATGATAGGCGCATCATTGAGATTGAGTCTGAAATTAAATCTTTAGACGGGACGATGGATGAGCACTTCTTCTCTGAGGAGAGAAAAGGGAAACTTATTACTCTTATTAATATGAAACAACATATCCAAAATCATAAAGAATAGACTCTTAGACAAAAGAGTCGGACCATTTGGATTCAAGCAGGTGACAATAACTCTAAGTTCTTTCACTGTTTTTCCAATCAAGGAAGACTTAATAATGCTATTTGACAAGTGATGAGGTGGTACATGACAATAAGGCTATCAAATCGGCTTCTAAATCTCTATTTCATTATTTGTATTCTGATAACCATCCCACAAATATTGTTGATCAACTGAATACCATTAGAAACTACCCTTGTTTCTTTGCAATGTCTAACTGTCTGGAAATTGGGAAAGAAATTTCTAAGCGTGAAGTTTTGGAGGTTCTGAAATGATTCTTTTTGGCAGGAGGTTTGGATGTGCGTAGTGTGCAATTTTAAGGATGGTGCGCAAGACGAAGGATAGTGCACAAGACGAAGAAGTCAACAAAGATTTGGATTGGTCATAAGTTTTGTACTTTTTGGTCATAATTTTGTAGTTTTTGGTCCAAGCCAGTTAGAGAGTCGGTTAATGTGCACCATTTTGTAAAGGTGCAATCCTATATATAGAAGTAGGAACAAGAATAGGAGCATATATGGTGAAGCATAATTGTATGTGTGATGATATTTTTGACATCTTCAGAAGATGAATCTGTGATTTTATTCTTGTTGCAACTCCGAGAATGTATTTTGGGAACATGTTTTGATGCACAAAAGTAATATGACATTTGAAATGATGTTGGAACCACTACGTCTTGATTTATGATGTTATGTTTTTTGTTTTTACTGTTTTACTGATGTGATCTGGATGAGTAATTGATGTAATATGGTTTATGTCCCTGAATGATGTGATGTCATGTTTGTGTATCTATTTATGAGTAAATATAATGCTACTATATAATATGAATGGTTTCTAACGCGGTTGAATATGAATAAACGATGATAAAACCCTTTCCTAAATATCTGGTTAATATCACAACAGTGAAAGAATAGTGGATAATTAGATGCAAAAATCCTCCTCTTTACTGCGGAAACGTGTTTCATGCAACTCTCCCTCAAACATCTCGGATGAGACTTCATCTGCTTCATAGGTGTTGCTGGAGAAGGTAAAACCTATCTAGGCCAGTGCTCAGGGATATCGTGGTGTTTAGGGGTGTTGACATAGTGTGAACCCCTATCAACAGGTATGTGTTAATAAATGGTTTCATTGCTGAAATGATAGTTTGAGGAGAAGGAGGATATGTTGTGGCATCCAACGAGACCATAGATTCAGGATTGGTTCAATCAGAAGGCTCGATAATTTGCAACTGAATAAAATCCAAGTTCCATAATAATGACGAAGGAGTGTCTAGGAAGGCATATCTATTCTGATATACAAGAATATTTCTTCGACGATTTTTTGACTATCTTGTACGAGTGGTTTGCGCAGCTAAACTATCAAAAGACAAACTTTCAAGGAGTTGAACCTACTTGCCGGACCCCGGAACTGATTAAGCAACGAAAGGAAATAGACAATAGAGCATAGAGGGTTGTTGAAGTGTGGCTTGATAGCATCTTGGAAGGATACATCACTGATTTCATGGTCGAAACAGTCAAATATTATAGCGACGTAGAAATGGAATTCTTCAAAGGACCCAGAGGTAGGTTTCTAGTGTATTTGCAATTGTGGATTAAAATGCTTATCTATGAAAAGGGCACATTGAATATGAACTCCGATGATTAAAGCTATGATGTATGGATGTTGCAGGTACTACAGAGATGAGGGTTGTATGGAATGATACGTGGTATATGGATGGGAGTTATGAAGAAACTATGAGTGAAGTCGAGGAAGAGTGTGGCCTTCTATGAAGTGGGGTAAGTTTTCGGTAAGAAAAGATGCAGAGAACTGAGGAGAGTCTTGTTGCGACCGTAACAAGAAGCTATAAGAGAAGACCACAAGGGACTAAGTGACCCTACAGTGATGAAGGAGACAACCAGGCTATGCTCAAGCTTGAGGAAAGACCATCCCATAGCGACAACGTACCTACACCTTCGTTCACTGTGCCACATTCAGGAAGAAACACTAGCTCAACACCAAATTTACCGATGTGTCATCAACACACTAATAGTAGCAGAACAAAGAACACAGTGAGAAGGACGAGGATGGTGGGAGATGATGTGAAATTACCTTTGTTCCATGGGAATGCTACCGAGGATCCTGAACAATATTGGTTTCTCTTTGAAGCAGTATGGACAGTGAAGCAAGTCCAAGATGAATATATTGAGAAGGGTCAGTTGGCGACAACTCTTCGAGGTCGTGCATTAGACTAGAACATGAAGTTCATGCAAGTTTCGATAGAGAACAAATAGAAGACTTGAGTAGATATTAGAACCGGGTTTATTTTGGAATTACAAAAACCCAAATTTGAGTCACAATATATCATGGAACTTAAAGAAATCAAGCAATATCCAAATGAATCAATCTGGTACTTCGGTTAGCAATTCAAAACGCTGATGGAAAAAGTTAGTTTCGGAATGAGTGATGTACAACACAAAGAATGGTTGATTGCAGTGTTAGTGCCACATATCTGAATGTCATTGATGCAGCAAAAGATCGCAACACAAAGAGAGGCACTGAAGATCGCAATGAAGCTGGAAGCTTCACTGAGTCTGTGAAACTGGAGTTGGCATGAATCATATCCAATCGCAACTAGTGAATCTGACGATCTAATTACAAGATATCAAGAAGGGAAAAGAGCTCCATGAGGAAGTATGGTGTACTCAATGTCACACAGAGGGACATCATAAGGATCAATTCCCATAATTCCATAATTACTTGCTGTAGAGAGCTCCAAATATGCTAAGTCAAGGTGTCTTACCATGGTGTCGAATCTGTCAAACTCATGGACATCAACATGAGGAATGTGTGTATCTCCAGAAGATGGTATCCAATCCTACAAATTTGATTTGTAATTTTTGTCATTCTGTTGGCCATGAAGAGAAGGATTGTCACGCATATGACATGTTCCAAGAAAGGAAAGGATACATACTATATGAAAGGAGAATAACACCTGCTGATGGAGAGACCGCCACCGCAGCAGCTGCCATGGGATGTGCAACCACAACTGCGGTTTGATCAGCTGCAACCGCAGTATACTTAGATGTAGTACACTATGTAGCAGCCATAGTATACTCAGCCACAGTATACTCAATCGCAGTATGTTTATCCACAGTCAAATCCACCACAACATCAACAATTTAATCAACCATAGTATCAATATCAAGAAGGCTTTCGTGGAGGATTATGAGGAGGAGTAAATGGAGGTTTCGGTCGAGGAGGAGGAAGAGGTCATGGACCTGTGCAATGATACAATTTTGGAGTATTGAGGCATTATCAATGAGATCTATTAAACCTGCAATCGCAATGTACATATTGTACCACTGCAAATCACACTGTTGAAGATTGTCCATAGCTGATTGTAAAATGGAAAGAGAAGAATGTTCCACCACCATAGAACCAGAATTAGAATGCAAACCAGTGAATGAATCCACCACAAAAACAAAACCAATGTCTGATGGTTGGGAATACCTCAGTGGAACCTAGGGCTAAACCTGCGAATGTTGGATTCATTAATCGAGGAGGTGCAACAACAGGAGATGATGGTCTGATCCCACAGGTTCGGCTGGTGAATCAAAACAAGGTGCAATTTGATGTCGATGCTAAGAGGTATACGTTCGTCGATGCAAGGGATACCTTAAGAAGAGATACCAGTAAGTTTCGTATTTACAAGATGCCACATTTTTTTATTCAACACTTGTTTCATGACCATCACGAAGGCATGGTACATTGCAAAGTTTCTTTGAAAGTTGTCTGTCAATGGAAAAAGACCCCGATGTGCTAGTTGAGATCTCAAGTTTGCTACAATGACCCAAGAAAAGTCGACAAGACTATGTTGTGAATTCCTTCCATAAAAATAGAACTAGAAAGGAGATGAGGATGAATGTCTAGATTGGTGATTATGAATTGGATTCAGTTATTCTGGATCTCGGGTTATACATCAACATTTTAACAAAGCAAATGTGGGAGAATGTGGGGAAGCCACAATTGGTTTGGTCCCCTGTGAAACTATGACTGATTAATCAGGCCATAGTTTCGCCAATTGGGTGAGTTCCATGCTTAATGGTGGAAGTCAAAGGAATGAATACATATGTGGATTTCGATGTTATCGAAATTGTCGATGAAGGAGACTCATATCCCGCATTGTTGGGGATTAGATGGGCCAATGAAAACTTGGCAGTGATAAACTTCAAGACGCAGGTGATGACTTTCGAGAAATGCGACATACAAGTCATAGCCCCATTGGATCCAAGCAAAGGAAGAATATATGTCAAATCAGTCAAGGAAGAATTTATAGGAGGATGGGACCATCCATACAAAATTTCAGAGGATTATGTCCATCCCATTGCAGATGGAGAGCTGGGCTGGCGAATTTTGAGCTTTGCATCATTGTATTTTGATGATGCACTAAAAAATTGGTAGAATCAGCTACATGGAATACTGACTCAAAAATGTGGACAATCACTCAGTCGCTACATTGGGCCGCAACAAAGGTTGTTGATTTACCAACATATGAAGGACCACCTAATTTTCTTGAGTTCATTGATGAATTCGAAGACAAGGTCTCAAAACCACAGAAACTATTGGCATTGGATGAGGCGCTGAAGGCCACTCCAGCACGATGGTGGGAGACACATGAGAAATCGATTCATGGGTGTTCATTGTGTCGCAGGTTGATGGAAGTTCATTTTGGTGAACCAAATCACTACCAAGTCAAGAAGTATGATGGACAAAATGATCCCAATGATCATTTGAAAGCATGTCAAACCGTGTGGGAATCAGGACCGAAGGATGAGTGGGTACATGATTTTGTATACACATTGGATGAAATATCACAACAGTGGTATGTATCAGCAGAAATCTAAAGAGATATCATGACATGGGAGGAATTGACGATTAGCATTGGCCACACTTTTAGTTTTGTAGAGGCCGATCCAGTAAAATTTAGCACATTGCAGCATATCTGCAATGTCCTCTTGGAGATAGTTATAGGTGCATATCCTGGAGAATCACATGAGGTACCAATGATGCAGTCAATGATGGAGACTTACAATGTAACAAGAGGACCTAATGATGGGGATTACCGAAGGAACATCGATATTCCAAAGTCTGAAGGAAGCCATAATATTGCAGCACCTGAGATACCAACATACAAAGTTCACTAGTCGTTGAAAATTTGGAAGGTTGACATTGGGACAGAAGAGGAACCGAAGTTTGCAATATAGGATATTATTGCGATGAAGAAACTATGGCGAAGATCACCGATCTATTGCATGATTTTTAGGACTTGTTTCGAATAAATTCTCTTAAATGAAAGGGATCTTAGGAGATTTGGGAGAAATGAAAATCCCACTCAAGCCAGATGTGAAGGTTGTGAAACAGCGTCTGTTTCTCCTGAATTCATGATACAAGGAGAAATTGAACACTAAGCTTGACAGAATGTTGGACGCAGGAATCATCGAACCAGTCAAAGAATTAGAATGGATAATCCTAATGGTAGTGCAAGACAAGAATATAGGTGAGGTTTGGATCTGTGTCGATCTCAGGAAGCTCAACGACACATGCCTTCATGGTCTGTTCTCGACATCGTTTACTGACGAAGTGTTGGAAGGAGTAGGTGGTCACAAGATATACTCATTTACGGACGGATTTTTAGACTATCATCGGATAAATATTGTGAAGGAATATCGGCATAAAATGACTTTCGTAACTGAGTGGGGATGTTTTTAGTATACGGTGATGTCATTTGGACTCAAAAATGCACCTGCGATATTCTCCAGGATCATAGTTGTTGCGTTTAAGGACTTTATTCAAAAATTTCTAGCAGTCTACATGAATGAATCGACAGTGTATGGGATGGGAAAGGATAATATTGCAAATCTGCGACTAATGTTAGAGCGGTGTCGACAGCCCCAAATCGTGTTGAATTCCAAGAAATGCATATTTTTTTCGCCATTCAGGATTTTGTTGGGGCACTTCATCTGTAAGGGATGTTGGTTGATCCAGATAAATTTTGTGCTTATTGTTAACTTTCCCCCACCAATGAATGTGAAACAGCTCAGAACGACATTGGGACATATGGGATATTATCGAAAGTTTATGCGAGGATATGTTGCGATCACAGCATCGATGGAGAAGTTGTTGAAGAAGGATGCACAGTTCGAATGGAGTCATGAGTGTCAAGGGATTCTCGACATATTAAATAAGAATATGGCCACAGTACCAATATTGGTCTTTCGAGACTGGACGAAGGAATTTCACGTCTATGTCGATGCATCATCAATCACGTTAGGAATGGCTTTGGCGCAACCAGGTGAAGGGTATATCGACCATCTGATTTCTTTTGCGAGTTGAAATTTGTCATCTATGGAACGAAATTACACCACAATGGAACGTGAAGGCTTGGAGATGGTATATGCACTCCAAAAATTCTATAATTACCTGTTAGGAGGACATTTCAAGATGTTCACTGATCATTTTGCATTGAAATACTTAGTCAACAACCCTATGTTGGGGGGGATGATATGTTGTTGGATGCTACTCTTCCAAGAGTTTGATTTTGAAATCATTGTGAATCTGGGTCACTTGAATGTGGGACCTAACCATTTGTCTAGAATTGAGACAGGAAAAGAACAAAATAACATCGAGGATGATCTACCTGATGCACATCTATTCAAGGTTGAAATGGTCGATGACCAGTATGAGAAAATAATTCAGTTTTTGGCAACGGAAAAGCACTCGATGATTTAACCACAAGTTAGAAGAAGCAATTGGTTGTTCAGGATTTGGATTTTTAGTTGATTGTTAAACAACTCTACAAGATTAGACCTAATGAGATTCTAGGTGGATATGTCTTACCATAAGAACAGGAAAGGATATTGGCAAAAGCACATGATGGGGTTGCAAGAGGACACTATGGAGGTCATGAAATGTCCAGGAACATACTCCGCACAGGCCTCTGGTGGCCAAGTGTGTATAATGATGCAACGGACTATGCAAAGAGTTGCAATGTTTTCCAAAGAATAGGGAATCCTTCACGAAGGGATGAGATGCCATTAGTACCTCAGGTAACATTGTATCCATTTGATAAATGGGCAGTGGATTTTGTGGGCCCCATCAACCAACGAGGAAAAATCACAGGTGCGTGGTATATCATCACAATGACATATTATTTGACGAGGTGGGAGGAATTCACACCAGTGACAGATTGCATTGCTGTGACTGTTGCAAGGTTCCTATTCAACAATCTTTCCACTCGATTGGTTGTCCAAATATTTGATGAGCGATCAAGGGAGTCATTTCATCAATTGCGCCATCATCATACTAATAGAAGAGTTCCAGATTCACAACAAGAAGAGCACTCCTTATCATCCACAGACTAATGGGACATTTGAAGCGTTTAATAAGGTATTGGAGCATGCACTCACCAAGGGCTGCAATGCAAGCCGCGATGATTGGGACTTGAATATTCTGGCGATCTTATGGGATTATCACACAACCTGCAAACAGTTGACAGGGAAGACATCATTCAAGTTGGTGTATGTCCAAGAAGCGAAAATTTAGTGGCGAATATTTATTCAACACTGCAGTGGGTCCTCCACCCGACATCCAAGTCGATCATGTTACAGAGAAAACTTCCTATGGCTTGGGGTACCACAATAGACAGAGTAACCACAGAAATCAATCCTTTCCCATATGCAAGAGAAACCAAACATATAACACTAAAGGATCTCAAAACATACCTTATTCCGGATGGTTGATGTAGATCCCCATTGAGCTTTGCCACTCTCACTTGTATTAGAAATTTGCTCTATCAACATTCAGCAAACAAGACAAGCATGCTATATAATTGTGTTAGAACTACTCTAGAATATACAATCAATAACATATAAGCATTTAAAAGCATCCATGGATTCAATATTCATTTAAATACACATTATTGGACAAGAAAATATGTTTCTATTAATATAAATTAGAGATTACAATAGTGACAACCTCTGTCAGCACGTCTGCGAACCGGAGAAACTGAGTCCTCCACCTGGGCCTCCACCACTTCAATCCTCCATATCTCGATAGCAAGCTCACAAGCAAAAGGAAATCTTGGGAAGAACACAAAGTGATCCAAGGGATAAAGGGATGCAGACTCAAGTATAAGCTCCGGAAACAATGGACTATAGTTTTCTTGCTCTTCAAATCCTCCCCTTTCAATGTATCCAAAGGGTTCCTTATATAGTGCTTCAATGGGGTAATGGAAGGTCAAATCCGAGCGATATCAAGGCATATGGAAGGCCAAGAGACAAGTGACTTAGATCCACATCAAGGAAAACTCCAAAACTGTTTGGCCTTTTGCACACATCCCGATGTACGCGGGTTTGAGGGTCATATCCATGTATATACGCGAGAATAGGTTTAAAAGTCGTGTATAGCAAATAATGCATGTTTTTAGGGATGATATTGGAAACATAAAAGGTACAAAAATGGTCCATGGGGTCCAAAGAGTCTGCAGAGGGACAAGGAAGGCCATAAAGGTGTGATCCACCATGTGTGGTAAAATCAGTTGTAACAGATTCCCCTTAATGTGTGAGGTCAGAGGGGTGATACGATGGCCTTAATACATTATAAGTCCATCCCAGAAGTGGAGTGATGAATAACCAGGTGTAAGAACCAGCCATCCAATAGTATAATACAATAATCAAACTCTGCACATAACTGCAAGTAGATATAGCAGTCCTGGATACATAAGAGTACAATGGCCATGAATAGGCATGATACAAAATATGACATGTGTGTTCATCGCCACGTACAATATAGATAGATCAGAATATCCATGATGAAGATATAAAAAGGATCATGATCTCCATGAAATCTGAAGATATATAATGGACCAAGATCTCCATAATGGCTGAAGATACCTGACATACACTGGAATCAAGTCATGAGAGATGAAATCTCATGAACACTAGCATGATCAAGGAGGTAGCCTATATGAAATGCCGCCAATCTGGAAGGTATTCTACACAATCTGTTATGAGTACATGTCCTACTATGTGAATAGAGGTGTTGATATCGAACATAGTATTCCATCGTCTGATTACCGGTCATTGATGTATACCATTAACAGACGCAAGATCACCCACCAACAATGAAAATGGGAATCAAGGTACTAGAGTGAAAACTAACAAGTGTGAATAAATGTGTTTAGGTTGAACACTTGAAAGGATCCATCGATCAGGGAACATTGATGTATTCCCAAAACTATCGATGGCAAGAGAACCTGCCACTGATGACTGCAAGTCTCAAGGCACTCAAAAATGACTCTAGATTCCTATCCCAGAATAAATGATCTGAATTCGATGGGATGAAATCCACTGGAAGGAGTGCATTAATGCATCCCTCATCATCCAACATGAGGTACTCAGCAAAGCTGTATAATGTGGAAGGACTCGATCATAATGTGCATGAACCAGTATCAATACCAAGAATGGCCAACATGCAAAGTCAAGAGCACTGAGGAATGGACGACTTAGGTTTCAACTTCCTTTGAACAAGAGCATAAAGGTGAATGGTGACTGAATGTAGGAAGCATAGACTCAATATAAAAAACTGGGACATCTCTGCGACACAGGAGGCATCAACAGAGGCTCCATAGGGACTGGAAGTTTAACCAGTTGGTGGAGATAAACTTAGAGAAACGAGTACAGCTCCTAAAGTCAAACTATTAACCCAACCAATGGATTTCATATATAGTGCTATGTTCAAAGACAACACGACTCGACTGCTGCCAAAGATAACATCTTTTCCTATCTGGCTTTTTGGTTTTTTGGTTTTTTTTGGACTTTTTCAAATATTTTGAAATGCTTGAAAAAGAATAAAAGTGCTTTATAGTTACAGACTAGGAGGAGACGAGTGTCAAGGGGCAAACAAACTAGTTCCAAGCAGTGGAACATACATATGCTCAATGCAAGGACACATGTGTAGGATAGCAACATTCGGGGGAAAGTCCCCTCTTCGTAAAAAAATGGGGAATCAAGCTACAAAGGATATGTAAAATGGCTCTGTGTGGCTAGACATGAGACAAGCTCAGGCTATATAGATGATAATCAAAGTCAAGGAAGCCAGCATAAGGCTCAATAAGGAAAGAAAAACTCATGATAATGCAATTACAACTTGACATAAGGGAGTCCTAGGGAAAAGGCCAGCAACAGATCAAGAGGAGTATGAGGCTCTTGCGCAAAGTCATGGCGATACTATACAAAGGACTCCCACACCCTAAGGGAAAAAATGTCGACATGGGCACCAAATGCAAAATAGGAGCTAACTAGGGCACCCATTTATGGTCAAGCTCTACCATTCACATCATGTCACTTCTAAAAGCAACAAGGAAGTTTCGTGACAAGATAGAATGGGTTCGTACCTAAGGTTATAATGAAACGGTCATAAGTTCATGCAAAGTGCAAACGGATGTGAAACCTAACCTATATTCTAGTTTAGACATAATACCTAAAATCGACACGAACGGGTCGAAACGGCGCTCAAAATGGACTCCTACATCATTAAATTAGTCCAAAAAGGTCCAAAATGGTCAGAAACGGTCCAAAACTATAGAAAGTGGGTAAAAATTTTCAAAAACTTCCAAAAAAATTATAAATAGTAAAAAATTCAAAAATTCCAAATCATTTGAAATTTTTACCCATTGGAGCTCAAAACTTCCAACGTGAATTCCAGGAGCTTCGTCCAATGAAATTCAACACTGTTTCTTCTAGGTAACTCCTCATGTCCTCATATTTCTATTTCATGCAATTTTTTTGAATTTCCATGGTCAAAATTAATTTCTAAGCCAGTCTAAAATGGTCGTTTCGGCCCATGCAGATAATGGGGTTTTTTTCGCGTATAGGGCTGGACATACGTGGAAAAACCTCCCAAAACCACGTACATACGCGGTTGTTTTGCAAACAGAGGCATATGCGACTGCGCACAAGGTTTTTTAAGGTATCTAATTACCAAAAATCAATTTTAATGTGCAGGATGGTTCTAGAATGGAGAGAGAGGGAACATGGAGATGTAGAAGAAGTTGTTCAAGGTGACTTAATGGCTCAACAAGCTCTTCGTGCATGCGGTCTATATAAGTTTTGGTGTCTTGGTAGCCTAAGGGCCAAACCAAGACTCCTGCAGATGCTAGTAAACTACTTGGATCCAGACTCAGAGTATTTTCATATCAACAAGATGTCTCTCACTATAGAGGTAGAGGACATATATTTTATTACTGGATTATCTCGACGAGGAGAGGTGGTGAACCTATGCTCTCGTGGGCCCAGAGGTGGCCTTACCATTGATGAGTACATTGCAGTATACTATTTTCCAAACATAGAAAAGGTTGGGAGTCAAATCCCGACAAACTCCATCTAGGTACTAGGACTGAAGGCCATACTATTGGCACTTGGCAGGATAGCTGGTCTAGCATCACTCCACCAGGCCTTGCGGCCATTGATGTTCTATGCAGTGGAGTGTATGAGACCCACAGTGTATGACTGGAGCACTGCATTGTTGAGTAACATGAAGCAGAAGCTCAATGACTACAAGATGGGTAGGGTGAGAAACTTCGGTTTCAGCAGCATACTGAGCACGCTCTTCTTTGATCATGTACCGGGGCTAAGCCCTAGAGTGGAGATTCCTCCACACAGAGTTCGATATCTGGCCCAACGACATTGGGAAAATGTTATGTGCGAACTGGGTGGAGGTAGGGTGGCTAAACCCTACCCAGTGGACTTCTTTCCATGGTGGCAGCGGTAGATTATTGCCATCGATTATTATCCCTATGCGGGAATAGATTTCCGGGGAGATCCGGACATGCCTCTACCACCAGGAGTGGCATATGGTGACATGGGTAATGAATCCCAAACCCTCTTTTTAAGTTTTTTGAATTATAAATTTTTTTGTGTTTTTTGATATATTGACTCAAAAGACATGTTTTGGTGTGATGACACATAGTGACAATCTTTCATGTGTATGTAGATGGTGGACCATGGTGGCCTGACGGTTTCCCTCGTCATAGACGGAGGGGAAGAGGAGATGACATCATGGGTGTGGATGCAGAGCGGATGCTCCAAAGAATCCACACAAACTTTGTACACTTGACACATAGGGTAAACATGGTGCAAGTCGAGGACTTTCCTGAGGCCATGCAGCGTTAGGTGGTTGGTGTACCATGAGCATGGGTTTGATTATTCCGATGACTAGCTAGAGTCGTGGTGTGCTACCATGATTAGAACCCCCCTCCTCCTCCACAGGCTTAGAGACCTGAGAGTGCTTCATTTTTGTACTACCGTGTATTATATTTTGGTGGCTCAAAATCCCCATTTTTGTATTATGACACTTATGTATTATGACGTCACATTTAGGATGTTTAATGAAAAACTTTTATGATGATTGATTTTATTTATTTACATGTGTGTAAAAATGTATGTTTGTGATATGCTTATGGTCTATGAAACAAATTCCAATCTAACACATAGTTAGCATATGAGTTAGCAAGTTGATTAAAAATTCTTGAAACATGTATGTATGTTATGTTCACAAATTTTCGTTCTAACAATCTCACACGTAAGAATATCCGTAATAATGTCAGATCCCTGACATGATACAAGCCATTAAGCTGTGAAACTACTAACTATGAATCAAGACGTACCTCAAGAGAGAAACACCATGTGAAATGGAATCCCGCAATAACTCGATAATGGCACTATACTCAGCAACATTGTTCGAAGAAGGCCGTAAACATACGCCTCCTGAAGACAATACCTAACCCATAGGAGTACAAATCACCCAAGCAGCAGAAGCTGAGTTTTGAGTGTGGCGGCTAGCACCATTAGTGAATCCTATGTAAGCGAAAGACTCCATTGACATTTTCCATAAGAAACAAAAGCTAATCAACAAACCCAATCACCATAAGAAAACCTAACTATGCAAAAAACTGTACAATAATATACAATAATCAGCCCTGGTTGAAGATCATGCATAGTATTTTTTAAGATAGAGCTCATTTCTAGGCTCCGCAAAGGCTGTCCCTTCATAATCCACCAGCTCATAGGCACCCTTATCTAACACACATTTGACTATGTAAGGACCATGCCACAAGAGATTAAACTTTCCTTCCCCCAAGGGTTATTTAGCTTGATCCCAATAAAGGACCAAATCACCTTCACTAAACCTCCTCGGAAGGACAAACTTATCATATTGGACCTTAACGCGACGCTTATTTACTTCTAGAGCCACTAAGGCATCCCAACGCTGCTCATCAAGCTGCTCTAAGTGGACCAAAAATTCCTCCAATGCGGAAGTGTCTGGTAAAAGCTCTATAGCTAGCTTCAATGAAGGGATTTTGCATTCAATCGGCAAGACAAACTCCACCCCGTGTACAAGTTGATATGGAGAGAAACCGATGGTAGTATTAACCGCGGTCATATAGGCCCACAAAGCAGGATATAACATGATATGACAATTCATCTTGCTTTGTGCGATGGTTCGTTGGAGAATGGACTTAAGTGATTTATTCACTGCTTCAACCTGTCCATTCACCTGAGGGTAATAAGAAGAGGAGTGCTCCTGCTTATACCCTAACTTCCAAGCCAACTCTTCCATCATTCTATTTTGAAAGTGCCTACCATGGTCAGTGACAAGCTCTTTCGGAATGCTGAACCGAGTGATAATTTGGTTGAACACGAAATGCACGGCTATCTCACCGTCGAATTTAACCGTGGGCATAGCCTCAGCCCATTTCGTGAAATAGTCAAAAGCCACTATAATGTGATGATGCCCCCCAGCCGAAGCTGGGTTGCAATCCATGAAGTCAATCCCCCACTTGGTGAAGGGACCAGTGGTGATAATCGGATGCAACGGGGCAGGATGCAAGCACATATTGCGTGCAAAAAAACTGGCAAGGGTGACACTTCTTAACCGCGGTGACACAATCTTTGAAGATCGACGGCCAAAAATATTCCACTCTCAATATTTCTTGGGCTGTAGAAAGCCCAGATAAATGACCACCACACTCCCCTCCGTGGCAATCATTCAGCACAACCTCAGCCTCGTCATGGGTTAAAAATGACGTAAAATGGAATCTACCCCACGGTGGTACAAAGTGTTATCCACTATAAGTTAGTTCTTAGATACATGATGTAATCATCGTTGCTCATCCCGTGAAAGGTGAGTAGGGACCTTCAATGTTTTCAAATATATAATGATATCCCCATACCATGGGTCCAAAGTTGAGATAAGGAAAATATGCTCATCGACAAACGTATCTTCATAAACCTCCTCTTCCTCCACACTTGGAAAATCAGAAATGAGCTCCACAAAAATCAATGATTTCTTCGATTTCACCGAAACAAATTCGAGATCGAACTCTTGCAAAATCTCCATAATAAATTTTCCATGCCTTGTAAACACTGAATATGTCTAATATTACATGGCGGAGACAATTGAAGTGTTGCCTCAACCTTTAAGGGATAGACTCTTATACCCTCCTTGGATACAATGAACCCTAGCAAGTGACCAACGATTATGCAAAAGATGCACTTATGAGGATTTAACCTAACCTGGTAATGGTGGCATCTCTCGAATACTAATCTCAAATGGTATGGATGACACACTCTCAGACAAGAATGAGTAGCAAGATCATCCAAATACACTTCAATAATTGTTTTGAGATCATGAAAGATCAAGGTCATAGCCCGCTGAAAGGTGACTCCAACGTTTTTAAGACCAAAAGGCATCCTTCGATATGCAAATGTACCCCAATGACAAATAAATGCAGTTTTATGTTGCTTCTCGGGTTTGATCTGAATTTGATTATATCCGAAAAAGTCGTCCATAAACGAGAATACCTCGCTTCCCGCACACTCATCCAAAATCTAATCAATAAATGGTGTGGGAAAATTATCCTTAGGACAAGCATGATTTAAATCACAGAAATCAGTGCATATACAGATCACTCCCTGCTTCTTATCCACCAGAATGAGATTTGAAACCCACTTTGTCAAGGGAATAGGATAGATAAAACCGGCTTTTAACAGCTTCTCTATCTCAGCCTTAATAGTGGGTGCTTTTCTAGGATTCACCGCACGCAAACGTTGTCCAACAGGCTTCATATTCGGATAGGACTTAATTTCATGTTCGACAATACGAGGGTCGATACTCGGCATTTCCTCATATGACCAGGAAAAAATGTCACGAAACTCTTTAAAAAGCTTGGTATATACTCCTTAATCTCATCAGGGGAACAATCTGCCCCAATGTAGATGTTCTCAACTTTGCCAGGATCGCAAGAGATATTGATGGGAATGGTGGGTGATAGGTTCGCCATGTTCTTGTCATCCATTTGACCAGGAGAGGTCAATGGAACCACAAAACTACCAATATTATCGCTAATAATCTCCCTATAGTCCTCATGCTCCAAACGGTTAAGCTCAGGAAGAAAATATGATCTATGATGCAACTCTTCCCAAGGTGGCTCAACCCCTGACATGGCCTCAATAATGGCTTCATCTAATGGAAAAATACCATCAAGGCAATCATGTGTGTGAGAGGACTCAACTTCCCATGCAGGCAGCACATATGGGTCCTCCTCCTTCGTCCGGGAAGAGGAAGGACTAGGCTCTGCAACACAATCAAGATTCGCTTGATATGTTATCATTACTGCAGGCAAGTGCACTTCTGTTTCGACAATTCCATTCGAAGGGCTCGATGAAGGACAGATCCAAGGATATTCCATATGGGTAGTGCGAAAATACCCCGACTTCAACGAAGATGAATCCCCACCGAAACTAGATCCGATCATAAGAACAGGTGCAGGACAACTAAAGGTCCCCATAAGAGATGGATACATACCCACACCCACACTCCCAGTTGTCGGCTGAGAATGATTGATAATCAGGATAGAATATCCCGATGATGCACTAACACTCGGATTACGGAACGATGTCTGATAAATCGTAACAATCTTCCCATTAAATGGAAAGCATACTACTCAAAATAGAGAAGAGGCTACAGCTTTCATACTATACATCCAATTCCGGCCCAGTAAAATATTGTAGTCAAGGGGCGCATCAACCACCTCGACCTCGATCATGATGGTCTTCCCTCCCAATTGGACCTTAAGAGAAGGAAGAATCTCGTGCGGACAAAAATATCTACCATCAAAGGCAGTCAACATTGTAGCAGATTGATACAACTCGAGAGAACCCAAACCCTTCCAGCATGACAAAGACATCACGGAAGCAGCAGCGCCTTCGTCAATCACAGTGTGTTTGACAGTCATATTAAGACACTCTACATGGATCCAAAGAGACACGTAGTAAGGCATGTGAGGCTGTAGTCCCATGGTTTCAAATTTGATGACTGAAGAAGAGTTATCATCATTAACTCCAAGAGCAGAAAGCAAGGCTTTCCTTTGCGGAGGACAACTCTAAATTACTTCAAGTGCGGACATCGCACAAGGAGTTTAGCCCAAATCCTCTACAAAGGAATAGTTCTAGGCGGCTCTGGCATTAGGATTGTGCCCCGAACGCTTTAGGACTCCCTTATGAATGTGAGGTGCAATTTCAGGTTTATCCATAGGGTTTTCGATATGCAAAGGGCTCTCGGGTGGAGTGGGTTCTTTTCCAAGATCTGGTTGTGACGAACCATAATATTTCGCACGAGTCACAACCTTAGTAGCATGTACCATGTTGATGCAACCATGACCAGTATTGGCTTCCAGCAAATTTTCATCTTCGCCAACGCACAATGAGGATCATTGGTCCTCGAGTTCATATTTTGATTATGGGGTAAAGGATTGGTTAGCACAGTTGGGCCCTGTGCTATGAATCTCGAGGCATCTTCCATATGAGGGCACAAGTGAGTGAGGTGGTCCTCCTTACACAATTTTCAAGGAAACTTAACCTTACGTTTAGACTGCTTGTTCCCCCCAGCATTTTGGGTGTTCTTGTCATTAAAATTGGCATTTTCATTCTTGTTCCCACCCTTACGATTATTTTTACCCTTTTTCTTATTCTTTCCGGGCTGCTGGTTTCCCTTTTGGTCTGACGATTGCACGAAAAGTACACTCACGGTTTGGGTGGGTTGAGACGAAGCCATGGCTTGTCCTGAAGAGGATTGATTAATAGACAATTGACTCACTTGTTTCACAATTGAATACGTGGGTTTGGCACTTGTACAACCCACAATTCCATCGGCATGTGGTCCAGGCTTGATCTTGGGATCAAAACTAGAATGTGAAGCGTTAGGTATGATCTCATGCAAAATTCTGGATTGAGCATAAATCAAATCCAATTCCTGTGTCCTAAAAATTGTTTGTTCCTCATTCTGGACTCTGAATGTAGAAACATCCTTTGCGATGTAAGGTAGCAACGATTTTAGGAACCACTCAAGGAGAAATTCTGGCGATATGAAATCTTTAATCAACCTCTTCCGTCTACGCCACTCTTGGATATGGTCTGAGATATGTGTGGCTTTGTCTTGTCGAAATTTCGACAAGATTTCTGTACCAATGTCGTAACGCACGGGTAGTTGGAATTGATTGAGGAAATTCATAGCAAGGTCATCGAATAAAACGAATGCCCCCCTTGGTAACTCTATATACCATTTCACTACAAGCTCGGTGAGGGTGCGTTGAAATATCCTTAAACGGATTGAGTCATCGTGAAAGGAATTGGAAGAGCACCAAAGGTGAAAAGTAGTGACATGTTCACTAGGATCTTCTCCTGCTTTGCCCTCGAATTTGGGAATGTCCAATGGAAGCTTGTTAGGGACAGCCGGCCAAGCTGGGTCATGAGATATCAGATCGTTCATGAGTCTCAATAAGTCAGGTAAGTTTAACGTTGTGAGGAAAGGGAGCCTAGTTTGACCTGGTCAAAGCCACGTTCCCTGATAGTTTTGGTTCATATAAGGCTGACTGCTCTAAATACCATGTCCTTGGCCATAATATCCTCATCCCGTTTGACCCATGTAGGGCTGCATGGAAGCATTATGATGTGGTGTACCTTGACTATGTAGTGCTACAAATCCATAATTAGAGGAGTAAGCGGGTTGTTGATACTCGTACCCATAGGGGTGAAAGTTCTGTCCATACTGCGGTCCATAAGATTGTCCATGAGAAGCTCCATAAGGTGTCCCATGGGATGTCCCATGAGAAGCTCCATACTTAGGGATATGGCGAACTCCTTATGATGGACCATGAGATGATCCAGGGACAAGAATATGAGCTCCTGAGACAACAGGAGGTACTTGACTCTAAGATACTACCGGCCGAGCAGTCGTCGTATGAACATGGCTAGTAGCAATATTCTGGCCCGAAGGACCACGTGAATGAGGGGGAGGAAGGGTTGTCAAAAATGCATTCGAAGGAGTAGGATTTGAGGATGAAGGAACATGTGAAGGGATGTAAGTGGTATTCCCTATGGTCACTCATCTCAGTTCTGGTATCCACATATGACTACTAACACTAGGTCTAGGATGGACATGTGAGGTAGCTTCCACCACCGGGACTGAAGGTGCAATGTGACTAGTGCTCCCAAATCTCTCTGCATGGAAAGGAATAGGACTGCCCCTAGGCGTAGTGCTAGGTTCCATTTCTGACTTAGCATGATGTGTTGGATCATGTGCAGGGATATCAGGTATGCCATAACGAATATAACTAGCGCTTGTGGGTTCATTATGAGTCTCGTCACCCGGTAACCAATACCAACGACCTATGAATGAGGGATCATAACCAGAATGTGAAGGTATTTCTGGTGAAGGATCATATACAGGAGTAGAATCTAGATCCCCAACCTCTTGAGGTGGAGAAGACATCTCAGGAATCTCATCCTTGTGATCTCCCATCATGTGTGAATCAATGTGAGAAGTAGTCAGCCCAAACTATCTATTTCTCTCTCCCAAAGGAGGAGGAGATGTGGAAGGTAGAAGTCCTACTAAACGACGAGAATGATGAAGTGTCGCACCCAAATCCACAATGACTAAAAAAATGAAAAAGACCCTATCTAATTACGTAAACCCTAGGCAAAATAGCATGCACAGAGCATACATCTATACAATGTAAATCTAGATCACAAGCAAACAAGGGTAGGATATGTGAGCTCCCGAATGAAGCAGGTATGTCTCGCCTAGGAGAGGATTGAGACTCCCATACACAACAAGCGGAGGTTCGTAACCAATTATAGTGGCACTCAGCTTCAACGCATATAGCGACTATGTTGTCCGACCCCTACCTGGCCAAGACACCTGCAGAATAACCTATGTGAAGTACCCCCTCGATAACCTAGGTAAGGAAACTAAGGTCACCTCAATATAATCAATGCTCAGGCGGACAGTTGCAAGAAGGATTAATCGTATGGGTAGGGTAGCAAAGCTCGAAACTCTCAAAAGATCCCCTAGATATGAATACAATCCTGGAAATATCTCTAGTGCTACTCAGTTATCACCAGGGGTCATCCCAATCATTAACCGCTCACACTGCCTCGTGCTTAACTCCCTTGTAAGAGGAGGATCCTGATAAACACTAATTATACCAAGGAATTTCACACTCTCACCTGGATAGACACATACATGTTTCGTTTAGTGGTCTTGGAGAATTTACTCACAATGAACTATTCNCAAATGATTGTGCAACTAATGGTGTTATGACGCAACAAGAAGTAAAATCCACACCTAACAATCAATGCAAATGCACCGTGTCGAATGAAAAACAAGGTATGCTACTACATGAAATGCAAAAATTTCCTTCAAATGAAGATGCAATCATTCCTATATTAAAATCTGACTAATATTTTTCCAAGCAAACCTAGTGCAAGTACCATGCAAAATGCAAAATGCAACAATGCATAATGATGCCAAAAGCAAATATTTTTGTATTTTTTGAATTAAAATGAGATAATAAAGCAAAAGTATGTCCCTACAACCCCCAAACTCTGCAAGCACTATTCAGACAGCACCCAAGCAAAGCACTAAGGTAAAAGAGACCTAATGCACTAATCCCAAAACAAAAAATAGAAAATGTAATGACAAGAACATTCTCAAAAAATTCAAACTAAAAAGCATCTCTGGTCAGAAACAAAGGTGTATACAGACTCCAGAAGCATCCAAGAAGACTCAGTAGTTATCTAAACTCACCCAGCAACACTTAATCTTCCCCAAAAAGGCAAAAATCAGGGCATACGCAACTGTGTGCAGAAAACCCGCGTATATACGTGGATATCCCAGTAAAAACCATGTGTACATGCGACTGTGAAGACAAAACTCGCATACAGGAAGAAAAAGAGATAAAAAAGAAGGTAAACAGACAAGTTGAGACAAAATTTACTCCTATCAGACACTACTAGGCAAACATGCCCCCATATCCGACTCAGAAATAGAGAAATAAGAGCAATTCAAGAACATTGAATGCCGATAAAATCCCCAAAAGAAATGACTAGGAACTCCCCATTATGGTCGCCAATTATGTTACAGAGAAAACTTCCTATGGCTTGGGGTACCACAACATACAGAGTAACCGCAGAAATCAATCCTTTCCCATATGCAAGAGAAACCAAACATCTAACACTAAAGGATCTCGAAACATACCTTATTCCGGATTGCTGATGTAGATCCCCGTTGAGCTTTTCCACTCTCGCTTGTATTAGCAATTTGTTCTCTCAACATTAAACAAACAAGACAAGCATGCTATATAATTGTGTTAGACCTACTCTAGCATATACAATCAATAACATATGAGCATTTAAAAGCATCCATGGATTCAATATTCTTTAAATACACATTATTGGACAGGAAAAGATATTTTTATTAATATAAATCAGATATTACAATAGTGACAACCTCTGTCGGCACGTCTACGAACTGGAGAAACTGAGTCCTCCACCTGGGCCTCCACCACTTCAATCCTCCATCTCTCGATAGAAAGCTCATAAGAAAAAGGAAATCTTGGGAAGAACACAAAGTGCTCCAAGGGACAAAGGGATGTAGACTCAAGTATAAGCTACGGAAACAATAGACTATAATTTTATTGCTCCTCAATTCCTCCCCTTTCAATGTATCCAAAGGGTTCCTTATATAGTGCTTCAATGGGGTAATGGAAGGTCAAATCCAAGCGATCTCAAGGCATATGGAATGCCAAGAGACAAGTGAATCGGATCCACATCAAGGAAACCAAAACTATTTGTCCTTTTGCACACATCCCAATGTACACGGGTTTGAGGTTCATATCCGTGTATATATGCGAGAATAGGTTTAAAAGTCGCATATAGCAAATATTGCATGTTTTTAGGGATGATCTTGGAAACATCAAAGGTAAAAAAATGGTCCATTGGGTCCAAAGAGTCTACAGAGGGACAGGGAAGGCCATAAAGGTGTGATCCACCATGTGTGGTAAAATCAGCTGTAACAGATCAAATGCAAGAACAAGAGAGCGAGCAATAATCTCAAGTGTGGTCATTGAAGACTCTGACGGAATCTAAACTGGAAAGGAAATTCGAAGAAGGGTAAATGAAGCGAAGGTTCGAGCAGGAAGAAGCTAGCAATGCCCCAAACGTTACAGGGGACCAGGTGACTCGCATTCTTACTGTGATCACCAAGGAAAACGCTGCGAGTGAGGCACAGGTACCAGAATCTAACGTGTTACGGAGAATGGGAGAGTTGAGCACAGGAAATCGGGTCCAAATAGTACATATTTTGCCTTGAGTATTGGATACCAGCAATGAGGATGTGACGCATCACTTCAGCAATTTGATACAATTGCATTGGATGTTAATGAATTACCAACCCACACTTTGGTATGGTTGTAGAAGATGGAAACCCAGGAGCTTGTCGACAAAGAACAAATCATTGGTGACCACTTACTTAAGTCGTAGGAGCAAGAAGCATTGGCAAAGCAAGACATCGAGTGCCTAAAGAAGGCATAGGATGTAATAATTGTGGAGAAATCTCAGATATGGGATGACAAGGTGTGGTTAGAAAGATCTATCACATTTTCATGTCAGGAAATTCTCGACATTACAGACGCGATGTTCACAGAAGCTAAGGTTATGTGATTGGTCCAAGTTATTATAGATCTACGAAGAGACAATGAAGAGTTGCAGGAATGATAGATCCCAAGAACACCACCAGAACAAGTTGTAGCACACAAGGAAATGATAGAGGATCCGACAGCACAGCAAGAAGAAAGCGAGAAGGCAGACAAGCCAATCACTAATGAAACCACACAATTTTGGGGCAGCGTGATTCAAGATGAGTAGTTGCAGCAATTGGGAATGTAGTTGCATGAAGCTGAGGCACAATTAATAGCGATGAGGGTGTCACTCGAGGTGATTCCCCCTGTCATGCAACTCACTAAGGTAGTAGAATTGAAAGCATTAGAGAAGCCAGCAACCAAGGAAAGAGAGCGTCACTAGTGTCACATGACTCAATTGGATGAGTTCCAGGATGTTGGTGAGCAGTTGGCACTTAAAGCAGTAAATGCACTTCAAGTTGTGCAGGATAGTCGAAAGGAAGTGACTTCCAAACTTGTTGAATATCCATCTGAGCAGGATGCATAAAAATGCATGGCGATCAGTGCAAAGGAAAAATATGCAATAGATGAAGTTAAACAATAGTACGAATGTTTCAAGATAAATATCAATGAGTATACAGTATCCAATTGATGTAGATCGAGGACGAGCCACAAGTTTGTGTTGGGGTCATTTTGGCCGGTGTTTGGATACGCGTAGTGCATAATTTGAAGGATGGTGCATAAGACAAAGGATAGTGTGCAAGGTGGATAAGTCAACAAAGAATTGGCTTGGTCATAAATTTTGTACTTTTTGGTCATAATTTTGTATTTTTTGGTCCAATTCAGTTAGAGAGTCGGTTAATGTGGGCCATTTTGTAAAGGCGCAAACCTATATATAGAAGTAGTAATAAGAAGATGAGCATATATGGTGAAGCATAATTCTATGTGTGATGATAATTTTGACATCTGCGGAAGATCAATCTGTGTTTTTATTCTTTGTTGCAACTCTGAGAATGTATTTTGGGAACCTATTTTGATGCGCAGAAGTAATATGACATGTGTAATGATGTTGGGACCACTACGCCTTGATTATGATGTTATGATTTCTACTTTTACTGTTTTACTGATGCGATCTGGATGAGTAATTGATGCAATATGGTTTATGTTCTTGAATAATGCGATGTATCTTCATGCTGAATGATGTTATGTTTATCGATCTATTTATGAGTAAATATAATGTTTTGATCTAATATGAATGGTTTCTGACGTGATTGACTATGAATAAATAATGATAAAACCCTTTCTTGAATCTTTGGTTAATATCGCAACAGTTAAAGAATAGTGGATAATTAGATTTGAAAAGACTCCTCTTTAATGTGGAAATGTGGTTCCTACAGCTCTCCCTCGAACTCGAGTGAGTCTTCATCCACTTCGTAGGTGTTGCTGGACAGGGTAAAACATGTCTGGATCGGTACTCAGGGATATCGTAGTGTTTTAGGGGTGTCGTGTGAACCCCTGTCGACGGTTCTGTGAAAAAAATTCTCCAAATATAAGAGTATGTTCTCGGATGGCTAGACTATGGAATTCTATCTCCAGTTTTTTTATGCACCGAGAAAAGATATCACGGAGGTTGTTGAAGAGACTAGTAGATTAGGGAAGATTCAAGAGATTCTTAATTCAACCTACATCACTCTGATTCCGAAGAGGAATAGGTCATGATCCTTTAATTATTATCGTCCTATATCTCTTTGTAATCTTCGTTACAAGATCATATCTAAAATAATTGCTAATAGAATGAAGCCTCTGTTGGAAAATCATATTTTAGTTGAACAGTTCAGTTTTTTACCTAATAGACAAATTCTTGATGCAATGGGAATTACACAGGAAGGTATTGATTCTGTCAAATTGAAGAAACTGAATGATTTTATCCTTAAAATGGATTTGGAGAAGGCCTATGATAAAATTGATTGGTCCTTTCTCCGTCTCATTCTATTACAGGTTGGCTTGAATTTGGATATTACTAATTGGATTATGTCTTGTGTCTCTTCGGCAAGATTTGAAATACTAATTAATGGTTCTCCTTCCTCTTATTTCAAAGGCTCTAGAGGGATCCGCCAAGGATGTCTTCTTTCTACCTACTTATTTATTTTGTCTATTGAAGGCTTGATTCATCTTATCCTTCATGTTAAATAACAGCGGTTGATAAAGGGGATAAAAGTTACTAGTTCACTCCATATATCCCACTTATTATTTGTCGATGATGTTTTAATTTTTGGTGATGGATCCATAGATTAATGGAAGCATATAAAGGATAATGTCTCAAATTTTTGTGGTGCATCAAGCATGAGTATCAATACTCATAAGTCTTGTTTCACTTATTTCTGTAATGATCCATTTATTAGAGAACATAATTTCTGTCTTTCCTTTTGAGATAAGTTTTATTGATATTGGCCTACATTACTTAGGGTTTTATATCAATCCAAATTATTATAAAAAAACATATTGGACCTGTCTTATTAGAAAGATTCAAAGGAAAATCAGATTGTGGACTTCTAGATGGCTCTCTTTAGGCAGTCATATTTTTTTTATCAATCCATTTTTGCAGCGCATACCTGTATTTTTTTTTTATCAATCGTATTTTTTTTTATCAATCCATTTGGAAGAGTCTGATCAAAACTCTCCCCTCCATTATTCAATATGTTGGCTGGTTAATTGGGAGAGGAATTCAAGTATTCATGGGTATTCATCCCATTGTTGTTATATCGAGTCACCGTTATCTATCTCGCAACCTTTACATCAATCTTCATCAAATGAATATTGTTGTCCTTAAGCAAGCTTATAAGGATTTTGCGGTTACTGGATCTATTTGGTATTCGGATAGAGAATTAAATATAGATGGGTCCTTCACTACTATATGGGATGGTTATGTTCTCAGACTTCATATTGATGGTATTTCTATGTCTGACTCTTGTGATGCGCTTGTTTGGTGTCGCAACAAGTAGTGAGGCACCATTACTGCTAATTTAGCATATATTTCTCTAGCTGAATAGTTAATGGTTAAGAATTATTATTGGTGGATGAACTCTATTTGGAAGGGGATGTTACCTCTCAAGATCAAATGCTTTACATGGTTATGTTTCAAAAGGCGCATTTTAACGTGGGATGGTCTTTAGATGCGAGATTACTTGGGTCTAGGAAGGTGTTGTTTATGTGATGATGCTTTGGAAACTGTGGATCACCTCTTACGTGACAGCAAATTCTTTATGGAGGTTTGGAAGAGGTTTGTAATAGTTTGAATGTGGGTTTTAATTGGGATAAATCTTTTTTGGAGGAGAGTAATTTTAGTTGGAAAATTTTACATTCTATATTAGCTGACATCCCATATTATGTCTTATGGGAGGTGTGCGGTACTAGGAACAAACTTATATCTCAGGAGGGATATACTGGTCCACTTCATGTAACTATTAGGGTTCTCTCTAGACTTAATTATCATGGTTTCTTAGCTCTGAAGCCTAATACTAGAAACATTTGTCTTCCAAATATTGATACTTTTTAGGTGATGGGTTTATCTGATGGTGAGGAACAAAAAGGTATCTATGGAGCTGGTATGGTCATCAAGTTACAGATGAATCATAATTACTTATTAAGGATGGTAGTGGGTTTTGGTACTAATACTCAAGATAAGCTTTTATCCCTCTTGGGTTTGTTATGTTTTTCTCAGAAGAAGAATATCCTTTCATTACATGTGCTGGTAGCTTCTAATATTGTTGCTAATTGGGATAATGAAGCTTATCATATACACTCTCTAGTGTTACATCATTGGTTGAGATGTGTCAGGGTTCTGATTGGTTCATTTTAGTTGATTACTTTTCAACATATCTATCAAGAATTTAATGATGAAACTTATGGTCTTTCCAAGCGTTCCATTGACATTTAGGGGGGTATAATCATTTCGGAGGAACATAAATATGGTGTTATGATATATGTTGGCTCTTTGATAATATATTAGTGTTGTTACCATCAAATTTTTTTCTTGTTTTCTGGATGAGGCCCTTAGCTATATTTTTTTACTTTTTTTATATTTTGTATATGATGAACAATATGCTTTGCAGGTGGACATAATTTAAGTGTGATATCAAATGTTCATCATTTTTGTGATGCTTCATATTGACAATCGGTTGGGAGACCTTGACTGTGTTGAGATGTATGGAGTGTTAATTATTTTTTAGTAGATGTAGGTTGTCACTTTTGGTTAACTCTATCAATTTTGAGCGGTTTGTGTAGATTACTCTATGTATGTAAATATGACACAAATTTTATATAATATAAAAAAAAAATCTGTGTGAAGAAGAAAAAAATCATGGAGGACATCATTCAAATAATTCAATTGTGGAATCGAGAGTTGTAGATGTAAAATTTTCTCATTCCCCAACTCGGTTTCAAACCACCATTTTCAACATTGTTTAATGGCCAACCAAATTTAATTCCAACTACAAATTAAGTCATTTACTCATAAACAAATATGAGTGAAACACATGGAGAATTTCACAACTTCTAATGAGAAATAGTAAAACACAGTCACACATAATAAAAAAATTCAGACTTGGAATTTTTTGGTCAAATGGCCCAGGAAAAACCCCAACCTCTGGGGAAAACCTGTTCTTGAGAGAGAGAGAATTTTATTTATTTTATAAAATTGAAGTATAGAAAAATAGAGATAAATTTATCTCCACCACAGTGCTTTTCAAGTTGAATAAGTTCAGAAATTTCACAGTAAAAAAACATGCCCAATTGATTGTATGAACTATATCAATTTTTGTACCCACTTGTTGTACCGTATGGAATGTACAGACCTTGATTTCCATGCCCACCTTCTATATAGACTACCTCAAAATTTGCACCGAAAAAACTATATGGGATTCCTTAAAATTTGTGCCCATACTTGTCTCAAAATTTGTGTCACTATTGTATGTAAAAATAATTAATGTTGTTGTACAAACCTTGAAAATCGTGCCCAAAAATATTCCTTGGGATGCATGATATACGAGAATTTTTTTGGTTGTTGTACGGTCTTGGGAATATTTCCCATTGTTTCTCTCTCTCAGTATGCAATTTCTCCTCTTTCTCTGCTCTCCAAAACTCATGGATGAAAAAAAGAATCAGTCTCTTGTGCCTTCCCTTGCCTTTTTGGTGTCTAAATGAGGAATCTGAATGGTCATCTAATCCAAGGGCCCACAATGAATTACATGGATGGATTATATTAAAAGCACAATTAATTCTCTCCAAAATTAACTTCACTTTCCTCATTTAAATTAATCAAAAAGTCTCTTTAATCTCTAAAGTGAAAATTAAAGCTTAGAGTCAAGTCATTAATTGCAAGGGTCATGTCATTTTCCCATTTTAAGTGACTTAGGCAAAAAAAAAATAGGGGAACACTTTCCTAGGTACAAAAATCAACACCCCCTCTTATCAAGCAAGGTTTTCTACACTACACCCAACTTGTCTCTTAAAAGAATGAACTTGCCTCTTCCAAGAGACTTAGACATAATATATGCAACTTGATCATCAATGGAAATGTACTGCAACTCCGCATGTCCTCTCTGAACATAGTCACGAGTAAAATGGTACATGATCTCAATATGCTTTGACATGTCATGAAATACATGATTCTTAAAGAGTTGGATGCAACTCTGATTGTCACAATAAATCATTGTAGGCCTCATATCCTGATCATATAAATCCACCAACAACTTGTGAAGTCGCAGTGCCTCACAACTATCCTGACTAGATTCCATGTACTCGGCCTCTGTGGAACTCAAAGAAACATACTTTTTCTCCTGACTAAACCACGACACTACTACCAAGCCAAAACTGAAACAACATCCTGAAGTGATATTATGTTCTGTGACACTACTTTCCCAATATGAATCAAAGAATCCCATCACAATAAATTCATCGGATCTCCTATAATACATACCATAGTCCAATGTACCTGCACGGTATCTCAACATGTGTTTCGTGGAAACCCAGTGCACTCTCCTATGCTCCACCATGAATTGGCTAAGTATTCACCGCAAAACATAAATATGTCCTAGAGTTGACCAGATACATCAATTAACCTATGAGCTGACGATATAAGGTAGGATCCACCAACTCTCCCTCAGAAGCATGAAGCTTCTTCCAACTAGTGACCATAGGTGTAGACATCGGCCTGTTGAAATATTGTAACTTTGAAGAATATTCTAAATTTATTTTATTGATGTAACCTATCAGAGATGTTTTATTCCTTTGTCATGATGTTACTATTTTATTTGGTCATCATGGAGTCATGAGGTAAAACCTCCACTGTAATTTGGGTCAATAGAACCCTCTTGAATATAATAGAATATTGTTTTATGTCTTCCTAGGTGAAGTCGGTCAAGTAAGTTTTTTGGGGCCAACTTGTTAGGGAAAAATTCAAGTGGAAGAAAGAGTATAAATAGAGGAGGTGTGTTCCTCATTTGAACACACATACTCACGTGTGTGTGGTGCATAGGAGAGAGAGAGAGAGAGAGAGATGCAGGGAGAAGGAGCACCTATTTGGCGTTTTGTCTTTGTTCTTTTGATACATCTATACAGAGGAAGTTTTGTTGGGTTTTCTTCCCCATGAGGGTTTCCCTGGATAAATCATTGTGTTCTTTTGCGTGGTCATGCTTGTCTTTGTTTCAGTGATCCTTGTGTATATGGTTATGATGTTATGGTGCTAAATGTTATTAGATCTTGTATAACCATTAAAAACTTAAGATGGTATCAAATCCACCTTGAAATAAGTATTTGTGTAGTCAAAACACTATTACAGCTACAACTATTGAATATTAGGTTCTCATTTTTTATCATGATGACAAACAATACCAATCTTGAGAACAAGCTTGAAGGAACTGATAAACTCTGATCATAGAAGTATAGAGTGATTCTCATACCTAAAGAAGCATGACTTGGAGAACTATGTCAAAGACGAAGCTGTAGATATAAAGGGAGATGAAGACAAAGCACAAGAAGGACTTAGTCAAATCCAAGAGTATTATTTCCGCCTCCATTTGATCTCACATGTATCATCCTTGTAAACTCCCAAGGATATGTTTGGTATAATGACCAACTTATACAAAGTAAATAATATCAACAGGAAGGTGACATTGAGGAACCATCTGAAGAATGTGAAGATATAGAACTCGGAGACCATGTAGCCCCACTTCACAAGTTTTTTCTCAAATCAAAGAACAACTTGAAGAAGTCAAAGAGAATGTGAGATTGTTATGAACACCTTGAATGGCCTCCCAAGATGACAGGACTCATTCATTCAAGGATTGTGTGCAATAAATAAGTTGATCTCTTTCAACAGACTATGGAAAGAATGCACACCAGAAAAAGCTCGATTCATAACAAGAAAGGAGAATATGGGAGAAACTGTAGATCAAGCTCTCACAATTCACTCCACAATAAATCATAGAAAGAAGGAGAACCATCATCACAACGGAATACAAGGAATTCAAAATATATCCTTCCAACATTCGATGCTACACTTTTGATGATAAGGAACACTACTCCGGAGATTGTCCCAGAAATAGAGGCTTCTTCAAGAAGAAGTCAAATAAGAAAAGACATCATGCTCACACCGTTGAATATTCCTCAAGTGATGAGGAATATGAATTCTATTGGTGAAGACAAATATCATACTCTTATCCATTTCATTATTTGGATAAGAAATAATGAAATTAGTGACACTCGAAACTAGTACACAGGTTCCCAGAATCAGTAGAAGGCTCTAGGACATAAGGATCAAGAAGGAATCTACCAAACAAAAAAGATAAGTATTTGAAATGTCTTTTCCTATATATATATAGTTTCTTATATGGCATTTTTTAGCTATGTACATATCTATGAAATGCATTATGCATGATAGAATGTTTGCATTAATGAACAATATACTACTAATATGCATGTTATGGGTAAGTATCCTATGGTGCTATACAACACTCCATTTCTACTTATCTAGAATGAAACCACTTTGCTGACATATTGGGATTAGTGCATAATCCCAATAATGTTATGGTAGATATGGAAGGCATCTGGAAAGTTTTTGTGTGTATACGGGATATGGATGAATGTTGTATTGCCTAAAATAGTTGCATGATTATATCTTTATGCATAAGAATTTGTCATTATGAATATGTATTATGAAATGTTTCTAACCATGCAACTAGTGCATTTGACTTGTAGGAAATGTCGTCTACAATCTCCTATAAGAAAAGAAGGATGAGACTTGTTCTGAATAACAAGTGACTACAGTCCAAGATTCACTCCAATAAACATAAATGAAGATGAACCTGAAGCTCCCACGGTCAGAGACACCATGACAAAAGAAATATATTTATAAGAATATAAGAGAGTGGTAGATCCACCTCAAGATATGAAGACCATATTTGGCACGAGAGATAACTCAATATTAAGAAAATTATGACAGGACTTCCAACTAAAGTAAGAGGCCTCGGATACACTCTAGTTATGTGGCACAGTTGAGTGACATCATTGATGTATACCATTCTAGCTATGAAGAAGTATCCAAGGAGAAATGGAAGAAACTATGATCAAAGCGTACCAGTTGATCATTGGGAATGATGTCTAGGATTTGGTTTCGGGTCCTAAATGGAAGTTCGTAGTGTCTTCCATGTGGATATACAAGAACAAGTATACAAAGCAATTTTTGTGGTTTCTCTCAGAAATAGGGAGTAGATTATAGCATGGAATACTCCATTAACCAAACACACTTATCCAGTGAAGTGGAATTATATATCGATCAAATAACCACATGTGCATAATAGGATTTGTATGATCTCAGAAGGCACCCATAGATAAGCACATAGAGTTACATAAGTATATTGAACATCACCTAGAGTGGTGAATATCTTAACCTTTGATACAAGGTTGAATATGGAATCCTATAGAAGACAACAAGCTCACAGATGGGTGCAAGCAAAACTTTTTAACAAAGTTCAAGATAAAGGATCTTAGTATCTAGTGACCTGAGATGGATGCATAGAAGATAAGCAACAGAGGATGCTACCTATCACTCCAATACATAATGTTTTGATACATAGAGTACAAAATGCAGAGGGAGGATGATGCTCCGCTTCAAGGGGAGTGACTAGAGAATATCTTCAAGTTCGACATGGTATTATGGGATAGACAACTTCATGATGGACTAAGGATTTACCAAGAGTAAAGTGGGTTCTAGACTTTAAGTTTGAATGTGGAAGACTGGGATATGTCGATGAACTGACAGGATGAATTCACTGTAGATGTAAAGAGGAAGTTTTGAGTACATAAATAGAACCTCAAGATGTTTGGGATCGATTATGATCTCATAAAGAGGTTGAGTACATTGTAGCATGTTCAGCTTGTAGTGAATCAATGTGGCTTCATAGACTATTTCCAGGGAAAGTATGATGTGGAAATATTAAAATGATTTGATATGTTGGATTGTAAAGCCATGGCCACACCCATGGATACCAACCTGAAGTTGTTATCTCATGAATCATTAGAGTTAGTGGATATGACTTAGTATAGTCATATTATTGGGTCATTGATGTATATGATGAATACCATACTAGATATATGTTTTTCTATGAATACCCTGAGTAAGTATCTAGTTAAACCTAAATGTGTTCACTTCATAGTTGCAAATAATGTGATGAGGTACCTGAAAGGTACGATAGACTTTGGTCTATACTATGATGGAGATCATGACTACAGATTGTATGGTTATACAAATGCAGATTGGGATGGAAGTACCTTAGACAGGAAGAGAACCTCAGGTGTATGTTATTGCTTGGGATCTACCATGATATCATGGTTTAGCAGAAAGTATTCCATTGTTTCTCTCAGCACATCTAAAGCGGAGTATATACCAGCTTGGTCTCCTAGTTGTGAATCCATATGGCTTCGAAATTTGATGTCAAGTCTATTTGACCTGGAGATGGATACCACGGTGATTCTATGTGACAACCAGAGTTGTATAAAGATGACGGAGAACCCAATGTTCCATTACAAGTCAAAGCACATATAAATCCAGTATTTTTACATATGGGATATGGTACAGAAGGGAGATATAAATCTCCAGTATGTGAGTACCGATGAAAAATTTGTTGATGTGTTGACCAATCCTCTATCTCGAGTAAAGTTTGAATACTTCCATGACAAGATTGGTGTAGTTCGAAAATACCTTCCTCGCAAGGAGGAATAGTGATGATATAGACCTTCCTTGTAAGGAGGAGCAGTGATAATGATATAGACCTTCCTTGTAAGGAGGAACGATGATGATGTTATATATGTTCCTCATAAGGAGGAATAGTGATGATGTGTACCCTCCTTGAAAAGGGGAGCAGGTTGATGATGTGGACCCTCCTCGAAAGAGGAAGTAGGTTGATGATGTTGCAATGATATTTTATCATCCTTGGACATTAATCCTAAAGTGATTCGTAGACCTTTGTCTCTGTTTTGTGGTAGGATTGCATCATCCTTGGACTTATATCCTAAAGTGATAGCAATTGATCATCCCGTAATTAGATCCACGGACTTACGTATTTGTGAGGCGTGAGGATTGCATCATCCCTGGACTTATGTACTAAAGTGATAGGGATTGATCATCCTATAATTGGATATATAGACTTATGTCTTCGTGAGGCGTGAGGATTGCATCATCCTTAGACTTATTTCCTAAAATGATAGGAATTGATCATCCCAGAATTGGATATGTGGACTTATGTCTTTTTTAGGTGTGAGGATTGCATTGTCCTTGGACTTATGTCCTAAAGTGATGGGGATTTATCATCTCATAATTAGATCTACGGACTTTTATCTTCATGAGGCATGAGTATTGCATCGTCCTTTTACTTATTTCCTAAAGTGATAGGGATTGACCATCCCATAAGTGGCTCAGAATTGCATCGTCCTTGGACCTATGTGCAAAAGTGATAAGGATTGATCATCCTATAATTGGATCATGTGTGTTGCAGGTTATGTTGTATTTGATGATGATGTTGTTGATCTAAAGATCAAGTATGGCTACAAATGATGATGTTGATCTAAAGATAAAGTATGGTTGCAGATGATAATGTTGATTGAGAGATCAAGTGTTGTTGCAAAGGATTGTGTGATTGAGTGCTACAAAGGATCGAGCAATGGAGTGTTGCAGAAGATGTAGATCAAAGATGAAGACTTAGTGCCATAGAATATGATGTTCTAATGTTGAATATGTTGAATATTTTCATTTAACTTTTCTAGTTTTCAATGATTGTTGGAAACTTCCAATGACGTATAGATGTATCTCCTTAATGATGTTGCATATTCTCTCTCTTCTTGCTCCTACAGTTGATGTTTTTGTTGTCAGTAGAATACTCTTCTCGTGAAGGGGAAGTTGAAATATTGTAACTTCGAAGAATATTCTAAATGTATTTTATTGATGTAACCTATAGGAGATATTTTATTCCTCCATCGGGATGTTACTATTATATTTGGTCATCATAGAGTCGTGAGGTAAAACCTTTGTTGTATATCAGTTCAATAAAACCCTCCTGAATATAATATAATATTGTTTTGTGTCTTCCTAGGTGAAGTCGGCCCAATAATTTTGTTGGAGCCGACTTATTAGGGAAAAATTAAAGTGGAATAAAGAGTATAAATATAGGAGGTGTGTTCCTCATTTGAGCACACGCACTCACTTGTGTATAGCGCATAAGAGAGAGAGAGAGAGAGAGAGAGAGAGACATATCTACAAGGAGAAGGAGCACCTATTTGGGTTTTTATCTATGTACTTTTGATACGTGTATATAGAGGAAGTTTTTCTAGGTTTTCTTCCCCATGAGGGTTTCCCGGGATAAATGTATGTGTTCTTTTGTGTGGTTGTGGTTGTCTTTCTTTCAGTGATACTTTTGTATATGGTTATGATGTTATTATTCTAAATGTTATTAGATATTTTATAACCATTAAAAACTTAACATGGACTGCAATCATCCATCTAAACTCTCCTCAGAATATATATATTGCATACTTTCCCTACCCCGGGAAAATATGACCAGGCTCATGCCAAACCTCCAATCCCAAAAAATAATGCATCAACTCCATGTTAGACATCTCATACTCTGAAGCAAGATCTCTCTTGCAAGCTGCAATAGGTATCTCCTCACATGTGATAAACAAATCATCCACATATAATAGAAGAATCAATGGATCATCTCCAACCATGATGAAGTACAGATTCGGATCAGACTCGCTCTTCTGAAAACCCATGGACAGTAAGTAAGATTCTATCCTAGAATACCAAGCTCGAGGATCTTGCTTGATACCATACAAGGATTTATTCAGCCTGCAAACATGAGACTCTCTGCCATGAATCTCAAAGCCCTGTGGTTTCTCCATATAAACCTCCTCTTGTATGATTCCATTGAGAAATGCAGTATTCACATCCATTTGATGGATCTTCCAACCCATTTATGTAGGAATGGAAATCAACGATCTGATATAAGTATAATGAGAAATCAATGCAAAGGTCTCATCATAATCAACTCCCTCTACCTGTGAAAACACATGCCCCACAAACCAAGCTTTTTATTTATTTGTTAAACTAGCAGCAACAAGGAAGGTCTTCCTACATGCATGTGTTCTTGCAAGCATAAGACTTAAATTAGGAATCCAATTATATTTAATTAATTTTCCTAAGTTTACTTTGGAAAATAACTAAAGTGATCTAATTGTTTATTAAGTTTAGTGAAATACTAGTTAAAGTGAAAGTGAAATTAGGGTTTCACTTTACCTAAAGTTATAAAAGAGATATCAATTGGTGTAGAGGACACACACTTGTATTCTAATAGAGATAGAATACAGACAAGGAGAGAAAGTCAAATAGAGTATTTAGCTGAGAAGACAAAGGAGCGAGCAGCAGGATCACCGAGCTTCGTACAGTTGGGTCGTACACTCACACGGGAGGGTGTTGAGGTTTACCTGGGATTTTCCCAGTGATTCTACCAGGTACTGCATTCGCGAGGTTTGGGTGAATTTGCAATGATTGTAAAAGTTCCATATTTTCTCATAATAAAATCTATATCTGACTGTTGCACCAGTTTTCCCATATTGGGTTTTTCCAGGGGTTTCCATACCCAAAATTATAGTGTCAATATTGTGATGTGATGTTGTGATTTATTTCTCAGTTTTATATTCCGCTGCATACTCTAAAATATATTCATGTGTGGTTATCAGTAGAGATTTTCATGCACTGTTTAGCCCTAGTTTGAATATTAAAGGAAAATTTACATGGTATCAAAACTCGGGTGAGCTAAAGCTGGGAGATTTACAACAGCGGTGATAGATCGGGGGCATATCCACAGGAAGACACAAACCTATACTTCCATATATAGGGTTTGACAGGTACACTTCACTATGGTTGTTCAATTGAGAGTTGAGGATAGACCCCAGGGTGCTCAGAACTTTCCTACATGGAAAGAAAGGATCATAAGGATCCTAGATGTTAGTGATGCAAAGGAGCACATTGACTCCATGAAGGTTGCACCCATAGATCCGACATATCTATAAGCTTGAAAGAAGAGTGATTTTAGAGCCATGCCAATTATCATGGATGTAGTGAAGGACCATGTAGTTCCTCACCTTTCTGGTAAGACGACCGCAGCAGAGATGTGGACAGCTTTGGAGAGACTGTACCAAAGCAAGAATGAGAACTGAAAGATGGTGTTGCAAGAGAGGATGCGTAGAACCAAGATGGCCAAGGGAGAAGGAGTGGTGCCTTATCTCACGAGGCTCACACAGATCAGGGATGAGATTGGAGCTGTTGGCTCTAAGACAATGGATGAGGATCTAGTTCGAATAGCCCTCAACAGCTTCTCTAAGCCATGGGACACCTTTGTCAAAGGTTTTGTGGATAGGGAGAAGCTCTCTAGTTGGCAGAGACTATGGGATGACTTTGTGCAGGAATGGAACCCGCATGGTTCAAGGATCGGGCTCATCCAGTAGTACCCCAAATATTGTGGATGAGGATTCTCTATCCCTTACAGGGAAGAGAAAAGGGAATGCAAAGAGGAAGAAGGATGATAAGAACAACCTTGATATGTCAAAGGTCAAGTATTTTATCTGCCACAAGAAGGGACACTTTTCCTCCCAAATCCCAGACAGGAAGAAGAAGATTAATACTCATATGGTTGGATGAGTTCAACAAGAACTTTGATGAGGAGTTTTGCTTGATAGCTTGCATGGAAATCACCACAGGCAGCAACATATGGTACATCAACAGTGGAGAATCTAGTCACATGACTGGACAGAAGAGATTCTTCAGAGACTTGCAGGCGGGTGGAACAAGGATCCACGTTGAGTTGGGTGATGATGTACAGTATTAGGCATAGGGAGTTGGCACTCTTTCATTTGAGAGGGAGTTAGGAAATCCCCTCAATTTTTCTATTGTGTTATACGTTCCAACACTAACCAAGAGCCTTATATCAGTCTCCACTCTGGAGGACAAGGGATATCATGTGAAGTTTCATGACCATAGAGTGTATATCAGGCCCAAGGGGTCAAATAGGAGCTTGGATTGGGTGATTGGCAGAAGGAGCGAGAAAGTGTACAGATTACACCTTGATGGCACTAGTCAGCAGTAGCAGCAACACTCAGGGTGAGTTGTGACATATGAGGATGGAACACTTACACCATGGAGCACTGAATCATTTGATACAGGAATTCATTAGAGTTCCTTAGGTACATGAGGAAAAGCATAACCACTGCAAGGGTTGTGCTTTGAGGAAGAACGTCGGGAAGCCTTTCCCACAGAGTGAGCATAAGTCTAAGGAGCCATTGGACTTGGTGCATTCTAATGTATGCGAACCTATGAGTGTCCATTCATTTAGTGGCTAGAGTTATCGTGTAACCTTCATTGATGACTATTCCAAGAAGACCTGGATCTATTTCCTAAAGGCCAAGTCGGAGGTCTTTGAGAGGTTCCGAGAGTTCAAAACTCTCATGGAGAACCAAACAAGAAAAAATACTTGGTTGTTGAGGATAGCAAACGAGGCTGAGTACACTTCCAATGAGTTTATGGATTATTTTTTGGTTGAGGGGTTCAAGCAGGAGCACACTGTGCTCCATACCGCATAGCATAATGGAGTTGCAGAGTGGAAGAACAGGACAATGGTTGGAGCAGCCAAGGCAATGTTATTTGATCAAGGATTACCACTATTCTTCTAAGCCGAGGCATACAGGACTGTAGTTTACATTCATAACAGGTGTCCCTGCACAGCTTTGGGGAGGAAGACACCAAAGGAGGACGTCACAGGCACTAGGCCAGATGTGAGTCACATTCACATATTTGGAATTGTCTGCTATTGACATATTCATGCTGAAAATAGGAAGAAGTTGGACCATTCTGGAGAGAAGGGGTTACTTGTTGGGTACATCGAGATTTTGAAGGCATATAGACTTTGCATTCCTTCTCGCAGAAGGATCATTGTGAGAAGGGATGTCCAGTTCGATGAGGACAGGGAATTGCAGAGATCTTTGGACTTACCAGCAGAGTAGCAGCTAGCCCAGGAGTCATGAGTCAAGATGGAGGAGCCAGATGTACAGGTACAGGTATAGACATAGAGCAGAGGTTCTGGTGGTCCTACAGAGTCAAGTGGACAGATCCTATAGTCATTGAGGATGAGCTGCAGCAGGATACGGATATTCAGTAGTCATAGCAGGTTGACACTAGGCTAAGGCCTAAGTGGTTTAGGTCCATAGTACAGGATTCCAGGAAGGTTGATCCTCCACAGATATCTTTTAGATTGAGTGTACCACCATAGAGGCTTCGTTACATGGCACTGATGACAGAGTTGATTAAATATGAACCTTCTATATTTGAGGAGGTTGCACAACATGATGTATGGTAGGAGTTTATGGTTGAGGAGTATGACTCCATTATGAAAAAACAAGTATGGGAGGTTGTGCCGAGGCTAAAAGGGAAAAAGTTGGTGGGATCCAGATGGATCTACAAGGTGAATCATGCAACAGATACAAGTGTGGAGAAGTACAAGCCGCGCTTCATGGAAAAGGGGTTTTCACCAAAGGAGGGTATTGATTATGAGGAGACCTTTACCCCTATTTCCAAGTATTCTTCCATTTCAACCATTATCTCACTGGCAGTTGAAATGGGTTGGTGTGTCCATTAGATGGACGTAAAGACTGCCTTCCTCAACGAAGTGATAGAGGAGGAGTTTTATATTGAGCAGCCAGAGGAGTTTGATGTGGAGAACATGGAGACACATGTATGTAGACTGCATCGAGCTCTTTACAGGCTCAAGCAGGCACCTCGAGCATGGTACTCGAGGATTGACAAATATCTACAGGAAATGGGATTTCAGCAAAGTGATGCTAACCATAACTTGTACTTCTTGACGGGTGAGGTGCCTCTCATACTGGTCCTATATGTCGATGATCTCTTTTTTGACAGGAGATGAGAGTTTGATTAGAGACTGCAAGTCCAACCTTGTAGTGGAGTTTGAGATGAATGAATTTGGGTCGATGCATTACTTTTTGGGCTTGGAGGTTTGGTGAAGAGATGGATGCTTATTCATCGGACAGGGGAAGTATGCAGTAGAGATCCTAAAGAGATTCAGGATGGAGGACTGCAAGCCTGTGGCCATACCTCTAGTCTCCAACTGGAGGAAGATTGATGCATTAGAGTCAAACGGATTTGATCCTACCTTGTATCGTCAACTTATCGGATTGCTTATGTATCTGGTCAACACTCGACCAAACATCAGCTTTGCATTCAACTCTTTGATTCAGTTCATGGTGGACCCTCGAAGAATGCATTGGACGGTTGTGAAGCACATACTTTTATACATCAAGGGTACAGTGGAGTATGGATTGGTTTATGAGCACATGGGGAATGTACAATTAGCAGGTTTCACAGATTTTGACTGGGTAGGATGTGTAGAGGACTGGAAGAGTACTTCAGGTTGTTGTTTCAGAATTGGACCAGGGGTTGTCTCTTGGCTCAGCAGGAAGCAGAAGTCAGTTGCATTGAGCTCGGCAGAGGCCAAGTACATGGCAGCCAGCATGGATTCTTGTGAGGGTATGTGGTTGAGGAAGTTACTTGCAGGGTTTCTCAAGTGTGAGCTAGAGGCTACAATAGTTCATTATGACAATCAAAGTGGCATAAATCTATCTGAGAATCCAGTGTTCCATGACTTGAGAAAACACATAGACATCATATACCACTTCTTGAGAGATTGTGTTCAGAGAGGAACCATTCGGTTAGATTATATATAGATAGATGAAAAAATGGCGGACATTTTCACCAAGACACTTTGCAAACAGAGTTTTGTGAAGTTCAGGCATAAGTTGGGGTTGCTACCAAATCCCTTTCTCATTGAGAGGGAGTGTTAAACTAGTAGCAACAAGGAAGGTCTTCCTGCATGCATGTTTTCTTGTATGTAGAAGACTTAAATTAGGAATCCAATTGGATTTAATTATTTTTCCTAAGTTTACTTTGGAATATAACTAAAGTGATCTAATTGTTTATTAACTTTAGTGAAACACTAGTTAAAGTGAAAGTGAAATTAGGGTTTTTTCTTTACCTAAAGTTATAAAAGAGAGATCAATTGGTGGATAGGACACACACTTGTATTCTGACAGAGACAGGATACAGACAAGGATAGAAAATCAGACAGAGGATTCAGCTGAGAATACAAAGGAGTAAGCATCAGTATCACCGAGCTTCGTACAGTTGGGTCGTACACTCACATAGGAGGGTGTCAAGGTTTAGCTGGGGTTTTCCCAATGATTCTTTCAAGTACTGCATTCACCAGGTTTGGGTGAATTTGCAGTGATTGTAAAAGTTCCATATTTTCTCATAGTAAAATCTATATCTAACTGTTGCACCGGTTTTCCCATCTTGGGTTTTTTTGGGGGTTTCCATACCCAAAATAATAGTGTCAATTATGTGATGTGATGTTGTAATTTATTTCTTGGTTTTATATTTCGTTGCATACTATAAAAGATATTCATGTGTAGTTATCAATAGATATTTGCATACATTGTTTAGCCCTAGTTTGAATATTAAAGGAAAATTTACATTCTCCACACTGCCATCTGCAGCATGCTTTATCTTGTAAATCCATCGATAAGTCACCCCTAACTTCCCCTCAGGTCTCCAAACAATCTTCCAAATATCATTCTTCATGATAGAATGGTACTCTTCCATCATGGAATCTCTCCAAACATGATGTTGAGAAGAATCCTCAATAGTAGATGGATTCGAATCATGAAGACTAGAAACCAAGGCTATACCCAACCTATATGACATCACTATAGTTCTCACTAGTTCTTGGGTGCTTCAAAATCCTTAGCTTCCTTCAAGGTCTCATGAATCCATTTAGGCTTCCTCTTCCCTAAAGGTTGCTCCCAAACTGGTATGTCATCATCTAAATAAATCCTAGAAGTATAAGGCCCCGAAAACTGTAAACCAGGAGATGGTGAACCAGCCACTAGTGAAATATGTGATCTGATAGCTATGTATGGTGAACCTATGACCCAAGAACCAAAACTTGTCCCCGAAGTACCTACTGGTTGAACCACTGAACCTGAAGATCGTGTGTCTATAACCTATGGCCCAGCAACCCTAGAAACCTATGAACTTGTACTCTATACTGAAGGTACCTGTGAAGCTTCCTAAGGTGCGGAAACCTACTGCTCCTCCTACACTGACTCTCTGGACTTCTTGAAGGGTCACTCTTCCTCAAATCTCACTTCTCTCCTCACAACAACCTTCCTCGGGGATAAAATATAAATGATGAAGGCCTTTGAAGTCTCACCATACCCCACAAATATGCATCTCTCTGCTACGGTATTAATCTTTTTCCTCTTCTCAGAAGGGACATGTGAAAAATTTAGGCAACCAAATATGTGAAAATGACTCACCTCGTGCTTCTTTCCTATGAACATCACCTCAGGAGCCTTTCTCCCCATGACACAATGGGTGTTGGAATATTGGACAATACTGAGAGGGGGGGCTGAATCAATATTCATAACTTTTAACAATTAAAACCACTTTTAACTTATTCATTAACACACATGATCAACAAGATACAAGGAACACAACTTTTATCCTGGAAGCCCAATTGGGAAAACCACAAACACTTTCTATAACTGCAAAATTAGATTTACAATTTTTTTTGCAAGCTACAACTTGTTGGAGACTTCAATCCCCAAGTTTCTCAGCTACAAATGAAGGATGCTAGAACACTTTAGTTTATTCCTACTACATCAGACAAGGATGCTACAACACCCTTTTTACCGCCTACTACTAGAAGGAGGCTACGCCCCCCTGGTTTATCAGCTACTACAGAAAGGATGGTTCAACACCCCATTTACCAGCAACTACTAGAAGGAGGCTACAACCCCCTTGCAGGCATGTATCTTGCCCTAGCACCACCCTGCCACCCTCATATGTTTTTATCATAATTCTGGATCTTCTTATGTCTTCAATCCTGTCACGCGTTTATCGTCACTTCCTTGGTCTTTGTCTACTGTTATTGCTACATTGACCTAGACTATAGAGACACACTTCAACAGGTCGAAATATGCACATATATTTATCATACCTATATGAGCCAACGTGGGTTTTCACTGATATCATGCCTCTTTCAATGATCACGTCCTTTCAACTCTGTTCATTATGCCTATTCACCAAAATGCACTTTCAGCAAGTATGTCTCTGCAACAAACGCATTTCTTCATTAACAGTGGCGTATCTTCATTGTGACTCTTAAGAAATTTCTCTTGTGATTTTGGACCAGTGAACAAAATTCCTTTCGCAATTTCCTTTCTGCAACAGAAATCCTTCCACAACTATCTTTTTGTAACCTATCTTTCCACTTACGCAATTACCTTTCCGAAACGACCTTTCCGAATTTATATTTCTGCAAACTGTATTTCTGCAATTAATCTTCTGCAACGATCTTTCTGCAATCTGTGAAAACTCCTTATTTCTGTAATTATGGGTTGCGGTCCTGCCTTTCAACTTTTTCGAACCAAGCTTCCTCATTTACCCTTTCCTCAATGATCTTTCTGCAATCTGTGGAAACTCCTTCCTTTTGCAATTGCAGGTTGTGGGCGTGCCTTTCAACTTTTTTGAACTAGGATTCCTCATTTACCCTTTCTGCAATCGTCCTTTCCGTAATGTGCGGTAACTCCTTCCTTCCACAATTGCGGATTTCAGGTTGCAGGGATGCCTTTCAAATTTTTCGAACCAGGCTTCTGCATTTACCCTTTCGCAAATCTCTTTCCACAACTCCTATGAACTATCGATTGCTTGCAGAATCCTCCTCATCTATTGATCGGATATCAAACACGAAACTTCACTTTGGCGCTCCAGAATGTTATTTTCCGCGCATATTTACCTTTGTGGATCCTTTCCTCGACGTCGATCTATCTTCTCTCCTTTGATCTAGACCATCCGACTTTGTCTAATTTACTATTTTCTTTGAAATGAGACCATGGTCATATAGCCACTTCAACAAGTTATATCCTAACAGGATGGGACTGGTATTTTCCTTAACCTATGAATTATGGAGGGCATTTCCTTAGGGAAGTTTTGACTAATATTTCCATACTTAGTCAATTTCCAAAGTTTCACAAAATTTCCATACTTTTCCATAATGATGTCAGATTGCAACACTAACTTCATGATAGCATCAGAACACCATCATGTGTCTTTCCATCCTCATCATGCATTCTATGTCATTACTTCCTTTATTATTCATGTGTCTTACACTGAGTTTGCTCTTCCATCGTTCCCTTGGTTATTCCTTTGTCATTATTGAACTCCTTTGACATCAATGACAACTACATTCAACATTATCCCCCTTTGGTATTAATGGAAACATCTAAACATTCTCCCCCTTTTACAACAATGACAAAGGATAACCTATTATTCCCTTGATGTAACCATCTTGATAGAGAATTTCCTATCTTTCTTCTTTTTGACAACTGCCCTTACCAATATATCTCCTCTTTTAAGAAATTTAGCTTTTTGCTTCTCTCCCTCTTGTTAACTATACTTGGTACTAATAATTGTGTTATGATCTGGTTAACATCCCCATTTACTTTCGTGTAGTAAGTCTTTGAAGGAGAACATGGCTGATTAGTTCATAGACTCCCCCTTTCAATGTTCCTCACCTATATCAACATTTTATTCATTTTCTGACAGAGTTTACACTCATCATTAGTTTTCTTCCATATTTCTTTATCCCTTTAGACTTTGACCAAGGTTTAACTAACTGGATTCATACTATATTCTTCTTTCATAGCTTGCACCATAATTCCGTGGTCTGAGGTAACAATAGGATTCGCTACAGGTTCATAAACACGCTTCGAAGAGACAAATTTAGAAAGAAATTCATCAAAATTATATGTGTTTTGAATACCAATTGTTCCTTCGCAATATTTATTGTTACATTTACTCATCTTGGCACTTTTTCAATAAATTCAATCTTTATCTTTCATATCAGCCTTGATTTTTCTTCCACTGTCAACAATTTTTGTAGTTAAAACTACTTTTAAAAGATTAGATCAAGAATGATTTCAACTCACATAAATGAATGTTCATAATTGCCCTATCAGACAAACCTTAAGATTGTCTAAATGGTACCCTTCAAATATGTTCTTTTATTAATCTTTACATATGCTCATCAACCATGAAAATGGGATTATCAAATCCTCCAAGTGTGAACTGTGGAAGATCGTCCCAAACAAATGTGATCAAGTGAATACTTTTAGGATGGACAAAGTTTTTAATTTATGTCTCATGACTTCATATTCTGAGTAATAAGGATAATTTTCATCTTTTACAGACTTCATGGTCCTCATGGATCATGCATGTTAATATTTTCATGTTACTTCACAGGTCTTACACTTGCTCTATGTCAACCATACACCAGTCTTATGATTTAACCATGATGATCTCTAGTATTCTCTAATTCTGCTTTTGATTTTGTTACACTTCAACCATTAAGCATGCTTTTCAAATAGATTATTTATAGACAATGTTTTTCTTCAATTTGTCACCTCTACTCTACTTCTTGTCGTTGATAAAGATATCATTTTATCAACTATTTCTTATGACTCTTCTTCTTCTTGTTTTGATGGTAACCTCAAAACATTCTATTCTTCTCACGAACTGATATTTTTCAAGTACAAATTGCAATTTTCGGATATTAACTCCCCCTGAGTATGTGATCCTTTCTTATGCTAATTTCAAGGTTCTCTTCTAGGTCATGAGCTATTTTAGTAAAGGAATCCACCATTATCATCTTCATCTCCATCAACGTATTCTTTTACATCTTCATCTTTCTTTCCCTCATAATGGATGTCATTTTTATCTATACCACTATTATTGTCATCATCATCTTTGGAAGCTTCATTGATGTTTGAAATTTGTATTTCTTTTGAGTCTTTGTAATCTGAATTTATTCTCCACGTATTTCCATGAGGTACCCTGCTTAGTGGTTTTCTATCATTTGATGTGTATGTGCCTTGTTTCCTTCTCAAACTTTGATCTTTTCCCTTGGTTCTACAATCAGCAGCCTTGTGACCAAACTTATGACGGTAATGACTGCAATATCCACAGAATGCCTTTTTATATAAAGAGAATATTTGATCTTCTTGCTTGTAATGACTATTTTTATTTTCATATCTTCTCAAATTTTTTATATGGGCAGAATTCTGACTGGATTTAGTCTTCATGCAATTCTTTTGTTGCTTGGGTGTATTATTCTTATAGACATGAAACTTTTCATATGCTTTGCAATTCAGGGGTTTATGTCCAAATTTATTACAAGAGTAGCAATGACCAAAAAATACTTGTTTATATCTACTTGTCATTGGTATTCTAGGCATCATATATGTTCTTTGTAAGAGAGGGTCATATTTCATACTTTATTCCTTCTTAAGTGCAACAGCATAGCTTCTTTCATCCTGGTTTGTGAAAGAGGAATATTTTGGCTTCTTTTCTTTGTCATGTCCAAATCCAGATTTATCACTTGATGGTCTTTGGATACTTAAGATATCATCTAAAGTCCTTGAGCTAGTCTCAAATTTTGATTGAACAAATTTATCATCAAGCTTATTCCTAACTAGGATGACTTCTGCTTCAAGTATTTCAGAGTCTTGTATTTTCTCCTTGAACTTTTCATTAACAAACTGTTGATATTTTATCCTCTGTACTTCTCTCCTGAATTTTACAACTTCTTGTTTCAAACTCACGACCTCTTTTATGCTAGCCATTGTTTGTTGTATTGAATTGTACAGCTCTTCTTTGAGGGTCCTGACTTCCTCTTCTTTTGATTTCTTCTCTTCTAGTTACTTTGACAAATTTTCTTTCAAATAATTGTTCTTCATTATGCTCTTTCTCAATTCTTCAAGGTAACTTATGAGTTCTTCCTTTAGGTCCACCTCTCCTTCCACATCTGAATCATCTTCTGAAGTTACTGTCTCCATGAATAGATTTTATTTATCTTCACTTATGTCTTCATCTTCAATATATTCCATGGAATAGAAGTTTTTCTTCTTTTTATTAAATTTGTTCTTGTATATGGTTTTAATCCTTTGATATTCCTGATGACTGCAAGGTTCTTCATCATCACTATCATTCTAAAAAATTTCAAGGCTTGCTTCTGCTCTTTGTTCAACTGAGTAAAGTTTATCCAATTTGACCCAAAGTTCCTTAGTTAAGATACATTGTCATGTCTTCTCTTTGATGGGTCGAGGTAATCCATCACGTATGGCCTCCATTACCCTTGAGTTATTTTTCTTGGATTCTTTCTGAGATGTAGACCTTATTATTTTTGGTGGGATGTAATCAAATATTACAGAATTCCATACTCCATATCCTAATGACTATAAGTACACTCTCATTCTTATGTTCCATAATGCATATCCTTATTTATTAAGTACTGGAGCTCTGTTGGAGGAAATCCCTTTTGTTGACCCATAGTGTCTTTTAATAGGATCTTCCTTCTAGTGGTTTAAACTGTAGTGAAGGATCCTGCTTTGATACCAATTGTTGGAATATTGGATAATACTAAGAGGGGGGTGAATTAGTATTGATAACTTTTAACAATTAAAGCCACTTTTAACTTATTCATTAACACACGTGACCAACAAGATACAAGGAACACAACTTTTATCCTGGAATCCCAATTGGGAAAACCACAAACACTTTCTATAAATGTAAAATTATATTTACAATTTTTTTTCAAGCTACAGCTTGTTGGAGACTTCAATCCCCAAGTTTCTCAGCTACAATTGAAGGATTATACAACACCCTGGTCTCTTCCTGCTACAATAGACAAGGATGCTACAACACCCTTTTTACCAGCTACTATTGGAAGGAGGATACGACCCCATGGTTTATCATCTAATACTGAAAGGATGTGTTGGAATATAATAAACCCACTCATAAAATAATTAATCATTATTTGATTAATTTCCTACCCACTAGCTTAGATAGTTGGTATCCACTTGCACCTTAGAGTCAGCACTTGTCATCTATATCCTAGGAATGATTTATTTCTGATTCAGGGTTGATCTTGACCACTTTATGGCCATCCAGAATTGGTAACTGCGCTTTACATCCGTTTCTGCTTTATCCTGCTTTTCTGTGGATAAGGTAAAGCTAGTCAACTAGGAAACTGGCAGCTTTTGTTCCCAACCCATCCTCCATTATTTTCTCTCCATATTCTAGGATTAGCAAGTATTTCCCTCATTCATCATCACTCACACATGCTATTTCTAATTCGTGAGGTGCTTGGTAGATTGGGAAAGTGCTTTAGCCAACTATGGGGTTTATCATAATTAGTAAGCCTATTTTATGAGCTAGCTTGAGTTGTCTTCTAGAAACTCCTTTTTCCTTTATAAGGATGTATTACCTATGTAATAATATCAATTATCATTTATTGATCATTCATTAATGTGTGTTCATTAATTCTTCTTCTTCTCTCCTTATGCTAATTCTCTACAATTCTCTGTGAGGTTAATTGTGTGCCTAGATCCTTAGCCTGTTTATGAAATTCCTAGATGTTAATCCTCCTTTTCAGATTTGCAAGTTTATTTTACAGGTTCAACTTCTAATGGATTCAAGAGTATCAGTTCCTCTTCTCTCTCCATTCACAATCTATTCAAAGTGGAAATTGAAGATGATTTCATCTCTAAAGAGACAAGGTCTCTATGAGATATCTATTGGAGCTGGTGAAGAGTTTTATGAAGAGCCAAGTGACCGGTTGAATGATTGTGATAGAGAAATTGGAGCTATTTGTCTAGCTATCTCTCCAAGCATACACTACCTTATTGATTCCGTTGAATACCCAAAGGATCTCTGGACAACATTGGATAGAGTTTTGGGAAATGACAATGATGATGCTTCTAAATATGTGGAGAGTGCCTCTAGCTCCTCAATGATTTCTCTCTCTCAATATTTCTCGGCCTCTATAGTCTCTGATGAAGTTGATTCATATTCTTATGATGTTGTTGATGAAAAATAAGTGACTAATGGAGTTTCTATTTCTATTGATGATTCACTCACACATTCAGTGTTCTCTATGTCTTCTATCATGGATTATGAGATCCATATGCCAGACCTCTCACACTTTGTGCATGCCTCTCTTCTTGATGGTGTGCAACCCAGTGACTTCTAGGATGTTTTCTTAGTCAAATCAAGTTCTTTTAGTGTCTTACCACTTACCATACTTGATCCCATGTGCTTCTACAGCTCCTCCTTTGTTCTTGGCATTCATTCTCAGAGCCTCCTTGAAGATTTTAAACATCACTATATTTCCTCCTCCATACTTCTACCATAGAGGATTATTTACCAGTATATTCCCATGAGTCTATTGTTGTGCTTATTTTTTATCTCTTGGATTCTTTGGAATCTAGATCAACCCATGGAGCCCACGCATTCGCACTCTTTGATCCTATGCCTTCTCTATGTTCCTACAAGATCACTTGCACACATCCTCTATGTGTAAATGAAGATGGAGAAATTATGCATTCACTTGGACAGTTATTTCACCTATATGGATCTCATTTCGTCTCTACTGGTTCGAAGTTCAAGTCATCTCATCATCTTGGAGCTGATTACAAGTCTCAAGATCCTTCAGTATTTCCTTCACACCATTGGATCTCAGTTGTTCTACATGGTCCTAGTTTCCATCCTGCAGCTGTCCTTGATCCAGGTGAGCAGATTTATTTTCTTACCAAGAAGAAGATTCCTCCAGACATCAGCATTTAGTTTGGAGCAGCAGCAACACTAGCAGTTCATAATTTTTGGTATTTCTTTTCATGTCCTTTCTTGAGAGAGGATTTTCCCCTTGAGGTTTTGTCTCGTTCCTCATTTCTTTGGACAAGATAAATTGTAAAAGGGTGACCATATCTTTGTTGTTGGGACCTATATGCATATATATTTCTGATTAGTTCAGAGATATCATCATAAATTCAAGCTTAAAGGGGGGTGTTGGAATATAATAAACCCACTCATAAAATAATTAATCATTATTTGATTAATTTCCTACCCACTAGCTTAGATAGCTGGCATCCACTTGCACCTTAGAGTCAACACTTTCCATCTATATCCTAGGAATTATTTATTTCTGATTCTGGGTTGATCTTGACCACTTTATGGCCATCCAGAATTGGTAACTGCGCTTTACATCCGTTTCTGCTTTATCCTGCTTTTCTGTGGATAAGGTAAAGCTAGTCAACTAGGAAACTGGCAGCTTTTGTTGCCAACCCATCCTCCATTATTTTCTCTCCATATTCTAGGATTAGCAAGTATTTCCTTCACTCATCATCACTCACACATGCTATTTCTAATTCGTGAGGTGCTTGGTATATTGGGAAAGTGCTTTAGCCAACTATGGGGTTTATCATGATTAGTAAGCCTGCTTTATGAGCTAGCTTTATTTGTCTTCTAGCAACTCATTTTTCCTTTATAAGGATGTATTACCTATGTAATAATATCAATTATCATTTATTGAACATTCATTAATTCTTCTTCTTCTCTCCTTATGCTAATTCTCTACAATTCTCTGTGAGGTTAATTGTGTGCCTAGATCCTTAGCCTGTTTTTGAAATTCCTTATGCCATCAACGCTTTAGAATTTCTATGGGATACTTCGACACCCCATTTACCAGCAACTACTGGAAGGAGGATGCAACCCCCTTGCAGGCATGTATCCTGCCCTAGCACCACTCTTCCACCCTAATATGTGTTTCTTAGACTTCCATATCTTCTTATGTCTTCAATTCTGTCACTGGGTTCTCATCACTTCCTTGGTCTCTGTCTTTTTTTGCTGCTACATGGATCTAGACTGTAGAGAGACACTTCAACAAGTTGAAATATGCACATATATATTCAGCATATCTATATGAACTAGCATATATTTTCACTGATATCATGCCTCTTTCAATGATCACGTCCTTTCAACCCTGTTCATTATGCCTATTCACCAAAATGCACGTTCAGCAAGTGTGTCTCTTCAGCAAATGCATTTCTTCATTACCAGACACATATCTTCCTTGTGACTCTTCAGAAATTTCTCGTGTGATTTCGGAGTGTTAAAAAAAATCCTTCCGCAATAACCTTTTCGCAACAAAAATAATTTTGCAATTTCCTTTCCGCAACTATCTTTCTGCTTCCACAATTACTTTTCTGCAACGACCTTTCTGCATTTATCTTTTCGCAATTAACCTTCCACAACGATCTTTTTGCGATCTATGGAAACTCCTTCCTTCCGCAATTGTGGGTTGCAGGTTGTGGGCCTGCCTTTCAACTTTTTTGAACCCGCCTTATGCATTTACCCTTTCTGCAACAATCTTTCCGCAATCATCCTTTCTGCAATCTGCAGTAACTACTTCCCTCCTCAATTGCAGGTTGCAGGTTGCGAGGATGCCTCTCAACTTTTACGAACCAGGATTCCGCATTTAACCTTTCGCAAATCTATTTCCACAACTCTTCTAAATCATTGATCACTTGCGGAATCCTCCTCTTCCATTGATCAGCTATCAAACACAGAACTTCACTTTGGCGCTCCAGAATGTTATATGCCGCACATATTTAATTTTGCAGATCCTTTCCCCGTCGTTGATCTATCTTATCTCCTTTGATCTGGACCATCCGACTTTATCTAATTTACTATTTGATTTGAAATGATACCATGTTCAGATAGCCACTTCAACAAGTTATAGCGTGAGAGAATGGGGCAGGAATTTTCCATAACCTATGAATTATGGCGGGCATTTCCTTAGGGAAGTTTTAACTAATATTTCCATACTTAGTCAATTTCCAAATTTTCACAAAATTGTCATACTTTTCCATAATGATGTTATATTGCAACACTGACTTCATGATAGCATCAGAACACCATCATTGTCTTTCCAGCCTCATCATGCATGACATGTCATTACTTCCTTTGTTATTTATTTGTCTTACACTAAGTTTGTTCTGCCAACATGTCCTTGGTTACTCCTTTGTCATTACTAAACTCCTTTAACATCAATCACAACTACATTCAAAAATGGGTACTCTTGTTCTGAAGGTAAACGATTGCACTTCATTCCTTGGCCCACAGAAAGAAAGGAAGTGATTGATCATGTAACATGGCTCTCATTGCTCCAAGAATAGATCTATTCTTCCTTTCATCCACTCCAATCTGCTCAAGAGTGTATGGTATTGTCAACTATCTTTGTATGCCATCTTTTATGTAATACTCAGCGAACTCCTTGGAGGTATACTCACCCATGTTATCTAATCTGAGTGCTTGAACCCTCCTCCCAATCTGGTTCTCCACAAGAGCTTTGAACTCTTGGATCCTTTGTGAGACCTCCTTGGATATCTTTCTCCTCGGGAAGTAGATCCAGGTATTCCTGGAATGATCATCTATGAATGTCACATAATACTCAAAACCACTCAGAGAAATAGATGACATAAGACCACACAAATCAGAATGTATCAAATCAAGCACTCTTGTTGACTTGCTATCACTACTCGAAAAAGTAGTCTCGGTGTACTTTCCTAAAGCACACCCTCTACGTACATCATTGTGCTCAGTGTTGAACTTAGGAAATCATGTAACCATGTCCCTCAACATCCTCAAAGTTGGATGATGCAGATGAGACATCCTCTTATGCCATATCTCACAAATCTCACTGTTATTGCTATGTGTCAAAGCGTGTTGGGGCTGAAATAAGAGTTTGTACAGTTTCCCACATCTTACTCCAATGGTGTAAGAGACAGATGGTCCTATGTTCTTGGGTAATACATGCACATGTCCATTCAAGAAAGACACCCCAATTCCTTGTCCTCAATCATGGAAACTAATATTAAATTCTTTTTTGTCCCAGGTACAAACAACACGTCCCTCAAAGTCATGGGACTCGTGGAATCTCTTTGAAATGTAATAGTCCCATGCCCAACAACTCTAACAATTATGCCATCCCCCAACACTACCTCCACATATATACATGCCTATGAAATCTTAGAGAACATCTCTCGAGCACCTGTCATGTGGCTTGAAGCTCCAATGTCAATATACCATGTGATGGTGGTGGATGCACTGAAAGAATGGCCAGTTAACAAAGAAATCTCCCTCTCAATCTCAATGTCACTACTGGTGATGACATATGTTCTCTCTCTCTCAACATGCCCAGCACAGAGAGAAAATTCTCTCTCAAATCTAGCTGTAAACTCATCAACCTCTACTGAAGTTGTTTCATGTTGTTGCTTCTTATTCTTCTTATATGGGCACTGTCCAGCATAGTGCCCAAGATTCTGACAAGAAAATCACTTTACAGTGCTCAATTCCTTCTTTTTCCACCTTGTTGCTTATCCCCACCCTTCTTGGGGCCCTTCTTGAACTTCTTCTTTACCTTGGTAGTTAAAGCCACATTCTCCTTGTCTTCCCTACTGGTAGAAGAGCTCCCCTACACAAGACCTCTTCGGGTATCTTTCTAAACAAATTCATCCCATAGTCTATCCCAAGAAGGCAAGTTCTCCCAGGCTACTATCGCCTCCACAAAAACATCCCAAGGCTTTGCAACCCCATTCATAGTTGTCTGCACTAGCTTAGAGCTAGAAACAACTTCCGCCACTGCTGCAAGCTCATCTCTCACCTGAGATATCCTAGTAAGGTAGGAAGTCATTCCCTCGGCCTTGCTCATCTTGATACTTTTCAATTTTTCTCTCAACACCATTTTTATGTTCTCATTTGAGATTTGAAACAAGTTGATCAAAGCTATGCATGGGTTTTTCTAGAGATGTGTGGGATAACATGATCTTTAACTGCATCTAGAATGATCCTTCTATATTTTATGTCCTTCTTGTTGAAGGTTGAAAGTGCTTGTGGGCCAGTGGAAGCGGAGACTATAACAGGGTTAGGTTGTGTATTATGAACCACTTCATCCCAAAGTTCATTTTCCTCCAATATAAGCACCAATCTGGCTTTCCATGGAACAAAATTCCCAACCCCATCTAGCATATATTCCAACCTAATTCATGTTGTCATCTTATTGCAAAATTCAAGTCTCATCAAGGTGCCTCCCACTGACAAAAAAATTCACTGACAGCCTGAAATTTTTCACTGTATTAATTCTGCTCTTTCAATAACTCAACTCTGACACCATGTAAACGTTTCCCATTCGCCAACCCGTTTTCAAACCACCATTTTCAACATTATTTAATGCCCAACCCAATTTACTTTCAGTTGCGAATTAAATCATTTACTCATAAACAAATATGATTGAAACACGTGAAGAATTTTACAATTTCTAATGAGCAGTTTTAAAACACAGTCAGACATAAAAAAATCAGACTCGTAATTTTTTGGTCAAATGACCAATGCAAAACCCCAACCTCCAGCGAAAACTTGTTCTTGAGAGAGAGTGATTTTTATTTCTTTTATAAAAATTAAAGTACAACAAAAGAAAGATAAACTTATCTCCCCCACAGTGCTCTGCAAGTTGAATAAATTCATAAATTTAGAAAACGTGCCAAATTGGTTGTACAAACTGTCTCAATTTTAGTTCCCACTGTTGTATCATACAAACTGTACAAAGCTCGATTTTCACTCCCACCTGATGTACCATACGGACTGTATGGACCTCGATTTTTGTGCCTTCCACTTGTACGGACTACCTCAAAATTCGTGCCCAGAAAACTGTATGGGGTTCCTCAAAATTTGTGTCACTTCTATACAGAGCAACAATTAATGTTGTTGTACGAACCTTGAAAATCGTGCCCAAAAATATGCCTTGAGATGCGTGTTGTATGGAAATGTATTTATGGATGATGTACGGTCTTGGGAATCATGTCCACTGCTGCTCTCTCTCATTTTGCAATTTCTCCTCTTTCTCTGCTCTCCAAAACTCATGGATGAAAAAAAGAATGTCTCTCATGCCTTGCAAGGGCCCACAATGAATTAGATGGATGGATGAGATTAAATGCACAGTTAATTCTCTCCAAAATTAATTTCACTCACCTCACTTAAATTTATCAAAAAGTCACTTTAATCTCTAAACTGAAAATTAAAACTCATCTCAAGTCATTAATTGCAAGGGGCATGTCATTTTCCCCTTTTAAGTGACTTACGAAAAAAATCACTAGGGGAACACTTTCCTAGGTACAAAAATCAACACTAGAGGAGGATGTTGTGCACCAGTCAGACTCGGAAATTCCTCCAAGGCATGTTGATTGAAGGTCGACTCCCATATGAAATTTTTTATTGGTTCTCTCTACTTCATGTTTTGTATATGTATATATTTGGTGTGGTTTTGTTGGAGCGGTTTATTCACATGTATAGTGAGATTTTTTGTCTAAATTGGGATATAGTGTTCTAATTGTTAGGAGAAAGAGGGTTTTGGGGGACAGAGTTTACCATTTTTTACCTCCTCAAAATCAAGGTGAATTATCTTGTAAAATTATAGTTCTCGTCGTTAATAAAAAAATATTTATTCATTTTTTATTAAAATAAAAATAAATAAATAAAAAGCTTTAATTGTATTTAAAAAAATGTGTAAATATCACATAATTATACACTTATAAATTTATAATATAAATAACATTACCTTTATTAAGCTATTAGAAAATGCATTGCCTCAATATAACTTAAAATTTATAATTTTTACCCACAAGACATAGAATAAGACATAGAATAGACAGTAATTAAGAATACGGTTAAAGTACTCCTTGCATAAGGTCATCCGTTCAAAACTCCAGAAATACAAATCTGAAAAAATTACAACCTTTAATAAATTTCATTTTAACTATATAAAAATACATCGAAAAAAAACTAACACAAACTTATACCCTAAAAGCTTATGCTACTCTTTTTTTTTCAAGTCACTTATCCCTTATGCATAGTATAATTCCAACCCATTCCTTCACTCGGTACATAAAATATCATCTCTAATCCATGATCCATGGTCAAATCACTCGACAACGGATGTGAATTTATTGAAATGACTTGGAATAATAGTTTGTAATAAAAAATAAAAAAATATACTAGTTTAAGTTTATTCGGTGAATAAAGCAAAAGCAGTACACTTTGAAGTTTGAAATAAATCATGGCAATTATGATAAACAATGGGAGGCTAAGGCACTATAATTATGTCCCTCGTCAAAGCGTGATATGTGTTTGTTTCAACGAGTCTCAAATTCATTTGTTTCCTTTTTGGTTTATCTTTCCATTAGGGGTCATGGGTTTTTACCTTTTTTTTCTCTATTGGTTTGTTTGAGTTGGAAAAATAGGTAGTTATAAAAATGAAAGAATAATGGGTTTTAAGAAGAGGTTGTGTCAATTAGTATCGTTATAATATTGAAGTATATGTTAACATAGTGTTAGGAGGTGAAGTCAAATCTTTAACATTTTCTTGTATATGGCTATCTCATCACATGGTTCTTATATGTTAAGCATGCAAAGGTGTCATGGGGAGGGTCGTTAATCCCTCTTTGTCCAAGAGTGTGAGGGATTGTACATGGCTATCTCATCACATGGTTCTTATGTGTTAAGTATGCAAGGGTGTCATATGCAGGGTCGTTAATCCCCCTTTGTCCAAGAGTGTGAGGGAGAGTCCCTTGCATTCAAGGGTTTAGGGATGAAGCCTCCAAGGAAAAAATTTCTAAACCCTTCTAGTGTAATTTGGTTCCTTTTGCAACCCGCATATGTATTGTACAAAATGGGAATGATATCTAGCATTGTATCACAAGAAAAGAAAGCATTGTAAGATATTTATCAAGTAATAAGAAAATATCAAAGCTATCATTGCCTTGTGGTTTTACTTGCGCACAACAGGGTTTCCACATAAATATCATGTTCTATAGATATTGTTGGTTGCTTCAATTTTTATATTTTTTTGTAACGCATAGCTCAATGTATAGAATAACACACATAAATTGTATTACCTTAATATATGATAGAGTGATACATAGGATCATCTATATATACTTCTCAAAGTATCACTAACACATGCAAAATAAGAAATACGGTTACCTTTTATCACCTTAGGCACAACTAGATCTCCATCTTTGCATCCACCTATGCATCAGTGGATCTATTCAAGACCACCATCCAATCTATTCAAGGTCGTCTTTGGTTGTTCCAAATGCACTATCTAGTTAACCTCTTATTGACCTTTTCGTCAGCATTCCACTATTAACGAGATTATACCCACTGTCTCCAAAGGATCTAGAGATGTCATGAACATGTTTGATCAACACCCCAACGATATGGTGTAATAGTCACTGGAACCATAATTTTTCAAAGTTTCAATTGAATCACTACTTAACAGTCCATGAGAGGAGCTTAACAAAGCAACGCCTTAAGCTTGCTCATCAAAGACAACATCCCCATGCAAATAAATTTGTGTTTGACTATTTCAAACAGCCTATATGCTTTTAACTCGTCGGAGTACCCCACCATAATATAAGCATGGTTCTTTGCATACAACGTCTTCTACTTATCATATAAAATATAACCACAAGCTATACATACAAACATTTTATATGTCCTATTCAGGGTTTCTTACCACTATTTCTCACGAGGAGTCGTCATTTGAGGTCTAAAATGGGCCTCTTAAGAAAATTACCTTTAAAAAAACAATAAATGCTTATTTTCAGCCAACAATATTTAAAGACTAGTGTTACAGGGAAAGAAAGAAAACTACATGTTTCCATGTATTTCCATTTATCTCCTTGTAGCTTTACTAAAAGTATTAAGCGTAGGTATTCATTGGATGCAAAAAAATTGCATCCAACAAATACCTATGCGTGATAATTTTGTGTTAAATGAATACCTATGCTTCATACTTTTAGAAAACCTATAAGGAGATCAATTGAAAACATGTGCAAAATGTAGTCTTATTTCTTTCTCAACACTATTCATAACTCTTAATTTATTATTTTCCTTAGGGATGTCATTTTATGCCCCAAATTTTCCCTAATGATCCCATACTTCTTTGGGCAAAATCTTGTTCAAAAGGAATTTTGAGTAGTAGATAACCTCTGCCCCAATCTAGGTGGAATTCCTCTGTCATGAAGCAAACACCATGCCATTTCAACTAAGGTCAAATTCTTCCTTTCAACAACATTGTTCTACAAAGAGATATTGTGATGTTACAAGTAGCTCTCAATTTGTTTGCTTACATATTATCTTCCATTGTTAGATCCTAGACATTTCATGAGTCAGTTGCATTGTTTTTTAGTTAATACCCTAAATTCCTTACTTTTCAAAGACGTGATCCTTCTTCATCAAGAAATATAACTAAGTTTATCTAGAAAAATCATCAATGAAGTTTAAAACATACCTTGCACTCACTAATGATGGTCAATTCATTGTACAAAGTTCACTATGGAAAAGTTCCCATTGGGTCTTTTCTCTCCACGTATTTCCTATTTCAAATGCAATATGATAATGCTTTCCAAGCACGTACCCCTCGCATACACTATCAAAGGGTACTACTCTAAGAAATCAATTGATCGTATTAAACTTCACCATTAATTTCATGTTTTAAAATTTTAGATGTCCAAGCCTCTCATGTCAATTTTTGCTCATCCTTTATCCTAGCTATAAGTGCAATCACCTTGGATCCTAATTAAGGAAATCATAGAACTTACATAGACTATCTTTAGGGTCAAGAATACCCTTGACAACAATAACAAAATCATTGTTAATATCTTTCACAAAAAACCTATCGAGCTAGAATTCAACCTTCATGTCAATGTTGGTTATTTGGGGTACATAGAACAAATTGGTACTAAACTTGGTATATGATACATATCAATGATTACACCATTCTTATATTCGACCCTTCCACAACTACCAATAGTAAGTGCATAATCATCGACAACAAATATTTCTTCTTTTGTAGCTTTACTTAACAAACAAAAGAGAGAAGCATCCTTACTCATATAATGGTTACAACTAGAATCAACTATCCACTCACTTTTAGAAGTGTGAGCATTGTCTCCCTTACCATCTAAAATTTTAATGTTGCAAGTCAATCAGTTAATTAGTCAACACCTTGCTTTCAAACTCCTTAATCTTATCCTAATTAAGATCTTTGATCTTCTTCCAGAAAACCTTATCAACATTTCATGTCTTTCCATAGTATCAACAAGCTTTCTTGGTAACCATCATGATCTTTATCCCAATTATATTCTTGTAGTTATATAGATATTTTCCCTTAATGAAATGAGCTTGTTACTTCTTCTCACTTTTACCTTGATCAAGAAACTCTTCATGTGCCCTAATTAGAAAACCATAGAAAGAATCAAAGGTATAGTCCTTACCATATTCTTTTTTGAAATCCCAACTAGCACAAAATATCTAACAGAAAACATCATAGGATGTCTTCAAGTACATCAAGATTAGTTCTATAAGCTAATCATCTTTCTTCAAAAAAAATTCACGTTCACCCAATTCTAGTTGGATGTCTCTCACTAGAGCTAAATATTCTTCAATCCAATCAAACGAGAGAGGATTAAGAGAGATCAATTCTTTCTCAGATCTACGTTATCTAAGCCTTATCAATCTTATGGAACAAAGTCTTCAACGTCTTCCAAACTTGATTTCAAAAATGATCTTGCTTGTATGAAAGTGAATCTCTTTGGAGATGTAGGTCATTATAACTCCTAGGGACTCATCCTTTTGCATGTTGTTGAACTTTTGTTGATCATCCTGGATTTTGGTACAACTACATTTGTAAATTGTCATGCCTTACTTTTTAATAGTGTTCCCATGTCTTATCCCACATACTATGGTTATGGCCATTCAATACCACATGTTCTTTCTTAGAGCTTGTAATAACGTTCAAACCCTAATCCAATCTAAAAGTAAAAAACTAAGCAAAAATACCAAATATATTTGACTCAACAAGGGCACATACACAAGAGACAACCTCCAAAACAACTTTCTGACTACATAACAGGTATCAAACCAACAACTTTGATGCATCACTCGCTTTGAGAATAAATCTCTACAATTTTCACAAATGGGAGAACAATTGACACTAGGAGATCCACTTTGTCATCAAACATATAAAAAATGGCCATGAGAATAAAGTAGAAAACTAGTTGAGCATACCTCTTACATCAACACTCCCAATTGTACTTGATACCAAGAACATGACTAAAATAAATGCTTAAGTACAATTGAATATGAAGTGGATGACCTTCGTACAATAGATATGCTTATTCATCAAGCATAAGAAAGGCCACAAGTCTGCAGGGTAACAAACTGTCTCCACTAACCTCCAGCTCTAAGACTCCTAATTACACTCAACACATAGGAGATGACTTAAAAATGCAGTCAAAGTGCATCCAATTAGGGACACCTTTAAACATATCTATGCAACACTCTTACAATGTTAATAGATCAAAGGTTATTACATTGTTGTCACCCTACTATTTTAAATTGGGAACTTATGTGTTCCACATGGGGCACCCCAATAATGCCTCATTTGATTGGCTCATTATTCCAAAGAAATAAGGCACGTCTACACTTGAGATGTTGAAATCCACATCTACACTTGCATCCCTTGTGGTATGTCCAATCTAATGAATAAGAAACAAGGTTTTCATAGTCCCTCCCCTATTCCATTACATCCTTAGTAACCTATCAACATGGATTTTCTCTCAAGTGGCAAAGCGCGACATTATTTTTCATGTGTTGTTGTCAATTGTTTTCCCTTATTGTTACCACAATTGCATGTCCTGAACTCAATTCTGCTCTAGGTACCCCAACTCATTTTCTTTCATGTATGAATTTTGGCATACCACTCATTATTTCTAGCTATAATCCTTCATTCATTAGGATTTTTTGGGAATCCCTTTGGTCTACACTAGACATTAGGCAATTCCATGACCTTTCATCTACAAATAGATGGTTAAATAATCATTAATCACACCATTGTTCACCTTCTTTGCATGTATATCCATGACAATCCTCACACTTGGGATGACACTGACTTGCCTTTCATCCACCATGCCTACAAATTTAGTCACAATTGCAAAGGTCAAAGACCCTTTTATCATCCTCTTGGTTGTTGGCCTTACCACCCCTTGACACAGTTTTAATACTTAAATCAATAGTGCACGAGAGAGATCATGAATTGGATAAATCAAATCATCCAACAAAATTAGCAAATTCATTAGTAAGTAAAAGGCATCATCACGTAACAACAACAAAAGTATAAGCAATCATTAATAAGTCCCTCGTCAATGTAAGTTGGTAATAGAGTTTGGATCTCCTTTTCAAAATATAGATCTAAAGGCCTCATCAAAATCTTAGGCCTTTGTCACGTGGTTCATACACCATCCTTGTGCACTAGGCCATGAGACCATTTTCTCAACATTATGCATGACCTTGGAATGCATCAAGTGTTTAGTTCTGAACTAATTAATCCTTATACATTACATACACCAAATCCTCATATGACTTTGTTTTTGAAAAAATAAACACATACCTGCTCTTTTACCAAGCCTAACTCTATTGTTGACAAACATGTCAAACATTTGAAAGTCCCACATTTTTATGTTCAAATTTGTTAAGGCTAGATAACACTTGTGTCAACATAACTAGTTCACTCTTGAGCATATTGAATCACACTTTCTATAACTCAATTGACAAGTAATAGAGGGTCATTGTTCTTTGGGGGGTAATGAACTATCAAATGCAACACAAGGCTCTCAAGGCTCTCAAGATCTTGAAACTTTTTCAAATCTTTCGCCAATTTCAACATATGTTAGTAAATATTGACATTCATGTCACCAACATCAACACCAACCTGCCCATCAATATCCTAGCCTAACATCAAAATCAATCCATTGACTTGAACTCTCCATAATACTTGGTTGTACCCAAGCCTACTTGGGCACTCATATCAATGTCATAAATTGCATTATTTACATGTACTTGATACGTGCACAATAAGATGCATCGAGGAAAAGTCAAAATAGGTTCAAGGGAGTAGTTGAAGATTAATATATAAAATAGGTTGGAGCTCCTTGAAATGTACATATCTTTTATTGGACGACTTTACCTCTTATAAAGTGTCCAAATCTCAAATACAAGAAATGTGACATTAACTAGGACTTCCCTAGTTAACATGGCCACTGTAATGCCATCTCTCAATGTTTATTTTCATATAAGTATAAGATATTTCCTTGTATAGGTTTGTTTAATGGGTGTGATTTTTAGCACTCTCTTGATTTTAGCTCGTGGTTTAAAATTTTTAAGTTTTCTTAATTGCTTAGATGATATCTTAAAAAAAATTTCACTAGTAGGATCACTGAAAGAACGGGAAGCATAGAAACACAAAGAACACAAATATTTTCCTTGGGGAAACCACAAGGGAGAAAACCCCGCAAAGCTTCCTTAGTATAAAACTCAACCAGAGCAGTGTAAAACCCAGACAACTACTTCTCTCTTCTTTCTGGCGCACGTGTTCTTCTCTCTCTTGCAAACTTACTTAAGTGAGTGTGTACAAATGAAGGGGAGTGCCTCCCAATTTATATCTGTCACTTTACTTGAACTAGGACCTAACAGGGCCTACTTGTCTAACTAACAAGGCCGGATTGTCTAGCAAGACACCAAAAATAACATTTCTTATAATGACACTTAGGTACTATTGACCCGACTTACATCCGAAGGTTTACATTCATTCTTTCAATGACTCTTACGTGACCAAACTCATCTTCTGGTGGAGGAATACAATCAATACATCTGGAATATCTTCTGAAGTTATAATACTTTAACACTCCCTATTAACTAGGAAGGTATTCAACCAAGGTAGCAACTACTACCACAGTTGTACATCTGACTGGTGAGTCTTTATATGAAATAGGAAGTTTTGGAACACCATCATACATATTCATCATCGATCTCAGCTGGATCATCTTCTGCAACCTCAGTATGTAAATATTGAATCATCTTATATGTGTACTAGATCATATTATATCGCATTAGTATGTGGATACTGAATCATCTTCTTCAACATCAGTATGTGAATATTGAAATATCATATGCAACATCGGTATGTAAATACTTAAACAATAACAACATCATTAGCATGTTGGTACTAAAACATCATCATCAATAAATGTTAGATCATCATCTGCATCACCAGCATATATATGTTGGAACATCATCATCATCAACATAAAAATGTTGAAACAACATCATCATCATCAGTATAGAAATATCGAAGCTATCTCAACAATCATCTCAACAATCATCAGTATAAAAACACTGAAACTACATCTTTCCCACTAACTATCTCGAAGCAGTATCTTGGTGAGTTCTCTGGTACATCCATCCGAGCATTTTGTCTAACTTACTAACCCTTTCGAGTCAACAAACCTAGTTATATAGATGGATCTTCCTGGGGACCAACAAGCCTTGTTTTATCTTACTAACCCACTTGGGCTAAACCGGTCTAGCCAGACATAATAATCCCCCTAGGATCAACAGGCATCGTCTGACTTACTAACCCTTTCGGGTCAACAAGCCTAACCAGAATCACCCTACTCTAGGTTGAATTACCACCATTGATTCCTTCTACCATCACTCCCTCTCTTGAGAAAGGTCCTTTCGGACTACGCCAAGCTTGTCTCAAAAGTATTCAAACTTTACACGATACAAAGACTTAGTCAACACATCTGCCACTTGTTCCTCTGGAGCAACATACTTGAGCTTTACAGCTCCCTTCTGAACCATATCCCAAATGTAATGATATCTAACTTCGATATGTTTCGTCTTGTCATGAAATACCAAGTTTTTTGTCATCTTAATACAACTTTGATTATCACAAAGGATATCAGTAACATATATCTCTGCATTAAATAAACTTGCCAACATCTTGCGAAGCCATACTGCTTCGCTACAAGCTGAACATGTTGCAATGTATTCAGCTTATGTCGTGCTAAGTGCAATACTAGTCTGTTTTCTACTAAACGATGAGATCATGCATGATCCCATCTAAAAAAACATCATGAAGTGCTCTTTCTATCTTCGACACTTACTACCCAATCTGAATCTATAAATCCATGTAATATGATCTCGCCATCTAATGCATTTCTGAGACCATAGTCTAAAGTCCGCTTTAGATATCTCATAACATGTTTTGCTCCAACTAGGTGAATATGTTTGAGATTCACCATATATTGAATTAGAGTGTTTATAGAAAAACATATATCTGGTCTTCTATTGGTTAAGTACATTAGAGAGCCAATAATTTGTCTTAATAAGGTGGCATCTACTACTTCCGAAGTATCATCATTCAATAGGTTCAAATTTGTTGGTGTCATAGTAGTCATAGCCTTGCAATATATCATCCCAAATCTCTTTAGGATTTCTACTGCATATTTTCCTTAGTTTAGGAAAATCTCATCTGGATATTGTCATACTTCAAGACCTAGAAAATAGTGCATCATTCCAAGGTCTTTCATCTCAAATTCTACAGCAAGCTTTTTCTTATATTCATTGATGGGCTTATCTTCACCTGTCAAGAATAGATCATCCACATATACTAGTAATATCATAATTCCATCACCCTCAACTTTATAGTAGAGGTTGGAATCTACTTTACTCTTGGTAAATCCTAAACTCATCAAGAATCCATCAATCATTCCATATCATGCTCTAGGTGATTGCTTTAACCCATACAATTCCTTCTCGAGTTTACATACATGAGTTTCCTGATCATCAGTCTTGAAACCTTGCAGTTGTTCGATATATACTTCTTCTTTTATCAAGCCATTTAGAAAGGTTGTCTTTACATCCATCTGATGTAACTTCCACTTCATATTGGATGCTAAGGCAAGGATAGTTCTAATTGAGGTGTACCTAGCTACTAGTGCAAAGGTCTCCTCGTAGTCGATTCCTTCCTTCTGATAGAATACACGAGCTACAAATCTTGCCTTGTACTTCTCAATACTACCATATGTTGAGTGTTTTGTTTTGAAGATCCATTTCGAGGATACCACTAACTTGTCTTTTGTTCTTGGTACTATTTCCCATACAACATTCTTTATAATGGACTGGTATTCATCGACCATTGCATCAACCCACTCTTTTGTTTCTTCTTCAAAAAATGTTGGTTCTTTAACAACGAGATCACACATCAAAGCTACATAACTAGGGTATGGATTTGGACTCTTTCTTTATCTGATGGTTCCTTCTAGGACACCATGTCTTTTTGCTTCTTCGATTACTTCACGAGCCCAGGCAGGTCTTCTCTTTCGTGATATCATTTCACTGGGAATTCTTCAGGTCTCTGAGGTTTTTTCATATCATGATCCTCGGGAATCTGATCTTCTTCTTCGTTCCTAACTGGTTTAGGACCTTCTACAGCTCTGGGAGTTTCATGCTCCTCTTCATCTTCCTTGTCTTTCTTTGATTTTCTGAAGGTTGTATCATTCTCAAAGGTAACATCTCTGCTTAATTCAATTGGACAATATCCTGGGATATAGATTCGATAAGCTTTTGATTGATCACTATATCCTACAAACAATCCCTTCTTTCCTGAAGGATCTAACTTTGAACTTTTCTATCGAACAACCAAATATCTTTAGGTGACTTACTTAAGGATTTTCTTCGGTAAACATCTCTTCCGGACTCTTGTTCCCAAGGGTAATGTGGGAGATTCTAATCTGTACATATACTGTTGTTCTGGTTGCTTCTGCCCATAGGTACTTAGATAGATCTTGATCATATCTTTCACGACTTCCATAATAGATCTATTATTTCTTTCTACCACACCATTTTGTTGTGGATTATAGGGAATGGTGAGTTCCCTCTTAATCCTAGCTTCTTTGTAGTACTCATTGAATTCACTTGATGTGAACTCTCCTCCATTATCTGACCTTAAGATCTTGATCCTATTTTTATAGAGTTTTTCTACTAGGGCCTTAAACTCTTTGAACCTTTCAAACAGTTCATCCTTCTTTTTCAAGAAATATATCGACGTCTTGCGGGAGTAGTCATCAATAAAAGAAGCATAGTAAACATACCTGCTTAGTGAAGTAGTTTACATTGGCCCGCATATATCTGAATGAATAATATCTAAGATCCATTTTGCTTTGATGTCTCTGTTTGGATAAGGGTTCTTAGTATTCTTTCCTTGTGCACATCTTTTGCACACTCCTTCCGGATCTATCTGAATATCTGGTAAACCAGTCAAAACCTTGCTCATAATTGGCAATGCTTTGTAATGTATATGAGCAAGCCTTTTGTGTCATAGCTCACATGGGCCTATGGTACTAGTCAACAATGTTGAATCTACATGTCCCTTTAATCCATAGAGTCCTCCTTCTTCAACTCCAATTACTACTGCATTATCTATAGTTTTTCATTTTGTCCACATGAGGACTTCTCCATCAACAAAGAAACTATGAACCCTTTCTTATCTAAGGTTGAGATAGAAAGAAGGTTCTTCTTCAGTCATGGGACATACAGAGCATCCTTCATCTTCATGGACTTTTCAGAGTCCAACTTATAGGAGGCTTCTCCCATTTCTTTGATGGGATATTGGTAATCATCTCCAAGCATTACTTTGTGTGGGGACTCCTTTTGTACAAGACATGAGAGCAAGTCCTTGTAACATGTCATGTGCTTGGAGGCACCACTATCTACTAGCCAAGTGTCATTCAATGGTGAGACTGAACCTGTGAGTGCATAGATCAAGACAGATTCTTCACTGGAATCTTCATTCTCCTTAGCTTTCTCTTCATCTTCTTGATCATTGTCTTCAGCAGCATGGTCCTGGAATCTTTTCTTCTTCTTGACTCGTTCTGCTTTCATGGGACAGTTTATAACAATGTGTCTCATTTTATGACAAGTGAAGCATTCATAATTTGAGAAGTCTTTATTGGACTTCTTAAACCCTTGAGTCTTTCTAGGAGGATGGTCATAACTCTTTCTCTTGTTCTTTCCTTTGATATGGACTGCCAAAGCTTGATCCTCATTTTCATTTAGCTTCTCTTCTCTAGCTACATTCTTCACATCACTGTCGGAACTTGGTTAGTCTTCTTCTTGAATAGATTCCTCGAATAAAGGATTCCCAATCTCTTGGAAGACCATTCAAGGTGGTCATTTCAATTTATGCTTCTTCAACCATATCACCAATAGCTTCCAACTGCTCCTTAATTTGAGCTACTCTTGTAAAATATGATTTCATGGTTTTTTACTTTTGAGCCTTTACACTTTTGAGGTGATTCCTCAAGGTCGTCTTTCTATTGACGTTTCTTCCTTCAAATAGGTCAGATAGAGCATCAAAAAAAAAAATTGATGTCTCCCTTGAGGATACTTGAGGACTCAAGTTATCTTTGATGGATTCAGCTATGATCCTATTAGCCTTTATCATATCCTTCTTGTATTTGGACTTGGCTTCAGTTTCTTCTTGTTCTGCAACTTCCTCCTTTATAAATCCTCCTAGATCATTTTCTTCTAGGATGAGCATGATCTGATACTTCCATGCTCTAAAGTTTTCAGCACCTTCAAGCTTCTCATCTAGCTTGGTATTCTTTGTCACCTTTTAAGAAAATGAAAACTTCACATGGAATTAGGAATAGTACTTAGTTGATGAATACAACCTCTGGCTGACCTTCTTCGCAATGACCTAGGGTTTGATGTAGAAACCCTAATTTTTCAATTGGGATCACTAGTAAGGTTGAGTGATGGAAAAGATGCACCTTTCCGGGGCGAGCTAGACTGTATCTTGCTTTTTCTGAGATTGATGATGGAGTCTCGGGAAAACTGAATCCCTAGTTCTTCCCGGTAGTAGTGTCTGGTCCAAAACTGAAAATTCTTGGAATTCAATTTTGTTTCCACAGAAAAATGCGCCCTTCTGGGACGAGTTGAGTGAGCCCTTTTTTCTGGTTGATCTGTTGAGGGATTTGTTTGGAGTATATTAGGGGAATTTTGAGATCTAAAATGGGCCTCAAAACAAAAAGTACCATCAAAATCAACTTTAAAAATACCAATAACATTCTAAAGATTGGCATCATCTATTATAGTTTACGTAGTATTGCTTGAGTTAAAAATACTTATTTGTTAAATTCTAAATAATAAATACAAACCCATAATTAACAAATACTCGTAATAAAAAAATTATTATAAATTATTTTAAAATGTAATATTTCTAAACCTAATATTTAAATACTTTATAATACTTTCATATATAATAAATATGTTAATAAAAAAATATTATTACAAACATCAAAATCAACGTCAAACTTTCATTCACGGATGCGCTTCACATGATGAATATGTGTTAGTATTAAACTTATATAATACATTATATAGGAGTAGAAATCATTCAAACTTTAATTTATGTGTACATAGTACTTATGTAATGAATATGAGGTAGTTATTATATTAAACTCAAATTCTAAATTCTAAACCATACATATTTAATATATTATATTAAACGCATTGTATATATTTAAGCTTTAATGTGTTATCTTAACAAATATTTGATTATATTTATATATATAATTTTTTTTTTATATATATATTAAATTTGTTATAATGTTATAATAATATTGTTATAATTAATTATTAGGGTTTTTTTGTTTTTTGGAGCGACGGTTTCATGGTGAGCGAGTTTAGGGTGACAGGGTTTTCCTGCGGGCGCTCGGTATGGGCTTGAGCCCACCAGATCCTGTCATAGGCTGACGGTCTCGCCTGCACACAATGATGGACTGACAGGCTGGGGTTTCCTGTTACTGTCATGCACCGAATCTGAAGACACTTGGTGGTGTTGCGGGTCTTGAGGTTATCTCCGACAGGTACACATGGGGAGGTAATTTATTTTTTAACTTTTTTACTGTGCTTCCCAGCCTGCCATGAAGATGACGGAAGAGGATCTGGTGGACTATTCGGTTGACCCACTGGAGGAGGGTATTTTTCAGTTTTCTCCGTTCATAGGCTCGTTTGCTGAGGTGGAGGCCTCTGGGCACTGTTGGTCGGAGTTATTGGGTGTTGCAAACCCCTCGCCGCTTGTGGGTGACGGTTTCTCGCCCTTGGGTTTTCTTCTTTCCTCGCTTGGCGCTATTGATTTGCCGGAGGAACCATTTCTTCTTTCACCTGGAAAAATTCCTTATGTACAGGGTGTGTCTGTGGGTGGTTGTCCCACGGCTGGCTTTCCGAGGACGGTTGATGGATTGTGGCGCGGTGACTCTGGAACCGATGGGGGTTTGTTGAACGCTGTAGGGGTGGAACCCCAATGGGGCTTCGTCGGTAGGGCCATTGGTGCACAGGAGCAAAGAGGTTGTCCAAGCTTGGTTTCCAAAGAACCATCATTCGAATGTGGAGCTGAAGGCAGTTCTGGCATAAATGGTAGGGGTAGGCGATGAAGAAAAGGGCCGAAGATGACGCCTATAATTAACGACACTATGGGTGAGGATATTAGTTAGGATATGATGGAAACCTTGGACAAATTTACTCTGGTCGAGCGCTTCATGGGGAAAATTATGTCTGTCAAGGCTGTCAATAATTGGGTGGCGGATTGTTGGTTGGGTGAGCTGGGGGCTGTTCCTACTGTGGAAGGGCTAGCGCGGGCCTGGTTTTCTTTTAAATTTTAGCTCAAGAAACATCTACTTTGGGTCCTCAATCGAAATTGGTCCTTTGAACAGGCCCCGGTCCTGCTGAAGAAGTGGCATCCTCTGTTTGATGCTAGTCGCGAAATGGTGGATGTTGTTCCGACTTGGGTCAGACTTCCGAACCTGCCGCTCCCATTCTGGACCAAGGAGCATTTCATGCATATCGGTAATTTGCTGGGCACTTTTCTGGAGGCAGATTATTCCTTCAATGTCACTAGTCTGAAGAGAGTGGCCCGCATTCTTGTCAGTATCAACATCAGAAATAGGCTTCCTGGGGTTATGAGGATTCCCTGGAAGGAGTATTCGCATTTACAAACCTTGGACTATGAAAATGTACCTTTTCGTTGTTGCAGATGTCACGAGTATGGACACCCGGCGATTGATTGTCCACATTCGGCTCGGGCTAAGGTTGATCGACATAAGGAGGACAGCAACTCTTTGTCTGGTGGCAAGGGGGAACACTCAGTGCCTTCTTCACTGCCTCTTTCATCGGTGGGTCTTCATATTGCTTCTATAGAAGGCAGTGAGGCTGACGTGGTTCCTCCCCTGCTGGTTGATGCTCCGGACAGAATGGTTGGAGAACCCTTTCTAGTCGGTGCTCTGGGTACTCCCTCTTTCACTCTTCCTTCGTCAATTAATTTATTTACTAGACATTTAAATGTTTCTGGTATTGACTGGATGGAGGGGTTAAAGAAACTTTCCCTCAATTCTATTGAGATACGGTCTCCCATCTCTGCTTCCATTGTTGAGGAACCCCCCTATAGGGCCAGTTTTGGAATCGGTTCTGCATGATTCGGTCCACTCTCCTTCAGAATCCTCTGACTCAAGTCATTTCCTACGTTCTTGCACTAAAGGTGGTTCTGGAGGCTTGGGAAGAAACCCTGTTGTTTCTACTAGAGGGAGGGGCAGAGTTTCACACCTTGCAAGGGCACAATACCGTGCCATGAAGGATGTTCTAGATGGTAAAGAGATCTCTATTGATAGGTCACTTAGAGCAGTGAATGCCTGTAAGAAGGGCAAGAGATGAAGATCATTTCTTTTAACTGTAGGGGTCTTGTTGGTCCCCATAAAAGATCAGCCTTGTGGCAGGTGGTCGAAGTTGACCAACTTGAGATTATGCTACTTCAGGAAACTTTGGGGGTAGTTTTAGAGGTGAAATCTAAGCTTGAATGTTGGTTTGGTGGCTAGTGCTTTGAGACTTTGGATGTTAGAGGTTGTTCGGGTGGTTTGGCTATCGGTTGGAACACTAGATGTGTTAAATTTCTTAATGTATGGGGTATGGATTCGGTCCTGGGCATCACTATTAAAGCTCTGGACCTGGAACTTTTGATATTATCAATATATATGGCCCTTATTTAAATAGAATTCCTTTCTGGGATACTATTTTCAATCATTCCCTTTTTAGAGGGGAAAATCTGATAATTGGTGGGGATCTCAATTTCTCTCTGGCTCAAGCTGAGGTCTGGGGGCCTCATGCAAGCCCCGATTCACTTACTGACTATTTTACTAGGCATTTGGTGGACAAAAATTGGTTGGATGTGGAGCCTGTGGTGCTTAAGCCTACTTGGAAAAACAACAGGTGTGGGGAGGGGAGGGTGGCGAAGAGACTGGATAGGTTTCTCGTCTCTGAGAGGATTGTGGACAATCGTCATCTCATCCGACAATGGGTGGGGAATGGGGGACTCTCAGATCATTTTCCCATTTTTTTGGAGCTCAAAGATGGGCCGCATAAACCACCATGTCCTCTTAAATTCAACAAAATTTGGCTCAAAGATGACAGCTTTATTGATCTGATCACCAATGGTTGGGCTCACTTTACTCCTGGGAATGGGCTCACTGCTGCATTTCAATTTGCAGCTAACCTCAGGAACTTGAAAGAAGTGATTAAGCCCTGGGCGTATGAAAAAAGAAAGAGGGATCTCAGAGATTTGATTCAAGTTGAAGCTGAACTTGTTGTGATTTATGATCAAGTGGGTGGTGGACTTTTAGATCAGGTGGACTTTGATGTCTTGAAAATCCTGGAGGGTCGGAGGACTTCGCTCCTTTTGGAGCGAGAAGAAACTTGGATACTGAAGAGCAGGGCAACTTGGCTTGAATGTGGGGATGATAACACAAAAAAAAATTATGCTTATGCCAAAGGCAGGAAGGCTGTCAACACTGTCTGGAGCCTTGAAGATGACCAAGGTCATGTTTATGACACCTTTGACAATATGGCCTCTCTGGGTGTGGAACATTTCAAGAATATGTTCAAGGCTCCTGAACATGCTACTCTTGTTGAAGTCATCAGAATTGTGAAGATGTTTCCGAGTTTTGTGGGGCCTGATGAGAATCACTCCCTGATGGAGGAGGTGACGGAGGAAGAACTTAAATGTGTGCTTCAGAGTTTTCAGAAGGATAAGAGTCCTGGGCCGGATGGATGGACAATTGAATTTTTTCTAGAGTTTTATGATCTGTTAGGTCAAGATCTTCTACATGTGGTAGAAGATACCAGGACCTCTGGATGGATTCCGGCGTGCTTCAATTCTACTTTCATAGCGCTTATTCTGAAGGTGGACAACCCGATGTCGCTGAATGACTTCAGACCTATCTCACTCTGTAACTGCATCTATAAGGTGGTTACAAAAGTGATTGCTAGCAGGTTTAAACGGGTTCTTTCAGAACACATTTCGGACGAACAGTTTGGTTTCTTGGAGGGCAGACTGATTCATGAAGCAATTGGGGTGGCACAGGTGGGTCTGCATAGCATGAAGGCCTATAATATCAAGGGTGTTATTTTCAAAATTGACCTGGCTAAAGCATTTGACAAGGTAAGCTGGCTATTTATTCTTTTGTTGTTAACTCACCTGGGTTTTGATATTGCTTTTATCATATGGGTTATGAGCTGTATTACTACTGTCTCCTTTTCGGTCCTGATCAACGGGGCAGCTTCCCCATTCTTTCATGCAGAACGTGGATTGAGGCAGGGTTTCCCACTGTCCCCTCTCCTCTTCTTGCCGGTGGCAGAGGGACTTAGTCGGTCAATTAAGGAGGCGATTCGGTTGGGTACATTCTTTGGGTTGCAACTTTCTCAGAATCTGCATATCTCACATTTGTTGTTTGTGGATGATATGTTGGTCTTCTGTTCGGGCTCTGTCAGGGATTTTAATACCTTGGATGATATTCTGAATCTTTTTTCAAAAGCAACTGGCATGAACATAAATTTTGGTAAATCCTCGATAACCTCATTTCGATTATCTAGGGAAGAAGAGCAGGCCCTTCTAGCTCTTTTTTCGTTTAATCTCGCAAGGCTCAAGGAGGGCTTGCAATACCTGAGTTTCTTTCTTAAACCAAATGACTATTGGAAGCGGGACTGGGTCTGGCTATTGGAGAAACTGGAGAAGCGACTCAAATCATGGAGTCACCGATGGCTTTCAAGGGCTGGTAGACTTGTGCTGGTTAAATCTGTTTTGGAGGCCATACCTGTCTACTGGATGTCATTGGCTTGGATCCCTAAAGGTACACTTGAAAAGGCTCGCAGAATTTGCTTTCGATTTCTTTGGAGTGGTAAACAGGAAGCTCATGTGACTTCATGGGTCAGGTGGGAAAAGATTGTAGTTCCAAAAGGATTGGGGGGTTGGGGCCTCAAAAACATATTTCTTTTTGCTAAATCTCTGGCAGCAAAAAGTAGTTGGAGAATTTTAAAAATGGAAAACCTGTGGCTTATGTGATGATTCAGAAATATATCAGTCCTGACTCACTGGAGGACTAGATTAGGAGGCCTGACAAATCTCATGTTGGGGGATCCATCTTCTGGAAAGCTGTGGTCAAATCCTTTAATGTTATTGGTGATGGGTTGGAAATGGAAGGAAACTCGGGGTTGGGGAGGACCCTTGGGCTGGGTGTTTACAGCAACACATACTCCTAGAAAACACTAAACTGGAGTTGTGAAATGCTAGTATTTTCTTTCTTCATCGACTCGCGGCTCCTAAACAATCGATCAGATGGACTCAATCTTGGATTCGGGCTGGGGACTTTGGTTTTGAGGAACCTGTTACTAGGGACTTGGAGAGATATATAGGGTCACTCACTAGAGACCACATTATTCTGCATGATAGGGAGGATGTATTAATCTAGGATTCTCCACCAAATGGGAAGTACACTCCAAAGGCTAGATATATCAAGCTGAGCGGTCTGGGGGTGGACAGAGTTGTTGTGTGGTGGTGGAAAACCCTTTGGAAAATCAATTGCCCACCGAAAAACAAGTTATTCATGTGGTGTGTCTTGGAGAATAAGGCTCCAACCTGGGACAATTTACAAAAGAGGAGCTTCCATGGTCCAGGCTGGTGTACATTATGTAAAGGGGCTGCTGAAACTGTGGTGCATCTTTTCCTATTTTTCCCATATATCATTGCGGTTTGGAAGGAATGTGCCAATATTTTTGGAGTTAACTGTTATTGGAGGGGCGACAACATTCTTCATGCGTGGGAAGAATGGAGAAGAACTGTTTTGATCGACTCTATGAAAACACTCCCTCTCCTTGTTATTTGGGGAGTCTAGATTGCTCGGAATAACTTAATTTTCTCTGAGAAATGTTGCACTCCTGAGCTCACGGCCACATTGGCAAGTGGGATACTGGAAGCTTTCCCACAGCATATTAGAGCTAAAAATCAATGAGACTCTTTAGAGGTTGTGATTGATAAAACTGTTCCTTGGGCATTCTTTGATGGAGCGGCACAAGACAATCGATGTGGGGGTGGTGCTTACCTATTTATGAGCGAAGGTCATTTATATAAGATCACGATGGGATTAGGGGAACGCAGCAATAACTTCGCCGAAATTTTCAGCCTAAAATTGTCACTCATTTTTGCAGCAGAGAAAGGGCGTCGTACTCTTGTTTGTTTTGGTGACTCTATGAATGTCATCAATTGGATCAAGAAGACTCAGGTGTGCAGACATTTGAGACTGGAAAATATTCTCACTTCTATTGCTGACATTATAGATACTTTAGATACTTTTGATTCATTTTCTTGTAGCCATGTCTACAAGGAGAATAACAGGGAGGCGGACATGGCCTCAAAGGAGGGTCTACTTTTGATGGAGGGACAGTGGATGATTAGGGAGTTGATTGATGGCACTGAACACACATATTATCACCGTCCTTTCATTGAGGGGGTGGCTCCTCTATGATCTTCAGAGTTGTTGTATTTTCTGACTATTTTTGGGGTTGTTTTTTCATGAGACATACTTTGTTGTTTCCGGTATTTGATGTTGTCACTCTTTGACAGTATTTTGGACTTATATGTTCAGAACTATATGCTTTTTTTGCTCGATTCTTATATGCTGATATGGTTGTACTTGATACTTGAGACTTTGTGTCTGCTCGAGATTGCTCTTTCATCCTGATATCGGATGTATATGTTTATCTATTGACCCGAGCAGGATTCTTATACGAATACACAAAGATGTGTATCTGAAAAATGTAATTTTGTTACTCGAAAGATGAAATAAAATTATGTTTTTTTTCCAAGGAAAAAAAAAATTGTTATAATTAATAAATTTATTTCATATATATATATATATATATATATATATATATATATGATAGTAGGTTTAACTTTTAGTTGAATAAAATAAAATAATAATACTCATTATATTTAATTTTATTTAATATATTTGTTTAAATTTTAATTATGGTTATAGATATAAATTTAAAATTTATTTAACAATACAAGTTAAATTAGGTTTTAATGAATATATGTAACCTATTTTAATATAACATAAGTTAAATTAGGTTTTAATAAATATAATTCAAAACTAAAGTATTTTATTTATTTTATTTATTAGTACTTTTAGTACATTTAGTTACTAAAAGTATTCATATTTCTAGTCATGTTAAAGATTTTTTTTATTCGTTTTATTTATAAATATTTTTTTAATTTAACTCAACCATGGTTATATAGATTGTAGTGCAAGAGGCGACTTGTAAATATTTCTTCCCCACCAAAAAACAAACTCATAATATTTTATTATCTCTTATGAGGCCCATTTTAGACCTCAAAATTCCCTTCCTTTCAGGTTGGCTCTGATACCATGTTAAGTTTTCTTAATTGCTTAGATGATATCTTAAAACAATTCCTCCTAGTAGGATCACTGAAAGAAAAGGAAGCACGGAAACACAAAGATTTTCCTCGGGGAAACCACAAGGGAGAAAACCCCACAAAACTTCCTCAGTATAGAACTCAGCCAGAGCAGTGTAAAACCCAGACAACTACTTCTCTCTTCTTTCTGGCGCACTTGTTCTTCTCTCTCTTGCAAACTTGCTTAAGTGAGTGTGTACAAATAAAAGGGAGTGCCTCCCTATTTATATTTGTCACTTGACTTGACCTAGGACCTAACAGGGCCGACTTGTCTAGCAAAACACCAAAAATAACATTTATTATAATGACTATTGGGTACTATTGACCCGACTTACAACTGGAGGTTTACATTGACTCTTTCAATGACTCTTACAGTACCAAACTCATCTTCTAATAGAGGAATACAATCAATACATCTGGAATATCTTCCAAAGTTACAATACTTCAACAAAATTTAGATGGTACAACCTTCCTTAAATTTGAGGTTTATTATCAGCCTTTATTTTTTATCTCCTATTTTTTAATGAATAAAAAATAAATATTCTAAACGAATGTTTGCAGAATAAACAACCTTTATAAAAATATAAATAATTAGATAGTACAGCCTTCCTTAAATTTGAGGTTTATTATCAGCCTTCCTTTTCTATCTCCTATTTTTAATGAATAAAAAATAAATATTCTAAAAGAATGTTTGCAGAATAAACAACCTTTCTAAAAATATAAAAAAAACAACAATTTAACAGCTTTCAAAGCTTTCAATATATTTCCTGAAACATAAGGATTTTATTTTATTTGTCCCCATACAATATGCAACAACTAGCTTCATTTCAGCAACTATGCTGCCTACAATTATAACCTAATTTTGTAATTACCACATGAATCTTTTCATTTTTCTAATATGGAAATTCACTCAGATATTCACCACTGAATCTTTCCCATATTCACGTAGATTTTGAAATATCTTCCTCTATTATATTATGAATCATCTTTGTTATGTCTTCTAACTGACAAATTTCCAATGTCACATCTAATAAAAATGCAGTGATGCAACGAACCAACCTGCAATTTGTCATGTTGTAGGCATATCTTCAATGAAATATAATCCACGGTAATTTAACTAAGCAAAGTGAGGTGCTTTTACAACCCAAGGTGGAAGAGAAAAAAAATGGCATCCAGCGTTTAATGTCCACAACAAATGAAAGAGTTGACAAAAAAAAATTAAAAAATAAAGTAACATAAATCCTTTTCAAATCTATAACCAAAAGATATGTACTTTGTTTTTTTTTATCTCTCAATCCTTAAATTAGCATCCAGTGTTTAATGCCCACAACAAATGAAAGAGTTGACAAAAAAAAATTAAATTAAAAAATAAAGTAACATAAATCCATTTCAAGCCTATAACCAAAATATATGTACTTGGTTTTTTTATCTCCCAATCCTTAATAGTTTCATTGATAAGATGGATTATACATGTATATATTTCAAAGGAAATTATGACTATCTATATCTAAAAACTAAAAAGACAAGCATGCCTATCTATTCCTAATAACCACCATGGAGAGATTGGAAGATGAGCAATTACCATACAATAGTACAAACAAACAAAATACACGTTATATACATTACTAAGAAGATCTCTATGACGATGTTTCAACTAGTCATTATATTTAAGTTTAAGAAACAGATTACCTTCAATCTGAAAAGACGGAGTCCCAATGATGTTAAATCTAAATTGATAATAATTTGTGACGCCCCGTATTAACCACCCAACTTTGTTTTAATTCGCTATCTTACAATTCGCCTGGCTTCCAAATATTGCACTTTCTAGATTTCACGCAGCTCTTTATTGAAAAGATTACACAGAAAAGAAGTTTTAGAACTCCTAGGCTAACACGATTTGCTTGGGAGAAGGATACACAGAACAACAGGGCAAAATAATGGTAAATTCAAATGCATAAGTTGAATAAATATACTGTTGAAGGTAGCAGCCCACACTTCGATAATGAACTAGTAAGGTTGTCTGTCATGAAAGGGGCATGTAGCTCTGTAGGGGAGCAGCCAGTAAAGGTGCCTGTCATGAAAGGGGCATGTAGATCAGTGGGAGAATCAACCTGGGGCAAATCCTGGGTTCGATTCCTAGCTTCAATTTTCAACATACATATATATACCCAGATCTCAGCATAGGCACAGAGTTGTATCACGGATGACTCAAATACCTCTGAAAGACTGGTTCCAGTGTTGCAGATTGATATATATATGCCCATCTGCATTGGCAGTGGGCACAGAGTTGTATCACGGATGACTCAGATACCTCTCAAAGACTGGTTCCTGTGTTGTAGATTGATAAATTATATTGTTGGGGACTCTTTGGTGGAGCATATCAAAGAGATCTGAATTTTAATAGTGCTAGTGGAGTTCTTTATCTTTTAGAGAGACGTTATATAAAATTTAAAGCAAGGCTCGGCACTAGCTGAATTTTTGGCGCTAAAATTGTTGTTGAAGTGTGCCTTTTTTCTTTCAGAGGAAAAAATACCAGCCTTTGTTATTCATGAGAATCAAAAGACATCTTTTACAATATATCATAGATACAGTGACTACACATCCGATGTAACAAGACTAAACTACAGAAAACAAAGGATCAGTCAAACTGCATCTACCAAAACAGGAATAAAGTCTGTTCATAGCAGACTTTCTCATCATTCCTGAAATGTATCAGGTCACAATGCTAAAAATGAATCGAGAGTGGTCATCAATCAAAATATCCAGAGCAAGACCTGCTAGCAGAGAGACTCAAATCCACAATAGTAGCAAATAATCTAAAAAGCTGATATCATAAAAGTGACCCATCAGCTAGAAAAGAGAAAAATGACCATCAAAAATGGTTCTACCGTCCATATGCTCAGAAAAGTGACCATGACCAAAATCCATATCCAGGGCCTGCTTAGAGAGTCTGTCTGCCAGAAAGTTATGCTCTCGATAAATATGCTTGAAGATCACATGCGGGGCCAAGAAAAGCATATTATTTATATCTTTACACCAATGCATCAGTGTAGGAACATCAAGTGCTGCCGATCTGTTGAGCCAAGAGATAATAACCTTTGAGTCTCCATAAATCAAATGAATAGGTAAACCCATAATCTGACAAACTTTTAGGATTGCCCATGAAGCCAACAATTTTGCTCTTGTGTTAGTACTCTTACCACATCCCAAGGTAAAGCTGAAGTAATGGTACTCACTTAAATGGATGACAAACCCCGCTCCCCCCAAATTATTTGATGCAGCCCCATCGAAAAAACCACAAGGATAGTTTAAAACAGGTTTTGGACCAATAACCCTTACTTTGAGCTTTTTAATAGGAGCAGGATGAGAATCTAATAAGTCAACTATTTTGAAAATCAGGGACTGCATATTAGGAATCCTATCTTCAAAGATGCAAAGGTTTCGATGGAGCCAAATACTCCAGAAAATGAATAATGGCAGAAACCTGTAGGTAGCCGATCGTAGAGTGGAGCTAAACCAATGATTCAGAAGAGAGGAGACAGAATCATATGAGGGGTAAACAAAACCAAATTTTGCAGAGTAGTGAGCTAAGACTCCGGTACTGAAAGGGCAGAACAGGAGGAGATGGGGAATATCTTCCAAATTTCTAAGACACAGAATGCATCTGCCAGGCCCCTGAATGCTTTTTTTTTGTAACTGATCCCACGTTAAGATACGATCCTTAGCTACCAGCCAGTTAAAACATGCAATCTTCAGGGGGATGCAATTAGTCCACAGGAATTCCATAGAAAAAACTGGAGAATCAAAACTGTTAACCGTGATACAATCATAGCTTGTTGCAGCCGATATGGAACCCACAAAATTACTATGTGCCCAAAGGAGTTTATCCTGCTGGTCTGATAAGAAAATTCTGCCATAATCCAGCCCCCGAGTATAATTTTCCCATAATAACTTCCGGTCCCCACTCAGATTGAGCTCATCCGCCGTGAACCAGTAATTAGTAGCAGAGGGAGTACAGTTCCTGGCTTGTTCAAGAGTAACTATACCATAATCTTCAAGGTACTCCCTCAGATCCAAAGGCAAAATGTAGGTTGAACCCAAACCTACAATAGGATCCGCACCTAGTCGGATATCCGAACCATTTCCAGAATGCCAAATCAGACCCTTACCAATCCAAGGTAAGGTTGCAATGAATCCTCGCCAAATAATTGAAGCATTTCCAGCAGCAAAAGATTTATCTCTCAACCAAATATGAACCGGCCTGTTTTTCATATATTTTACAGAAATGAGATTACTCCATAGACCAGAATGATTAAGCCCTCGCCAAAAACTTTTCATTCTCAAGGAAAGACCGAAACTGGGCAGGTGTTTTCCACCTAGAGAGATCGGTCGTGCCAATAGTTTCCAGTCAGCAAGATGAAATTTTTTATTAAATGCAGAAGAGCCCCAAAGGAAAGAGAAGATAATATTTCTGAGCTTGTCAAGTATAGTAACTGGGATTGGAAAGAGGGACAACCAGTAAACAAGAATACTCGTGAGTACAAATCGGATAAGAACAAGTCTGCCACCAATAGACAGTAAATGGTTAGTCCAATGAGAGATCCTCTTTTCGACTTTGGTGATAATCCAATACCAGTCCCTAATCTGATATCCTGTAGGCTTCAAAAAACAGCCCAGATAAACAAAACCCTTACTCAGAGAATCAAATTTATAGGGCAAATGACCAATAATGCTTTGAAGAATATCCTCACCCAAGTCATTATGAAGGAAACTGGACTTGTTTATATTAATACTCATACCGGAAGCTTCACAAAAAGTGTCCAGGATGGCTTTAAAAGCCTTCCATTCCTCAAGAGTACCAAAACCAAAAAGAATAACGTCATCCACGAACAAAAGGTGAGTGAGAATGAGGCCAGCCTTAATCTTAATACCTTTTATCTCACCCTTCCTTCTAGCCTCTTGGATTAATAGGCTCAGACCTTCAATAATCAGGATAAACAACAGAGGAGATAAGGGGCAACCTTGTCTGACTCCTCGAGAAGCCCGGAAAAAGGTAGAAGGAGAACCATTAACCAGGGCAGCAAAATTGACCGATGATATGCAGCCCATAATCCAGTTAACCCCCATCAGAGGAACTCCAATTTGCAAAAGTATAAGGCGAATAAAAGTCCAGTTGACCCGGTCAAATGCTTTTGTTAAATCTAACTTCAGGATGATAGCATTTCTTTTACGGGCTTTGACAGTATGTAAGACTTCCTGGGTAATTGCTATAGGGTCAAGTATTTGTCTATTCTTAAGAAAGCCAAACTGCTGGGGAGAAATGGAGGCATCTAAAAAAGGCTTGAGTCTCAAAGCGGCAATTTTTGAAATCAGTTTATAACATAGATTACAAAGAGAAATTGGCCGGAAATATGCAAAGGTAACAGGTCTATCAACTTTAGGAATTAGAGTGAGGAAAGTGGAGTTGATGGCAGAAGCAACTTTTCCCAAAATCCTAGAAGCATCAACCATCTTGACGAGGAGGGGGCCCAAAAGATCAAAAAAAATCAAGTAGAACTCAACAGGCCATCCATCAGGGCCAGGAGCCTTATCTTTTTTGAAAGATTTTAGGGCTCTTTCAATTTCCTGAATAGTGACAGCATTCAAAAAGGTCTTCTTTTCCTCGGGACTAATAAAGGACGGAAATAGTCTGATAACCTTCAATTGGGCAGCAATGGAAGTCAAATTATCATCTTCAAAAATCTTTCTGAAATGTTGAGTCCCAAGGGTTTTTAAATAGTGGTCATCTGAAACCCAAACACCACTATCATTCTGAAGGCTCCAGATCGCATTGTGATTCTTTCGAGCAGAGGCCACCGCATGAAAGTATTTGGTGTTTGCATCCCCATTTAATGCCCAAGTAACCCTACTTTGAAGTCTTGCAGAGTATATTTCATGTTCAATCAACTTTTGGAGATCCGCCTTAAGAGAAATGAGTCTAAGATGCTGATCATCAGACAGTAGAGCTGAGGCAGATGAGGATAAGAGGGAGTTAATCTCATCTTCCAACTGAACAGACTTATCCTGCATCTTTCGAGCCTCAATCTTGGTCCAGGTTTTAACTTTATCTTTTAGGAACCAAAGTTTATAAGAGAGGTCACACATGGGATCCATCGAGGAGTCCGAGGGAATACGAGGCCATTCATTCCTAACCATGCTAATAAACTCCTCATCCTGTAACCAGGACTTATTAAACTTAAAAGGCAAAGCACAATCAAACTGATGATCCAGCCATTCAAAAATGACAGGGAAGTGGTCCGATATACCACATCTATGGGTCCAGACCCTATATCTGGGAAGAGACTTTACAAGCTAGTCAGATAATAAGAAACGGTCAAGTCTTTTAGATATACCATCCTACCATTCCTCCAGATAGGACCAGCACAAGAGGGGGCAACATCCACAAGGTGGTAATCTGAGATAATCTTGGAGAAAAAAGGACCCAATGGATCCAAACGCACTTTGGATCCCCAGATCTCAGAAGCACTAAGTGTAAAGTTTAAGTCACCTGCCAGAATGAGATTGGGAAGGGAGAGAAGACCACCGAGAGCTATAGTATTCCAAAAGGCCTCGCGATTAATGTAGGGACCATAGCAGTTTAATATGGAAAGCTTAACGGGAGAACCACGGATGGAGGCTAAAAGAAGGATACCAGCAGCAGTGTGGAAGGCTTTACAACGCAAAAGTTTAGGATTCCATCCAGAAAGGAGCCTCCCAGAGAGGCCTTTAGCAGCAATAGCACAAAACTCCCATCCCGGACAAATCTTGGAGAAAGCAAATAAAGCAGGATAATCACTAATCATGGTTTCTTGTAACAGAATAACATCAGGAGAGAGTGACATAATCAAAGTTCGGAGGCTTTTTTGCTTGGTTAAACCTCCCAAACCACGAACATTCAGCGAGAGAAAACGCATTAAGGGTCAATCCTAGAAAGGGTCTGTGCTCTAAGAACCCTTGAAGGAGGAGAGGAGGACTTTCTAGTCGCAGCCTTCAGTCTAGAGGATAATGGTGTATAAGGGGCCCAGACAGAATCCAAATTTTCCAGAGGGGGTTTAACCGGCTTCTTCTTTCTAATCGTTACATTCTCGAATCGAATAGAATCAAGGGGGAGCACCGAAGGGGAAAGAGGGGTCCGATCCGAGAAGATACTCAAGGATTTATGGAGGGAGGGGTCAGAAAAGGATGGAGAAGCAACCGGACTGCTAGGGGAACAGGGAACAAGATTATCTTTTACAAGCGGAGGAAAGTCAGCTTCAGAAAAGAGTGGTGAATGGGAATCATCATCAGGGTTGTCAAAACTTACTATCTCCGTGGATCTATCCACCGGTAAAAGGGAAGGTTCCCTGGGAAGCTCCCCTGAAAGTGCAGGGGGATTTAAAATCGCAGAATCACGGCTAAGCAGAGAAGTGCCTCTATCTTCCACAACTAGGGGGGGTGGAAAGTTTAATACTGAAGGAGAAGGAAGCTCAGAAAAAGATATCAAGGGATTCAACCTTAAACAGCTGTCTCAAGGTTACACTTTTGGGGATTCAACCTTGGTTATAAACTGGATGAAAGGGACTTCTCTACTTTACTTCACAGTGTTATGTTAAGACCCCTGGTGGAGAGTCCAGTTATTTGTACACATTTTGAACAAATCACTTTTTCTCTTGTTTTCAGGGAACTAAACACTATCGCTGATCCTCTATCTAAAGAAGCTCAAAGAGATGAAGGAAAAACGATAGTGAGTCAGCTTCGGGACAAGGACTCCAATGACACCAGATAGCTCATCTGATCTAGTTCCTCTCTTCTTTTTTTGTTATAGCTTTTATTGGGATTTCATGTCTTAATTTCTGTGGTTGGGATATATTTTTCATTTGTATATGGAAGAAATCATGATTTTAGAATTGATGGTGTTTGAGCTTTTTGAATCCATGCAAGACCAGACACTTGAAAGCCAGTGGTGTCACGGACCTCGCAAACAGGCTCAATTTTCCGCCTTCCACGGGACCATGCAGCACTGCTCGGGAGTCACCTGAGGGCATGACCAACTTGAGGAGCTCTCCGACAGACTACAACTAACCTAACCTGCAGAAATTGTTCTCCTAAACATTCATCTCTATACTTAGCCATTTTTACAACAATGCACTTCCTACAGTACAAGTAAGCCAAATACAATACAAGAGACAAATGTATGTGGGCAGCCCGTCTTCAACTTGATGGTGCCTAATACCTATGTATAATAAAATGCTATGTTGCACGAGTTTCCGGAACGCGGGAACATTGGGAACGCGGGTACGAGTGTCCGATACGGCTAGAAGTTTCCCCTAGATTTATAGGAAACGGCAGGTTGGGAGCGGGAATAATATATATTAAAAAATATAAAAAATAATATAATTGAAAAACAAAATTAAACATATGGCATGCTATTTAAGGATTGTATTATAAAATTAAAATCTCATGCACGTTATAATTCATTGATAAATGAATCCATACTTCATAATACCATTTTCATCCTCCAATAAAATTAAAATACCATAAACTTTAAAGTATAAAATTAAAAATGCTGAAAGTAATACATAGTTCAAAATTTGGCACAAATGCCTAAGTATTACATAGTCCAAAAGTGCCCAAAGGCCAAGGCCCAAAATGTATCATAGTTACAATGAAGATGATCATAAAGTATGATCTTCAACAACAAGGCTATCCATATAAGCTTGAGCCTCACTAGGCATTGCACCTCTATGGTCACCACCACCATCATCATCATCACCACCAACAATAGATGCAATGTCATCTAAGGGTATGCCAACCAAACCTGCATTTGGTGGAGGATTATCAACATCATCATCAATTTGAGCAGCATCTTCAGCATCCACATCCCACCGTGCTGCAGGGCCCTCTAAATACTCAGGTAGCTTCCTGGAAAAAAGTCGAAGACTACTGTGCACATAAACCAGTTTCTCTACTCTCTTAGAAGTAAGTCTATTCCTCTTAACAGAGTGGATGAAACTATAAGTAGACCAATTCCTTTCAGCTACCGATGAACTAGAAACTTGAGATAGCAAGCGTGCAACAAGTTGTCGAAGCTCTTGGACATTCCCCCCATACATTCTCCACCATCCTATGGGATTCTTTTGTGCATAAATCTTGATGTCCCGCCTTGCATCTTGAGTGAATGAAGAAGGACTTAAGGTTCCAAAATCAATAAATTTCCCACGCAACACATTTGCTTCATCTGGGGTATACATCTTATTTATGGCATCAAGAAAGCCATTTTTTACCTCTTCATCATCAATGGGTAGAACTTTGTTTGGTCTCTCCATATACCACTTTGGATTAAGGGCATATGCAGCCATGTGAAGAGAGGTATTGAGTTTGTTCCATCTCTTATCTCTTATCTTATGGATTTCTTGGAAAAAATCCAAAGAAGGGTTTCTTTCACGAATTACATTCCTTACCTTTCCTACCATACAATCCATACATTCATATATTTCCCCAAGATTAGGGGAATCAAATCTGCATACCTAATCAACTCCACAATTGGAGATGTAAAAGAAACAATAAACTTACACTCACACCACCAATCCTCATTAAGAAGCATATCTTTTATCTTCTTTGCTTGAGTTGATTTAGACTCGGACCATGAATTCCACTCTTCTGCAACGACAGTGGCTTGTAAGGGGGCATACACCCCAACCATATGCTCAAGAAGAATGAAGTATGTTGCATACCTTGTTTCTGCAGGCTTCAAAAATTGTTTCCTTGATTTCATCCTATAGATTGCCAATGAGGCATGGTGGTTGCAAATGAACATTTGCGCCTCTCTTGCCTCTAAAATGATTTTTGAAATCCAGGACATTGTTAAGAGCATGTACACAACAAGGAGTCCAAAAGATATGCTTGTATCGGCTTTGGACCATCAATCCAGTTGCTTTGCAAACAGGTGCTGCATCTGTGATAATGTGTACAACATTTGAAGGACCAATCTCATCAATTGCGTCCTTCAACATTTCAAACATGAAAGTAGCATCTTTCAATTTTCCACTACAATCAATTGCTCTTAAGAAGTAGGGTCCTGCAGGAGATGTAACAATAATATTCAACAATGGCCTATGTTGAATGTCTGTCCAAAGTCCATGTTTGTTTGAGGTCCGCCATACGCCCTTGCATTCTTGTCACCCCCTTGTCTAACAATGATGTCCTCAATTTGTTGTAACCTAGGGGTGTATATCCTTGCCCAACAGCTAAGATTTTTTTCACCATTTCCTTGTAATATGGTGAACGAGTGGCATTAAATGAAATCCCATTTGCCATGAAAAAATCAGCGATAGCATCGTTAGCCTCATCCCTATGTACAACATTGTAGATTTTACGAATTTGTTCAACAGCAGCAACACTAGCAGATTTGTTCCTCTCAGGAGTAGAACCAACTTGAGACTCAACTTGGTTTAGTTGACTTTGATTCATTGGATCTTGCATATCATTGGAGGATGATAAAACCCTAGGTATCTTAAAAGGACGATCATTGTTTAAGTCAGTTTCACAGACACCTATGGCAGCCATGTAAAGCTTGGTCAACTCCATTCTTTTTTCAACATTACATGTACAACCCTTAACCCCATCACCAGCTATGCATAAAAGATGATGCCACACTCTAGTATAGCTCCCCTTAAACACATGATTGCACAACATGCACACCCATTCTTCACAACCGCCACTGTTCTTTTTCTTATTTTGAGTAATTTTCTTCACAAATTTTAACAAGGGTTTCTTGGGGTCTATTCTTTGGCTTGAGCCTAAGCTTTCAACTGGACTTGGAGTAGAATTAGTGTCTTGCTCACTAGATGGTATGTTCCCACTGTCCATGACTTGCCTGAATAGTACACAACATAGCATGTTTAAAATTTAGTTTGATGATAAATGTGCATAGTTAAAACTTAAAACAAATTGAAAATTAATCCTATTTATAATTTATTTATTGAAAAGTGTGTTCATTTATACATGCCAAATTGACATAAATTATCATTGATCAATGAACATAAACTTATAAAATCATAAATCATACCTACATACTAATATTAAATATAGTTAACTTAAAAACTTTAAAAGTGTCATTTGCTTTAAAATTTTAATTAAATATGGAATTTGATTGAAAGATTTATGAAAGTAAAGTTGTAAAGTGAAACTTTACAATTTTAATTAATATGGAATTTGAATGAAAGTGAAGTTGTAACAATGTAAAGTGAAACTTGGCATTGGAGATTGAACATAAATGGTAATAGAAACATAATTTCTAAACTTAATTGTAACTAAGCTAGATATGTAGCTTATAAAGTTATATGATATAATGATTGTATTGTATCTTTGCTTCTTTGCATATCTAATAAAAAACTTAAAATTAAAATGATTCAATGTGCCATTAAATTATATTATTTTGATTTTTTATATATACTCAAAATTTAAAATTGTACTAACTTAATAAGTTTTAGAAAAAATTTAAAAATAAAAACATACATTAAAAAAATGCAATTGACATGATAAAAATAATAAATTAAAATAGCTAATTAACATTGTGATTGATATAATTAATTATAAAAATAAATTACAATTGTTATCATGCAATTAATTCATTCATAAAAATTAAATGCAACCATATACATTACCATTCACTTAATCAAAAAATTAAAAAGTTAAAAACATAATTGAATACTTTATAAAAATTAAAATCATAAATTTCATATTAAAATTTTAAAAATTAAAAAGAAACTTTAAAATAAATTATTAATAAAATTTAGAACTTTAAAAATATTTAAATACACCATAGGCCATTGAAATTGAAATTTTAAAAAATTAAAAAATAAATTTTAAAACATTAAAAATAATTTTAAAACTTTAAAAAATATTTTAACAATAAATTTTATAATTTTAAAAATACTTTTAAAACAATAAAAATAATTCAATAAACAATGCAAAATAAAACAAGTTATATAATTTAAAATTTTATAAACCATAAACCATTAGTTTTTTTTTCAGAGGAAATCTCCACGGAAAACACAGCAATACTTCCCCACATTAGTGGATGGTAGAGGTGGTAAACCGCCGGCCATCCTCACAAATGGCCTAACCCCGAAAGACTCAAGGCTCGAACCCGTGACCTCTCCCCGTACCGAGAGAGTGTGCGCACGTCTTACCAATTGAGCTAACCCTTGGGGCTAACCATAAACCATTAGTTAAAAATTAAAACTTAAAATTAAAATAAACTATAGTATATGTAAATAAAGTTTAAATTATAAACTAAATCCTAAAACTATAAACCATATATATTATAAAATAAAATAAAACCATATAAAATTAAAATAATCTAAAGTTCTAAACTAAATTAAAACTAAACCATAAACTAAATTAAAATAAACCATAATTAAAATATAATTGATAAACCAACCTTATTGCAAAATGAACAGTAAAAAAGTGGAACGGCGACATGCCACTCAGACAGACTAGACCACTCTGTTTCCTCTGGAAGGCGCGCAAGGAGTAAAGTAGTTTGGGCTGACTATTCAGCCCTTACTTAGACACTAATTAGCTTCCCCAATCCTTCTAATTTTAACTCGGTCTCCCAACAAGGCTACGGCACCCACCCTCCAGCCAGAGTGAACGAAGTAAATATTCCCTCCCCACCGGGCACCGCTATTAAAATTTTAAATAAACTACGGTAAAGTTTAAATTAAAATAAAGTTAAATTTTAATAAACCAAAAGTTAAAACTTACCAGTCGCATTACATTACTAAAATACACAAATGCATCGTTTATCAGCATTATACCAATTTCTTTACATGAATAATATTATAATAGTAGTATTTATGCCCAAACGAAGCCAAGAGACTCGCATAAGCAGGTGTCTGGCTGCAATGAAGTCTGCTGCATGGCCAGAACGTATCTATGCCGAACTGCTTCTCAGTAGACAAGTCGCGGAATGAGGAGAGGTCACGCAACATAAATGAATGAAGACAATTCACAGCAGAGAAGATACCAATCTTGGTCTACGGGATCAAGAGAGCTGTTATGGTTTCTAATGGCGTGCAGAGGAAATGGGCTACTGTATCAGCCAGAATGGAAGAGCGTAGGACTAATACAGTAGATAATATGCTTGACGGGGAGTTATGGCAGAGAACCCAAATGTACAGAGCAGAATTGGCAGGCTAGCGGGTTGAAAATTTAAATAATTAATGCTTAGGAAACAAGAAGGGGAAGGGGATTTTACTATTTACCTTCGACTGTCTGCCGTGTGTTGCAAATTGGAGGTCTGAAGGTCTGTCGTGCCGTCTGCAAATTGGAGGGTGCCGTCTACAAATTGGAGGATGCGTCGACTGCTCTGAACTGTCCTCACATGGGGCTTGGCTGGTACCCACAGCCACACTCCACTCTCTCTCTGCTCTCTCACAGCCACAATGAACTGTGAATGCTCAAGCTGAACAACGAATGCTCAGGCAAAGTTGAACACTCAGGCGAAGGCACTGAACCAGTGAACACTTAACCGAAACCTCAAGAAGAAATGCAGAATGGATTTAACAGCAGTTGGGCATTTCCTTTATAGTATTTTTGGCAGATTAGCGGAGGGGTTAACCTTGGCAGGAGAGATTAACGTTGGCGGGAGTCATTTGCATTGGCTGAATGGTCAATTCGCCGGAAGATTAGGGTCCATCAAATCGGGAACAGCCAGCCGTTCCTGCTCGACGAGGAGCGTGTGGAAGCTCCCAGAAGGCGGAACGCAAATGGATAAGTTCCCACGTTCCCAAATTTGAGAGTTCCACGTTCCCAAAAAGTTCCGACGCTCCCGGTACCGTTCCCACAAGCTTTGGAACGTTTCGTACCCGTTCCTAAGCTCTCTGAAACGCGGGAACTTGTGGAACGAGTTCCCTGAAGCCCGGGAACGGTTCCCGTGCAACATAGATAATATGATAAGACTTGTTACAACGACAAAGGATGCCACAAACCGGGACTCATCCAAGAGCTCGCCAAAACTGGCCACGCTCACTGATACAACCAAATCCAAATCATCCATCTAGTTGTCACCGTCGCATATGCATGTACGCCTGCTCGCTAAGACCATGCCAAGTCTCATCCACAAGCTGCAACCCACTCGCAACCTGTTGTAGCTCGCTTCTTCGTTCTGCCGCTGTCAAACTCCTTCACTGAGCCACCTTGCCAAGCTACCGCTTGATATGTCGAGGTTTGCATGCTCACCGCACTTTGACTTAGCCAAATTGGCTAACTGCTGAGATGCAGAACACGCCTGTCATGGATGCCTCTACTCCCATTGCTACTCCCTGAACGACCCTCTGCCAAGTGCTGCCACCACCTACGGATCCTTCCTGACACTTCACGGCGGGACCGTCCTCAAGAACGCCCTACGCTGCTGCACCACTTCTGACTTAGGCGTTTTTCCAAACACCTCATAGACTCGTTCATGGGCCTCTGTTCCATCCTGCCGAAACGCACCTAGCCGTCTCGTCTAGAAATGCACTGCTGAACACACCTCTCGGATGCACTTCTGAGCACCTTGCTGAACACCCCTCCGCGGACGCTCAACTGGAACACGGCTTCTTGGGCGCACTGGTTTAGGGTGCTTCCACCGAACGCACTCCCGGACGCATGTCTGAACGCCTGTCAACACTTGCCGAAACGCACATCTGCTGAGCGCTCGCCAACACTTGCCGAAATGCACCTCTATTGAGCGCTCATCAACACTTGCCGAAACACACCTCTGTTGAGCGCTCGTCTTGTTGAGCGCTACTCCTTAGCGCATCTAAGCGTTGCCTTCTCAACGCTCTGTGGAAGCGAACATGCTTCTTGGAACATGCTTCCATCAAAAGCCACCTTGCGGAATACTCACCTGAGCACACCCTTGCACTTCTGCCAACGCCTTGCCAAACTGTCAAAACGCACCTCTCTTGAGCGTGCGCCATCTACAGCTACCAAAACTCTGTTTCTGTTGAACGCGCATGTCTGCAAGCGCTACCTTCTTCGCGCACATGGGCACACTTGTTGACGCCCTGCGGAAGCGCACTTCCAAAAGCGCACCTCCTAAAAGCTTGTGGAGTGCTCGCCCTACGGAGCGCTCACCCTGCGGAGCGCACTGTGGAATGTGCTTGTCTGAGGACGCACCTATCTGCAGAGCGCGCCTAACTACGGAGCGCTCCTATCTGCGGCGCGCGCCTGTCGAACGTTCGTGCTACGGACGCTCTTGCGGATCGCACCTAACTACGGAGCGCTCCTATCTGCAGCGCGCGCCTGTCGGACGTTCGTGTTGCGGATCGCGCCTACGGACGTTCTTGCGATTGCCTATCTGCAGACGCTCATCTGCGACGCACCTGCCAAGTTTGCTTGCCGCGCAACTATGGCAACACGCCTCTCTTGAGCGCTCTGCGGAGCACCTCCCCTAAGGGAGTGCCACTCCAAGCGGCTTCTTACTTGCTCTCCCCTTGATGCTTTTGGCTAGCCTCCTTTAGCCTTTTTATACACTTGGGCGCTTTTCTCATGTGGACCATCATGCCTTCTCAGCCGACTTAGCCCACTTGGCCCACTTAGCTCACTTGACCAACATGGGCATCGTTTGGACCAGCGCCCCCACCCAACAACCCATCAAACTGCCGAGTGGTGCCCATGACCCCCGCGAGGTCCAACACTTAGTCATTTTCTCGATCAAGTGCCCACCTCCGTGTGGCCCAATGAGCGTTTCACCTAAGTGGCAAGGAACCCCACCTTCGCTGGTGACTTGGCCATGACAAAGGGTGGCAATATTGAGGAGACGTTTGGAATCAGTCTGATGTTACAAACATCGGCAATATATCACCAACATCACGATATATCATGATCAGCTACATCATGATATATCATGATCAGCTCGGCGATATTATCGCAAGAAAATAACGCCATTTGAAAATATCAGCAAAAATCGGAAAATATCGCCAAAAATCAGGAAATATCGGCTGTCAAAAAATGAATTATTTTTTATATTTAATTTCACCGATATATTGCTGATGTTTGCCAACTTTTTCCCCAATAAATCCGATAATTTGTTTTTGGACCTTTGGCGATATATTCGCCGACACGATATTTGTGACATATATTTTCTTGTTTGTTAGATCTCGGCATCAGAACCTAAAGCACAGTATAAGGGAGTAGGGTCCATGCTCAGGTTCCATTCGCTCCACAGGAATGGCCCTGTCTGCTTTCGCAGCCTCGACCACATAGAGCACCATGGCTACATCAAATGCTTTGTCTCCAATGTCATCCATAACCTGGGGCAGCACGCTGGCTCTCAGATCTATTCCCAAATTCTCCAAAGCAGTGGGCAAGGGTTTCAGTCCTAGTTTAGCAATGGCGATCAACTACAAAGTCCAAGGGAACTACCCTTTTTTAGAGAGGGCACACCACAGGAGGAGTCATGTGTTTGGGATACTTCGATCAATTTCAATTTTTTGTCAAAGGGCTTGATGGACGGTTGATCTTCATACAGGTGACTGGATCTGATTCAGGGGTAGCCTTAAAAATTGTCTAAAACACCTGTTTGGGGATTATTTCCCATCAACACTAAGCAATGCCTTGTCTATGAGGGAAAACAGCTACAGGATTCTTCTCAATTGTTAGAATACAAAATTTGCAAAAATTCTACACTCTTTTTTAGTGGTTTTGTAAGGAAGGGTTGTTGGGTCTAGAGAACCATCTACTTTTAAGTTTGTGCCTTACAGGGATGTAACTCGTCCCAAGGTTCCATCTTCATGCACTCAGCTTCTAGTAATACCTACCCATATATTGTTGAGAAGATGGATGAAATGCCAGAATTGGACATCAAGCATTTGGAGGTCACTGAGCTCTTTTCCTCCCTTGAAGCTGAAGCAGTAATATGTAGATTTAAAAGGTTTTGTCCTCAGTCAGCTGATCTACACCAGTGGATTCACTCCGACTAGACCAAGCATTATGAAATTCTGTTGTGATCCATAGGTTATTTCATTGATCAGTTATATAATCCTGTTGATTATTAAAAGATCTTCGTGGAAGGTCCTGATTTCTGGGGCATAGCGAGGCTCTATGTTAACCCTTGGTTTTTGGATTTTGACCCTCCTCCAATGGTTGTATCCAAAATGTCAGTTTGGGACAGACTCCCAAATTTGTCTCTTTCCTTTTGGCATAATTTAGCTTTTAAAGACATCAAAAATGCTTTAAGTAGTTGCTTAAGTATGATATGGAGTGGACTCTGCAAGGGCTCTTCGCTTACGCTTGAATCTGCATGAAGATTGCACTTAGCAAAGGACTTCCATACATATTGATGAAAAAACTTGGCAATTTTAAATGGATTCAAACTCTGGATTATGAAAATACAGCATTTCGATGCCGTTTTGCCATGATACTTCTCATTTACATGAATCTTGTCCTCAAGCTCGAGATCCTCCCAAGAGAAAAAAGGGACATTCTTTTAAATCCAAAAGCTAACAACCTTACAAGCCTCCCCTTGTGGATGATAAAGAAGATGATGACTCAGCAGACTTGCAGGCTTCAGATTTAGAGAAAGATTTAAACGATGGAACAAAAGTTCAAAATGATGACGTAAAACAAAGTTTTGAGGTTAACGAGGAAGAAATGAATGAAATGGACCCCCACCTGGGAGATTGTAGCAATTGAAGGCATAGTTGGCTGTATAAAGAGATCCCATGAATCTGACACTTCTGAGTCTGATAAAGAACAGCCAGTGATTCAGACTCAAAATGCTGATGTTCACTTGGCCATTGAGGGACGACAGATTTGTACAGAGATAAGAAAAAAGACAAGGAAATAGATTGGATCGAGGAGAACATTCCTCAATAATGTGTTCACTTTTATGTGGTCGTTATCAGTTCTGATATAAATGTGAATCATTCGGGATATTTTTTAAAATGCTCTTGAAGCATCTGCAGAATGTAACATTTTTATTATTAATGAAAAGTTGCAATTTTATTTCCATGGAAAAAAAAAATAGGAAGAAATTCTGCTTGTGTAATATGCTGAGGACTGTTTTTGCCAATAAATTGGACTGTACTACTTATTCTTGTGATCGCTACAGGACATTATTAGCAGAAAATTGGAGAGACAATGTCTGAAAGTGCTTTTTGCACCTGAACAATGTAATTTGGATTCTATATATGAATAAAAATTTCATTTTTTTCTGTGGATTAAAAAGAAAAATAAAAACATATTAAAAAAAGGAAAACATATAAATATATATATATATATATCACTTATTTTGTCAATCCTTTGGGCATGTGATGTGTAACATTTTGAAAGCAACCACCACATGATGATTACAAAGTGCAATAGAAATGGCAACTTGGTCTTTTACCTGAAAGTACAAAAAGCACAGACGACAGATAAAAGAATCTATTACAAAATAGGCTTGGACGTTATAATTATAAATTTAGCATGACAGCACTAGAAACATTTCTTCCATACACAATCTACATCATTACATATTTATTTGCAACACTGCCTACCACATCCTTTACAAAGGAACCAAAACATTCATTACAGCACATAGGCATCAGGCTTGGAGATTGTCTCTGCTGGCTTGAATGGGAACATGATATTCTTTGGAAGGGATACACTCTCTGTCCATAATACTCTAGTCCACAAGCTGCTAGAATCGAGTGTGTTGATACTTTTGCAATCTCCTTGAATTGATCAGCTCCTGAGCAAATAATCAAATCATCACATACACTTCAGGATTGTTAGTAGAACAAAGGCAGAATAGCGTTTCAGACAAAAGTTTAAATAAAATCAATCATACCCATCAACAGTGAAGTTTAAAATTGTGACAAGAGACTTATTTGGGTTGATCAAATGTGAATACAAATAACAATAGCATAAACTTATAACTCATTGAAATAGAGTGCTTAAATTTCAGAAGTCAGATGTTTGGCATCACAGTAAAGCATCAATTTCCTAAATAAAACATATTGTCAATTAAACCATACCTAGCTTTTTGCTTCTATACATGGGATTTAAGTGAGTTTTCACCAACGATAAGACCTTGTCTTTTGCACTGGAACCAGCTTCACAAGACTTTGAACCAAAACAAACAGAACCATTTGAACTAAAACATGGGTTGTTGTCTCCGTTAGAGGCTCCATGAGAAAATACCATGTTTGCAGGATCAGTTGCTTGAAGCACATTATTACGACCTGGCCTTTGCATGATATCTCCTGATAACCTATCGACAGTTTCCCTCCCATGCATTGCGGTTGCAGGACCTTGATTGCCATTGTTTTCACAGTCACCATTCCAAGGTAAAACCGTTGCTCTCATACTTGTTGAATGTTCAGAGCACAGTGATATTAATCTAGCAGGAGGAATTCTACTCTTTAATATAGAGTTGTTATGTGAAGCGGTGGATGTGCTACTCGTTTTTGAATTTGGACCAGAAAATGTCCTCAAACTTGTATTTTGCGCAACTTGAGGAGATTTTCCTTTAAACCGAGAAGATGATGAAGCCTGATGAGAGTTTTTGGCTTTATGGTGATCATCAAAACTTGCATTCCTGCCTCCCAATGATTTTGCATGTTCCATCAAAGCCCATGCCTTATCAATATCAGTTTGATTGTCGGGCCTTTGTGTATTTGGGTTTACGCAGTTACTGGGGGCAGACTCTCTGCCTTTTCTGGATCCATAATGTGTCGTATCATTATGGCAGAAACGATATGAAGAAAACTGCTGCTGACCACTTTGTAGTGCCCTCCAGTTTTCGCGCATAGCTTGTATTCTTTCCTGCAATATGCGCTGATGAGAAAGAGTTCTTGCACCTCCAGCAGGTGGTATGGAAACAGACCCAGATGCCTGAGCTGAGTTGGCAGACAATGATAGTGAGAACTGTGCGGAAAAGGCCCTGGCTGTACTTGATAGTCTTGGTGGTTGTCTTCGAATTACCTTTCTTTTCACTCTTTTTGGTGTTGAACTTGTCACATGTCTAGATGATAGTGATGATGGTAGAACAGGTTGCTGACAAATTTCTGACACAGATTCAGCAATTACAGCTGATCCTGCCATTGATCTGTTTCTTGGGCCAGCAGCTTCATAATAAAAACCATGCACGATGTCATCAGCTTCATCTTCTGATGAACTGCAATCGACATTCCTGGATACTTCACAGGAACGGCAAAACCAATCTCCTAGAGGAACAGTCCTACCAAAGCCAACACAATATGTATGTGCTGCTGTATCACACATGTCACAGAGAAGTAGAAGATCATCATCACCCCAATTGTTACATTCAGTACAAAATACATCTCCATAAGGATCCGGAGGTGCTTCAATTCCTTCCTCAGGTATGTAAACCTGCCATGTATACATCTTATAATTTGTCAGTAATATAAACATCTACATCAAAAGGAAACCACAGATCTCACAAAAGAAACGAAGGGAGGCCATCACCAGCACCTTCAAAGGATGCATGGCACCTGACTAAAGGTCTTGTGGAAAGAAAATTAAAATAAAACTTGAAAAATGCAGGGTATTCATGTGAACAATTGGTTGACAAGAAATCGAAGGAGAACAGAGAAATTATTTGAAGCTCTATTATCAAGCTGCATATGTCTACGAATCTTTAAATGTGATCCAAAATGGATCCAAACAAGATGAATAATTTGTAAAGCTCAGTACACAAAAGCAATTCGACAATTAATGAAGGTTAAATTAAAAAAAAGGACAATGCAAGTTTTACAAATTAAAGAAAAGAAAAGTGAAGAAATTAGGACAAAGAAAAATGAAATTAGGAGAGAAGAGAACTGGGAATGAGAAATGAAAGGACAAGGACACTTGGCCTTCTCATTACGCCCAGCTTTGCCTATATCTTATGGTAATTAGACTCACAAAGGGATTATTGTTGGCGAGGAGGTGAAGATGCACAAGAGCCTGGCCGTGTAAATTGTTGAATGGACATAGAGCCATGAGCTGCATTGTAACCTTGTGTCGAAATGAAGACTGAGAAACCATTCAAGCTGGTTTTCCCATTTGGGTTCTCAGGTAAAATCTCTATATCAATTATGTGATTGATTTATTTGTTGTGAGGATCTCTTATCTGTGTTTAATATACTGCTCTTAGTTGTGTTAATGGTTGTGATGAAGAATTGCAGACTGCATTTCTTACTCAGAAATCCATTATTTTCCTTAGTACTCTTTCAATGTCAACAGCTCTAAGATAATCTCCATCAATTCCCTTCCAAATTGAGATCAAGAGCTGCTGCTATAAACTAACTGTTGCAATTATTTAGCTAAATTAGTAACTTTGACCCAGAAGAACAGCAAGTTGCTGAGTGTTGAGGCTATTGGCATCTAAGAAAAGCCTGTATGCAGCATTTCAAGTTTCTCAAAGCCATACACACCCCTTAACCATCCTGTATGCAGCAATTAATGGATTGTTGAGGCCATATGCTTCTCCTACAGGTCATGCATATCCCCAGGAAACTAATTGCTGGGCATCTAATTCCATGGTAATTCTAGATCATCTTTCACTTGACTTTGAAAGGGCCTCTTCTCCTTCTAAAGTGAAGATTGTTATTAAATTGATCGCTGGGGTAATGTGCAAGTTAAACAATGCATTCCTGTCCGTTGTTATCAATGCTAGAGCAATCCACTGGCTTGGATGTTGGTGTTTTGTAAGGAAGTGTTGGGTTAAAACATCTGAATATAAGCAGCTTTGAAGCCTGAAGAGTCCAATTGATGAAATTGGGAGAATGCTTGCAGTGATTGATCGTCATTCAATGGAATATTAAACTTAGTTGTTCATTCTTTCGAATAATGAAAAATTGAGTGTTGGAATATTCTGGCTTCAGACCAGAGCAGGAAGAACCAACTCCCCTGGACATTGGTTCGAGTAATTTTACATAAAGCATAAGCCATTAGAAGTTGAATAAGCAATTGTACAAATAGATTACATATGCACATGTAAGCAAATGGATTGAATCCTAGACAGAGCTATGCACAAACAAAGTCAGAGGTTGATTGTTTTGTTGCATGTTACATCAAAGACAGCAGCATTATGATAATAATAATAATAATCTATTTTTAAGGTCAGAGCCAAGCCAGACACCAATTTGGTGTATGAGACGCCCTTGTTTGTGGGACAAGGGCCGCCCCTCTGTGCAGCGATGTAACTGCTAAAGTCTACAGAGGTGTACATACCCTAGCCCCCTCCATATTTGAACCTATGACCTCCTAGGAGGAAACACATGTTCTTGAATCTTAACCATTAAGCCCACTCAGGTTGTAACTTGTACCCATGGGTTGTGGGCTCCATTAGAAGCTCCATGAGCAAATACCATGTTTGGAGGATCAGTTGCTTGAAGCACATTATTATGACCTGGCCTTTGCATGATCTCTCCTGATAACCTATCGACATTTTCCCTCCCATGCATTACAGTTGCAGGACCTTGATAAACAACCCTGAACAAAGATTGCAGAGATCAAGTTTAATTTCCGCAGAGGATCCATGTTTGTGAAGTGAGTGGGTTATAAGTCACTCATTTACAGATCAGTTTGTTGTCTAACACTGCTCTTGCTAAAATTTTGACATAAAAAATGGTTTATATGAATTGAGATGTTTTAACTAGTGAAGCTTCAAGCTCAAACATAACTCCATGCTTATTAGTCACACATGTTATCACTATGGTTTGGTAATTTGGCATCAACCACTTGCAACTTTTTCATCTTCATGGTCAAGCCCCACTTTCAATTTCATTGATTGTGATATCAATGACCTAGGATACTATCCAAATCACCCTGCCTAAAAGAATCCAACAATGTCTCTGAAAGGGGGTAATCAGAAATGGATCACAATATAATTTGTCAGCGATTTTGGTTCTTTTTGAGTGGAAAAATTGGAGCTGTGACTTGTAGGGACCATTTTAAAGGCAGCTCCTATTTTGGTGATTTGTGGTCCTCAATCTTCTAGAGCTTGTTTGGGGCACTAATCAACCATTTTGGTGGTCAAAACTTTGCATAGGAAGTCGAAAACCCTCTAACATCATTCTATATGTCGAAAGTTTTCCAGTTGTGCAAAGATTGCCTCAATCAGAGTTTGCATAAAGAAGTTATGCCTCTCACAAGTTGACCTATGCTTTTGACCACCAAGGTACCATGTGAATGCCATGCCAGCTTCCATTAGTCACACATCTAGAGCTAGTCACATGTGGGCAAACAAGAAGATTCTAGACAGTCCAAAACCCTTAACCCTAGACGACTATCAAGACATGTTAAATACTAGGCCACTAAGAAAGGAAGGGGTTCCATTCTTGTTGTATTGATTTGCTATTCCATAGTTGAGTAGAGTAAAGAAATGGGATATTGTGAGCAAAACAAGGGAAGTCGACAACCCTATAGCAACAATATATGCAATAGTGTCTATGGCAACTCGATAGTGAGTTCATATTTCTTTATATTTGCATTTCAAACGTAAGAAACAAAGAGTAAGGCATAGTCCTCACCTCATCATCTGGCTAGGCTTTCCCACATTGGGTTTCCCAAGGTATATCTTGTGTTCATTGTGTGGATGATGTAGTGTTTATTATTTTAGCTCCTTTTATTGCATTGTCACTAAATTTTAGTAATTTGAACACTACACTTGTAATAGTAAGTCATAATAATAAGCAAACACTACATGATAGAGATATTTTGCATAAACTTGTAAGATTTGTTGTGACAAACTCTATTGATAGAAGATCCACGTCAATTTACAGATCATATTCTTAGCATAGCAGTTTTCTTCTAAGTCACCTGGTTCAAGTTCGTGTTCGAATTCAGGGACTTTGATATTCGGCAAGGAAAATTTTTGCACAAAAAATCGGCATTAAATTCAAGGTAGTATAAATTTTAAAAATTAAAAAATATTTCATTTTATATATAAATATTAAATGTAATAATAATATATTAAATTATTTATTAAATATTATATATTTTATCTCATTTATGTAGTTTATTTTAAGAAGTCAAAATTTTAAATTTTAAAATATATACATTTTAAAACTAAAAATCCTAAAATCCTTTACATTTAAAAAAATATACATTTAAAAAACTATACATTTTAAAATTCTAAAATCCTTTTATCAAAAAGGACCGTAAGATGTTAGCACAACCCGATTCCACCCCTCAATCGAGTCATTGACCACTGTCAATTTGCAAATTGATCGCGTACTCCAATTTCGTTTCGATTTCAAATTTCAAATTTCGATTTTGATTTCAAATTTCGTTTCGATTTCAATTTCAATGCAGCGCTTGTGCCCCATGTGCGAAATGAAATCAAAGTTTGTTCCCCTCGCAAACCTGGTTGCCTGTAGAAACCCACGAATTGCCAAGAAACGACCACGACTTGCGTGTAAGAAACGACCACGACTTGCTTGTATGAAACCTGGTTGCGTGTAAGAAACGACCACGACTTGCTTGTATGAAACCTGGTTGCGTGTAAAAACCCACGACTTGCGTGTATGAAACCCTCAATGCGGTCGCGGGCAGAAAAATAGTAAAAAAACTAGAGTAACAAAGTCACGGGCGGCAAGGTAGGGTTTACACTCAGGAAAATCAGCGATTTTTTTTAACAAATTCGTGTTCCCACTAAAATCAGCGAATTTCGATTTTGAAAGCTAAAAAACGCCGAACCCAGTGACTTAGGTTTTCTTTAGGGTTTTGTGGGAAATTGCATGATCCAAAAATTGGCTTAAAGAAATGAGTCCCAAACCCTAGCCTTGGCAGATGATTACAATAACAATCCAAGGGATGACTTCAAAGAGAGATATTGAAATTTGGAAGCACAAGTCTCTGACAACTCTCGCAACATCGCAATCCTCATGACATCTCTAGAGAGAAAGTTGAAGCCTTACAAGGAATTTGGTAGCTGTAACTCAAAAGTTGGCTTTCACAGGAAATCTAGAGACAAAAAAACAAAATAGGAGCCAAAGAAGAGCAGACCGAGTTCCAACATCACCTCTTCCCAATATCTATTCAAAGTGGAAGCAAACCTAATCAAGGTGAGATCAATGTTGTTAAGTTGAATAATGGTTGCAACAATTACAAGTCTATTTTAGTGTTTCATAAGATAAGATAAGAGCAAAAGATATCATTTTCTCAACTTAAGTGGCCACACAAAGACACGATCCCCCAATAACTAAGTTGGAGGTGTATAAAACCATTATTGTGCCCCATTTATACACTATTGAGTACAAAGATAACCAATGGATCTATTGGCATTAGTACCAACAAAAGCTAAGCAGTGTATAAGATACACCACTAAGTTCATAAAACAAGGAATTATGTTGGAAATATCCCCCAAGAACCCAAATGCACTGCTCAAGTATATAAGCAATCTCCACAATCATTAAAGGAGGAAATTGACGCTCTTTAAACATAGGATCATTGATGAGGCCCATGTGTAAGCACGGTATCTAGAGATGGACAAGAAGAAAGGACGACCAAATGTTTCCAAGCAAATGGACCACCAAGCACTTCCAATGAGGGAAAGAAGTGGAAAGGAAAGGGTAAGAAGGCAGCAGCCACTACACATCAATGTATGGACCTAAGCTACCATTGTAATTATTGTAATATCAATGCTCATATCAAAGATATGTGTTTGAAGCTACATCAAAATTTGAATCCAAAGAACCGCAAGGAGGCCAAGAAGAAGAACTTGCAAGCCATGGATTCAAGTAATCGGTTAGACAGTAGCTCATATGTAGACAAACAGATTGTCTACACTATAATGTAGACAGAGTTGAACCTAAGTAGCCTCCATTCCAAGGAAAAGAATGTTGATTTTTCTGCGCAGCATCGAGAGTCCTTCTCTTCGGAGAATGGGACCACCTGGTCCGGGACCACGGTGAAGACACAACCCAATGTTGCGTGACCATTATGTTGAATGGTAGATATCTGGTCTGGGACCATGATATAGACCCAGATCTGCCCTGGGTAGACTCAAACTTGTGTTGAGCAGACATTTGGTTCGGGACCACGATGTAGACCAGTCTGGGACTGGTAGACTCAGCTTAGTTCTGAGTAGCCATCCTCTAGGAAAATGAAGACATTGTAAGCCCTAGACTAGGTCTGGGCATGTGTGTGGCACTTTGACCCTTAATCTATGGGCTTGGTGTGCTTCTCCAAGGATTAGCTACCCTTGGTTAAGTTACCCTAGTACCAAATCTAGGTGTCAAACAGTGTGTGAGGTAAAAGCATTAATAACTCTCTTGGTTTATGATGATGTACTTTTAAAATAAAAAAGGTACCACACGTAATGACCACAGGGGCACTTGGAAAAAGGTCAAAGTCAAAAGTCAATTTAAATAAAGACTTTTGTACCACAGGAAAAGGACAACAGGTGGAATCAAAAATTAAATAAGGACTTTTGGTAAAAGTCAAAGGAAAAATAAAAGTACCTTTTTTTTGTTGGTAAAAGTGAAAGTGAAATTAGGAAAAGAATAAAAATATTATTATTTTTATTTTTCCTAATCTTGTCCACTTACAGGTGAACAAAGGCTATTAAAGAAGATCAAGTCTTCTCATTTACTACATACAAGTTTTTGCTCTCACATGTGAAGAAGACAATTTCATGTTCAAACCCTCAGCTAGGGTTTTATCAGCAAAGTCCATTTTCAGCGTGTTTGGACAGCCACCTTCAGCAGCCTTCTTCATTTCGTTTTTGTCTTCTCTGGCAGCCTTCTTCATTCGTTTGGGCAGATCGGGAAGCTGAGATTTATTTGTGGTCATCCTTTCTTCCGTTTTTTTTTGTGGGCAGCCTCCCTCTTCTCTCTCACGAGCTGTCCATTTTCTTTCCTGTGGCAGTCGTAAGGTTGCTGGGTCTTCCACAGACCCTTGGGACAGTCCCTTAGGCCACAGGCCTTTTCTTCCAGCCCTTTCAAGCAGCAATAGGACTGCCCAAAAGTTGTTGGGCAACCATCAGACCACTGGGCAAGGGCAGCACAAGAGACCGTCACATCTGGGCAAAGAAGAAAGGTAATCGGGCAGGTAAGAAGACTTCTGGGCAGCCTATAAATTATTCCGAGCATCCTGTCACTATTTTCTGGGCAGCCTATAAATTATTTCGGGCATCCTGTCACTATTTTCTGGGCAACCTGTTTTGTACTTCGAGCAGAGTTGATCATTTCTGACAGACTGTTTTTTGAGCAACGTTGATCATTTTTTATAGATCTTGAACTTTGTGGATCTGTGGCTTAAGTTATCAGTCTGTTTTTTTTTACTGATAAAACTTTTACTGTAAACTGTGGTTAAATTCCAGATCTGGAATTTGAGGAACTTTTTGAAGAATTTCTTAAAGCCATCTCATTTACGAGATGAGCTATTAATGCTTTTGGGGTTTTTGTCCTTTGAAGGTTTCCCCAGTGAAAAATATTGTCCATGTGTGCTGATGTGATGAATGTGTTTTTACTACATTGCTGATTTGTTTAAGTAGATCTACAAATTTTAAAGTTTATGCTATTGCTAAAAATTCAACATGGTATCAGAGCTTAGCAAGTGAAAACACAGTAAAGGGAAACTGTTGTTGTTTCTCACTAGATCTTGGAATAAGATTTGCAGATCTAACATTTGGATAAGTGACAAAGATGGCTACCGTTGGTTTCAAACCGGAAGAGAAGCTCTCTGGTTCAGCAAACTTCAATTCCTGGAAGGCCAGGTTGACAGCCATTTTTAATGAGAATGACTTGGATAACATTGTTCTTAATGTCACAGAAGAGCCAACTACAAATGCTGGTAGGCTTGCCTACAAGAGGAAGCAAGGTAAGGCTAGAAGAGTTATTTATGATTCTATAAAAGAAGAATTGATGCCTAACATCACATCCTTGAAGACTGCTAAAGAATGCTATGATACGTTTGTAAACCTCTATGAAAAGAAGGCTCCTAGTAAAAAGAGAGTCTTGAAGAAGAGGCTACAAACTTTAAAGCTGAGCAAAGATGAAAGTGTTGGTTCCTTCTTCACCAAGATCAAACAGGTAAGAGATCAACTCCTTGCTATTGGTGTTACAGTTGATGATGATGATCTTGTACAAACAGTGGTTGAAGGTCTCCCAAGCTCTTGGGAAACCTTCATGGCATCCATCTATGGACGAGAAAATCAGCCAACCTTTGAAAGGCTTTGGCATGATTGCATACAAGAAGAAGCAAGGAACACTGACAAGGTAATCAAGCAGGATAACCTTGAACTTGCAGCAAAGACCAAAAGGTTCAAGGAACCTTTCCCTCAGCAAAAGAAAGGGAAGAAACCTCAGGGTAAGTTTTCTGACATGTCTACGATTGAATGTTATACTTGTCACAAATTTGGACATTATGCTAGAGACTGCAGGCAGAGCAAGAAGAAACCCAAGAGAAGGTTTCAGGCATCTGCTACAGAAGCAGAGGAAGAAGAAGATGAAGAACCAAAGAAGAAGAAGAAAATCAATGCTAATAAAACTGATAAGCCTAGAAGAGAGTACTATTTGATTTCTGCTCTAATTGATTCTTTCTCAGCTTGCTCCACTTCTTGGTTGGTGGACAGTGGTGCCTCTAGGCACATGACAGGTAACTGCGGTACCCTTACCAGTTACAGAAAGAAGAAGTTCACCACTCAGGTAGAACTTGGAGATGACTCTACTTACAAGATTGAAGGAGTTGGCTCAACTTCACTTCAACTTGACTCATGTACGGTTCTTCATATTGATGATATTCTTTATGTTCCTCGTTTAAAGAAGAATCTTTTATCTGTTGCTAGTTTAGAAGACAAGGGCCACAAAGTCCTCTTTATGGACAAAAGGTCTTTTTATGGGCAAAGGACACAAATCTAGAATCTGCAGTACAGATTGGGGTTTGAGAGGGAGACCTTTACAAGGCTTCCAAAGTCTCCACTCATGCTTTGGTACATCACTCAATTGATCCTTGTGAACTTTGGCATAGAAGGTTTGGACACCTTCACTACACAGCTCTCCCAAGATTGCAGAAGATGGTCACATGTATGCCAAAAGTTTCTCCAAAACATGAAGGAATCTGTAAAGGATGTGCTCTAGGTAAGAATCTGTAAAGGAGTAGATCTAAAGGCATTTTGGATTTGATTCATTCTAACATTTGTGGGCCCATATCTTCACCCTCCTTGAGTGGGTGTTTATATTATGTCTTGTTTATTGATGACTACTCTCGGAAGTCTTGGAATAACTTCCTCAAGGCCAAGAGTAAAACCTTTGACAAGTTCAAAGAGTTCAAGACACTGATTGAAAATCAGATTGGCAGACACATCCGTATCTTGAGATCACATAACGGAGGTGAGTATAAATCTAATGAGTTTGATGATTTTTGTCGAGAAGCAGGAATCAAGAAAGAGCTAACGGTACCTTACAACCCTCAGCAAAATGGTTGCAAAAAGGAAGAATAGAACGATCTATGAGGCTGCTAAAGCCATGATCATTGATCTAGATCTTCCTTTGTCTTTATGGGCTGACGCTACCGGAACTGCAGTGTACATCCAAAACCAAATCCCTCATGCTATCTTGGGTGAGAAGACTCCAGAAGAAGTCTTCACCAAGAAGAAACCTGCAGTTGATCACATTAGAATATTTGGCACTCCTGTGTATGTTCATGTGCCAAAAGAAAAGAGGACCAAGCTAGAGCCTTCTGGTAAGAAAGGCTTATTTGTTGGGTACAATGATTGCTCGAAGGCTTATCGAGTATATATACCTGGACAAAGGTACATTGAGGTCAGCAAAGATGCGATCTTCCATGAGGAAGCAATGTTTCGTAAAACACTAGAGCTTTCACCGGAAGATGCAGTTGGTGCACTTGAGTTTCCAGATTCAAAAATTCAGAGGGAGGAAGAGTTTGATGATCAAACTCCAGATGTTCCTGAGAACATTGAAAGTCCACTAGAAGAACTACTTGAAGTTCCTCCTTCCAAAAGGAGACCTGCTTGGTACCGAGAAACGATACAAGAAGCCGAGAAACATAAAGCTCCTCCAGGGACTTTCAAAGAAAGCATAAGACCATAGAAGTACTCTAGTCTTATGAGTCAGCTTATCAGTTCAGAACCTTCATCCTACGAAGAAGCAGAGCAAGTAAACAGGTATGGGTTGATGCCATGATTAAAGAGTATAAGTCAATCATGAAAAATGATGTTTGGGAAGTTGTTCCCAGACCTACAAGAAAGTCAGTAGTGACTTCTAGATGGCTTTATAAGATCAAGCATGCTACAGATGGCAGTGTGGAGAAGTATAAATCCAGATTCGTATCTCGTGGCTTCACTCAGAAAGAAGGCATTGACTATGACGAGACATTTGCACCTATTGCCAGGTACACTACCATCAGAACCATCATTTCACTTGTTGCAGTATTCGGATGGAAGTTACATCAAATGGATGTAAAGACAATCTTTATCAATGGTAAGATTGAGGAAGACGTTTATATTGAACAACCTGAAGGCTTTTCTACTCATGGGAAGAATACCCATGTATGTAAACTGAAGAAAGCCTTGTATGGACAAAAACTAGCTCCGAGAGTCTAGTATGCCAGAATGGATGGATTTCTCCATAGCTTGGGGTTCTCCAAAAGTACAGTTGATTCTAACTTGTACTTTAAATTTGTTCATAATCATGTCTTGATACTTGTTCGATATGTAGATGACTTGTTTCTTACAGGTAATGAACAGTTGTTAGACCAGTGTAAGAGGGAGCTTACCTCTGAATTCGAGATGAAAGATCTCGGATTGATGCATTACTTCCTTGGCTTAGAAGTCTGGCAAAAGCCAGCTGAGATCTTCCTGACACAAGGAAAGTATGCAGTGGATATCTTGCAGAGATTTGGGATGCAAGACTACAAGTCCATGAGCGTACCAATGACTACCAACTTGACAAAGTTGCGGGACTCGGCCTCTAGTTCACAGAATGTGAACTCTACTCTATACAGAAAGCTCATTGGTTCCCTAATGTATCTCGTGCATATGAGACCAAACATCTGCTACACAGTGAATGCACTGAATCAGTTCATGTCAGATCCGAAGCACATACACTTGGTAGCCGCCAAACATGTACTCAGATATGTGCGAGGGACTATCACTTATGGGCTCAGGTGTATACTTCCAGCAGTGGAGTATTGTTATCTGGATATTCAGATTCAGATTGGGCTGGCAGTACAGTCGACCAGAAAAGTACCTCTGGTTATTACTTCAGTATGGGATCAGCTATGATCTCTTGGTCCAGCAGGAAGCAGGATTCCATAGCTCAGAGTACAGTTGAGGCAGAGTATATTGCTGTAAGCAATGCCTGCAAGGAAGCAGTTTGGCTCAGAAAGTTGTTATCTAATCTATTAGAGGGAAAGCTTGACTCAACGATCATCCATTGCGATAATCATAGTTGCATAAAGTTTTCAGAGAATCCAATGTTTCGTGACAGATTGAAACACATTGAAATGAGGTATCATTTCATCAGAGACCTCGCGCAGAGAGGTGCTTTGAAGTTGCAGTACATTCATACAGATGAACAGATTGCAGATATCTTAACCAAGCCTCTGATAGCATCAAAGTTCGTGTACTTTCGTGACAAGCTTGGTATGGCAAAGAATGCCTCTCTCACTGAGAGGGAGTGTTGATTTTTCTGAGCAGCATCGAGAGCCCTTCTCTTCAGAGAATGGCACCACCTGGTCCGGGACCACGGTGAAGACTCAACCTAGTGTTGAGTGACCATTCTATTGAATGGTAAATATCTGGTCTGGGACCATGATATAGACCTAGATCTGCCCTGGGTAGACTCAACCTTGTGTTGAGTAGACATATGGTCCAGGACCACGATGTAGACCAGTCTGGGACTGGTAGACTCAGCTTAATTCTGAGAAGTCATTCTCTTGGAGAATGAAGACACTGTAAGCCCTAGATTGGGTATGGGCATGTGTGTGGCACTTTGACCCTTGATCTATGGGCTTGGTGTGCTTCTCCAAGGATTAGCTACCCTTGGTTAAGTTACCCTAGTACCAAATCTAGGCGTCACATAGTGTGTGAGGTAAAAGCATTAATAACTCTCTTGGTTTATGATGATGTACTTTTGAAATCAAAAAGGTACCACACGTAATGACCACAAGGGCACTTGGAAAAAGGTCAAAGTCAAAAGTCAATTTAAATAAAGACTTTTGTACCATAGGTGGAATCAAAAATTAAATAAGGACTTTTGGTAAAAGTCAAAGGAAAAATAAAAGTACCTTTTTTTGTTGGTAATAGTGAAAGTGAAATTAGGAAAAGAATAAAAATATCATTATTTTTATTTTTCCTAATCTTGTCCACTTACAGGTGAACAAAGGCTATAAAAGAAGATCAAGTCTTCTCATTTACTACATACAACTTTTTGCTCTCACAAGTGAAGAAGACAATTTCATGTTCAAACCCTCAGCTAGGGTTTTATCAGCAAAGTCCATTTTCAGCATTTTTGGACAGCCACTTTCAGCATTCCGTTTTAAACTTCTCTGGCAACCTTCTTCATTCTTTTGGGCAGATTGGGCAACTGAGATTTATTTGTGGGCAGCCTTTCTTTCGTTTTTTTTGTGGGCAACCTCCCTCTTCTCTCTCACGGGCTGTCCATTTTCTTTCCTGTGGCAGCCGTAAGGTTGCTGGGTCTTCCACAGACCCTCGGGATAGTCCATTAGGCCACGGGCCTTTTCTGCCAGCCCTTTTGGGCAGCAATAGGACTACCCAAAAGCTGTCGGGCAGCCATCAAACCACTGGTCAGGGGCAGCACAAGGGACCGTCACATCTGGGCAGAGAAGAAAGGTAATCGGGCAGGCAAGAAGACTTCTGGGTAGCCTGTAAATTATTCCGGGCAGCCTGTTTTGTACTTCGAGCAGAGTTGATCATTTATGACACTGTTTTTTTAGTAGCATTGATCATTTTTGATAGATCTGGAATTTTGTGGATCTGTGGCTTAAGTTATCAGTCTATTTTTTTTTACTGTAAACTGTGGTTAAATTCTAGATCTAGAATTTGATGAACTTTTTGAAGAATTTCTTAAAGCCATCTCATTTACGAGATGAGCTATTAATGCTTTTGGGGTTTCTGTCCTTTGAAGGTTTCCCCAATGAAAAATACTGTGTTCGTGTGTGCTGATGTGATGAATGTGTTTTTGCTACATTGTTGATTTGCTTAAGTAGATCTGCAAATTTTAAAGTTTATGCTATTGCTAAAAATTCAACAGACAAGGAGATGGCTAAACTCTTATATATCAAGATCCAAGACAAGAAGATAAAGGTGGATGCTCTATTTAATTCCTATTCATAGGTCAACCTCATAGCAGAGGATTCGATAAGTAAGCTTGGATTGGAAGTTCATGACCATCCTCACCGATACCCAGTGGAAAGGGTATATAAGGATGTACAATTCAAGGTCACTATGCAGTGTAGGGTCAAATTTGTTATAAGTGCAAACTACATTGATGAAATCTAAGTAGATGTAGTATCACTTGATGTGTGTGGTGAAGTGTTTGGAAACCCCTAAATGTACATGAGTTATGTGATCATCATGAGGAGAGCAAACCAATACCACCTGATCAAGGATGGGAAGTCTTTCATCATCAATGGCACAAAGGTAAATCCAAGATCTATCTTTCTCTAGTAAGTGCTAACCAAGCCAAGAAATTGATTAGCGCAACTATGAAGTTTGTGTTGCTCTTCTTAAGATAGAATCAACAAAGATATGAGTTGATAAAGGTAAAGGCATCTCTAAAGGAATGTACTAAAGAGTTGAAAAACTAGTTGGAGAAACTTATGCAAGCATATAGAGAAGTGTTCAAAGGGCCTAAGAGGGAAGTGGAGCACAAGATATAATTGTTGCCTAACTCTCCATTGACAAACATAGGATTGTACAGAAAGTTCATATTGGAAGTAAATGAAGTGAAGAAATAGTGGCAACAACTATTGGAGCAGAGGGAGTAATTCAACCAAGTACCACACCTTGTGGATCACCTATCATCATAGTGTCTGTTACCACTCAAACTAGCATGCCTTTGCAAATCAAGGTTAAGTAGACCAAGTGCTAGCGACGGTAAGCTTGGGAGATAATTAAACCCAATGTCACCATAGCTTAAACTCTCAACACTTCAGGTAGTAGCTCCAAAATCCAAGGGGAGACCCTAATCAATGTAAAATACCTGCAACCACCAACAAGCCACAAAACCTTAATAACTATGATCAATGCCTTATCGGAGTCGAACAATATCAAATCTAGACACAAGAATCATATATGAATGGAGTAATTCACTTTATCACAAATTCTAAACAATATCATGCCTTTCAAAGCAATTTCACACTTCCCAAGGCAATGTCATGCTTCTCAAGGTAGTGTCATGCTTCCCAAGGCAACCACTCCAAAAAGTGTGCCCTCAAGGGAAAGAGGACAATTGGAATAGGTCAAAGTTGAAGGATAAGCCAGAAATATCTCGGACCATTTAATTCACGAATTACAGGGGTTTCACAGATCCCAATGCACTTCCTCAAAAGAGGACGCCCTCTAGGGTTTGTGGTTAAAAACCCAAGGCGAAATTTTAGAGTGCATTAAAAATACAAACTCATGCCCATTTTTGGATTTTTGAATTTATTTAGATTTTTAGGGATTTTTCCAATTGTAAAATATTTCTATACATAAAATAGAATAAAAGACATGTAAAATTTGACAAAAAGAGGATAGTTTAAGGATAGGGTATTAAATTCTTGTCTCAAACCCTACGCAAACATCCCTCCTCTTAAGATGGTTTCCACTACTTGAAACTAGGGCAAAGCTAGCAACCTCTAGGCTAGGTAGTGGTGTCGCCTAAAACACACTTAACCACAGAAAATTCTCCCAACCGTTTGGTGTGTTCTTGAGGGCAACTATGATTTTAGAACCCAATGTCACCTCGATTCTTAACTCCACCGTTTTAGACCCCAACTCCCGAAAGGTCAAGGGGGGTAGTCCCTACTTACTAAGTTTCTTTAAATAGCTTTACTAGGATCTGCAAATTATTATTGTTCCACTAGTAGAATGGCAAGCAAACATGCAAATGTGCAATAATATAATGACAAGCAAATCCTTCTTTGAACATGAACCAAATATAATTGCAGGAAAAATAATCAACTTTCACTAAACCAGTGCCTACTTAGTCCAGGCTATGGAGTCGCAAACTTATTGAAAGTTACCATAAAATTGCCAAAATATATAAATTACACTAAACCATTTGTTACCAACCTTTTTTGTACCATAATTGGGTTACCTAAGGAGCCACCAGTTGACAGACTTGTTCAAAGTCTGATTCCAGTGTATCAGTTGATTCGTCTGCTTGTCTAGCCAGTATGGGCTAGCCACTTTTTTATTTGAATAATTTTGACCATGGTCCCGCCAGGTTTGTAATAAAATGTGCTAGTAGGGTATTTTTGAGTGGTTCGGTCTCCTGAGACGTAGAATCTCAAATAAGGTATTCCAAGGAGTTTTTTGCCCCTGACAATTATGCTTTGCCTTCAGCCGAGTATAATTGACGAGGTTTTCTCCCGCTTCCTCCAAAGTTGGAATACCCGATGTTGAATTCTGGGCCTTGGGGGGTTATTAGAGCCCAACTGAGTGTTATAAACCTACTAGACATTTTTTTGATAGATCATGGTCATGTCCTAAGTCATCTGGACATATAATTTTTTTTCCTCCAAAGCTGGAATGCCCGATGTTGAATTCTGGGCCTTGGGGGGTTATTAGAGCCCAACTGAGTGTTATAAACCTACTAGACATTTTTTAGATAGATCATGGTCATGTCCTAAGTCATCTGGACATATAATTTTTTTCGAAAAAATCTTTTTCGAACGGGGAAAAAATTATTTTTTTAATTTTTTAATTTTTAATTACTTTTCCGAAGTTTTTTGGGTTAATTTTTCCATAAATTAAATGGAAAAAACCCGTTCGTGGTAAATAAGTCATCTGGGCTCCAAATTCAGTGATTGAAGGCTCTAACCTTAAGCCAAAAATCATTCTTGATCAGCCAACGAGTCAAAACCAACTTTTAGATCAACAATCGGACACATAATGCCTTTTTTCTCAAAAAAGTCAGTTTTGAGTAAAAAAATGAATTTTTATTAAAAAATGATTATTTTGGAGAAAATTAAAACTCTCCAAATTAATCCAAATTCAGTGAAATAAAAGACTAAATGACATCTCATGGAGCACTTATGATGATTGGAGTTATCATAACTCAGCTTCAGTCATCATTAAGAGAGCAATTAATTTATTATCAGTTAGCAGACATATCATCTCCAGCTAAAGATGAGATGGAGAGCACTCATTGGTCCGGTGATTTGATCAAGGTGAAGACTGAAGCTTACACCATCAGTAGGCTTCCCAAACCTAGCTGAGGCTCCTTCCAGACCTAAAAGGTGGGTTTACCAACATTTCAGATGGCTCCTTCAACAACTCACGCCCTCTCTCTCCAGGTTACGCCTTCCACACGTGTGGCTTCATCTGTGGCTGGATTTGATGGTTCAGGGTTGGAGTGGGGGCGCCTTGCCTAGGTGGAGGCCTCCCCTCACTCCCGTTTCTCCGATTTAGGTCTGGCTCTTCTGTTTAGGTGGCCAGGCTAGTTAGGTTATGAGGATTGGTTTTAGGGTTTTAGCACTCTCTCATTTGTTAAATAGAGGCTCTTTCAGCTCTATTCAGATGGATCTTTATGCAAAGAACCTCTGGTAAAATACTGTAATGCTTGTTGCTTTTGCAACCGTGGAATAAAATTTTAAGGCTTTGGAGGCATACATGGTGTGTGAATCTGGATGAACAATTGGCAAATGAGGTGAAATGTTTCAATATTTGTCTTTTATTGCTTAGGATTGGATAATAGCTCATGCTTTAGAAGGTTTCTATAAGCACATAAGATTGATCATTTGATGTTACAATTTGATCTTTTATGGTTTTGTTTCTATGAATTAAAGTAGCATCGATTATTCAGTTGTATGACATGCTCTTTATATTTTTATTTACCAAACATACATGATCTAATCCATTGTTTGCAAGTATTGAGTTGAAATTGTGCAGGTCTTCTCATTGAAACGAGTAGGAGTTCGAGCTCAAGTGCATCCTCTCCTCTCGAAGCCAAGGAAACTTCCAAATTTTCAAGATCCAAAAGAATCCAAACGCCATCAAAGTATCACAGGTTTGAGTGTTTCTTTCATATTATTCATCTCTCAAATTTTTATAAAATCTTTATTTTCTTGGGATTAGGGCACGTTTTGGCTACAGTGAACATTCATTCACTTAGCCTTTGCCCTGGTTGGCTGCCCTGTTTACTTTTTGCAGCCTTTTAGGCCTTCTTTTTGCAGCCATTCCTTCCCTTAGTTCACTGTCCATTTTTCCCCACTTTTTACCCTTTTGGACAGCCCTCTTTTGCCTCATTTTTCCACTTTTTGCAGCCCCTTTCCATCCTCTTTTTGGGCCATCTTTTGGGCTGTACTTTCAGCCTTTTTCACCCTCATTTGCAGCCTTATTTCTCTGATTTGCAACCCTCTTTCTCCCTTAGTTTCCAGCCTTCTTTGACTTGCCTTTTGTCCTCTTTCCACTCCCTTTCCCCCTCTCTTGCCTTGCCTTTCTCTTTCCTCTTCTCTCCCTTCTTTTCGGTAAGTTTGGGTAGTTGTTTTTATCTAGTTTGTAGATTTATTTTCAAGTTATTTTTATCAACTAATCCTATAATAAGTGTATGTCTAGAGCTCTTAGTTTCAGGCAGATGAAGGAGAGCCCAAAGGCCACAAGCAAGCAAGGATTGCAAAAGAACAAAAAGACTCTCTCCCTCTTCTCTCAATCCCCTTCTTTACCTGTTCTTCCAAGAAGCAAAGAACACATCATCATTGTAAAAAACTAATAAAAATGGCTACTGGGAGCAAGTCTCCTTTCTTTTATACTTCCCCTATTTGGGGGAAGGGTGTTGTGCCATTTTTCATGATTTTTTTTTATTCCTTTAAGCAATTAGTTTAGTTCTTTGCTTAGTCTTAGTTTCCATTCTTTACTAATTGCTAGTTGTTCCTGAGCATAAACACTAATTGCTAGATTTATTATTGCATTTTGGTATCTTGTTATATAATTATCAAATCATAAAAGGAACCAAAATCTCTTGAATCTCACCATAAAGTGGATCAAGAGTGCTCTTTGTCGAAGAGTTTAATAAACCACTTTCATCTTAATTGTTGTGCTTGTTTAATCAATTAATTATTTAAAACTCTTGAACTTGCAAAAACACAAGTCGAGAGCACTCTCTATCGGAGAGCATCCTAGATTTGCACAATCCCTGCATTAGCTTCATATAGATTAGCCAAGTCTCTTGAACCGTTGTCATAAGACAGGGTCAAGAGCGCTCTCTGTCGGAGAGTCTAATTAATTGTTTTAATAAAATCTTCAACACACATACCCCTTTAATTAATTAACTCCCTTCCCTCCTTGTCGGAGTATGCTCTGACCGATCCTAGATCGAAATACCCAGAAACGGCACTGGATCTTTAAACCCTACAAGAGTGATTTAATAACCCTTAAACACCCGTAACCAACGCACCGGCGTTGTAGGGATCCTTCCAAAGTAATTCCTATTAGAGGTGTCGGAACCTCCCGCTATCTTAGATTCCCGGCTAACTGGTCACTTGACAATATCAGCCTAGGATACTTGGCGGGCCCGACATGTCTTAAACGGAGGAAACTTAGAAGAGTCTCTCGGCTTTAACAAACCTTCGTTGACACCCTAATCAAGAGCATTTTTTTAAATTCTTAAAATCTACCAAGAGCACTTGCAAAACCTAATATTCACTAGCTTAATTTCTAGACTTTATTTCACGTATTTATTTGACTCCATAAGGCACTGGTCCTTCATTATAATTGAGTAATCTTCTATCTTGATCAACTTTCTATGGTCTATTTTTGTTGATTATATCTGAATGCTTGAGTTACAAGTCTAGAATATTTGCTTATCTTTCAGTCTCTTGCTAGCAACGTGGATTGATCTTATTTACGTGTCACATTCATAAACTTAATCATTTCTAATCACAAGTAACTCCTAAACAACACCCATCCGCATCCAAAACATTTAAAACTTAACTTAAACATTGAGCCATAGAAAACTCTTTGTTAGGGACTACCCCCCTTGGCTTCGTTAGGAGTTAGCCTAAACGGAGGAGCTAGGAGTAAGTGACAGTACCTAGCTCTGTGCTTGCCCCCAAGGTCACACCTCTCCCACTTTCCTAAGTGAGGAGACAACTTTCGGAAGATTTCTGCTGCTGGTGTGCAATCAACGAACAACACCATTCATTCACCACAATAATCAAGTAACTGTATTTAACATATGCATAATACTTCAAGTAAATGGACCAATATGCCCAAAATGTGCTTGCGAGAGATTGAATAGAATAAAAGATGACTGTGAAAGTAAATAAAATAGAAGATTGTGATGTTCTCCAAGTGGTCCTATAAATTTTAGTTCATTTTATGGCTTTTCTTCAATTTAGGGATTAATGTTTGTACAAGAAATGCAAAGCTAACAATGTGTCTACCTCTAACCCTTATCCCTCAATTGAGAGAAATTGTTGGGTGCTCAACAAGAGAGCACAAGGCTCCCTCCTACCTCCACAAATCAGTCCCAAGAAAAAGCAAGGTGCTCGACAAGAGGACACTAAGTGCCACGAGACTCCCAACAGCCTCTACCCCTCTAGCTCCACAACAAGTCCTTATTTTCTCAATATTGCAATAAGTAGCTAAAGTGCCTATTAGTCTAGCCAACTCAAATCTTCTCCCTTTCTTGTCACCCAGGGTCGGACCAACTGGCAATGGGAGTGAATACGGGGCGAAGATTGGGGCAAGGTTGATTTCACTCTAAATGAAACGAAGAATTAACAATTATGAATAGTACAAGAGAGCATGATATTGCAAGGGTGGAGAACCCAACTCTCATGCAAGGTGTGGGCAAAATAAAAATTAAGAAAAATACAATGTTGTTGGAATACTGAGAGGGGTGAATCAGTATTTACACAATCATAATTTTTTAATCAAGAGCAAGTTGTTGATCACCAATCATAGCATATCATCAATGCACATGAAAATAACAAGATGCACAGTACACAATATTTTTGACATGGAAACCCCAAGTCCTGGGGTAAAACCACGGAAGCCTTTTTAAAAATAAATTTGACCCAGCAACAACTGGGGTAAACAAATTTAATACAACTTTATCGGCTACAACTGGAAGGGGCTACAACCCCTTAGCTTCATCAGCTACAGCTGACAAGCTGCTAAAACAGCTTAACTCACAAGATTGTGAGCCCTAGCACCACCCTACCACCCTGAAGAAAAAGACGACTGAACATGTGGACCTGTCAAACCATTCACTGAACCAGTTGCTGATAATATCAACTATTTGATCACTTCCAAGTCATCCCTATATACCGATATGTCGTTTCACTGCTATACATTGCTTATGTACATCCTTGTACACCTCGTCATACAGAATCATTGAACAAGTAGTTCTGCTCTTCTTTCACTGAACATAAGATGGGCACCATCATAGTGTGTGTCGTGTATGCATCATCAACATCAATTATACATCATAGTCGGTATCATGGAGTGTATATTGTCGCATGCATCACCACATCGTCATCATCACACCATAGCATGTATAGGAGAGTGCATCATAGAGTGTTCATCAAATCATAGAGTAGCATGTGTCATCATCATAGTAGCATGCATCACTATGTCAAAGATCACCACTTCACACTTCACTGTACACTAGTACATACACTCATATCACTGTACATACCATTGTATGTACATTACTGTGTACTCATATATTTGTATACTACTGTACATACACTTGTACACTATTGTACACACATCACTGTTTGTACATACCACTTTACACACCACTGTACATATCACTGTATACCTTGTACATTTCACTGCTCACACAACACTGTATTCATTGTTCAAACTTCATACACACTTGTATAATCACTGTATATACTGTATACACTTTCATTCACTATACATTACATATACTAGTACATACCATTCTATACACTTACATTCACTGTACATTACATATACTTGAGCATACCATTGTATACACTTACTGTACATTCAATATACATACATCACTTACACACTTGAATATACTATTGTATGTACATTAGTGTACACTCATACTTCACTGTACATATACATACATTATCAAGACTTGGACAGTGCAAAAGCCATCCTCAAACTCGGACTATGCAAAAACTTCAAATCGGGACTATGGATGAATTTGGGTTGTTAGATGACCTTGAACATACTTCCAAAATCAAACTGTATTTTCACTGTGGAAGACTCAGGACTATCATCAACAATGGGTATGTGTACTGTAGTTACTCTCCAAAACTCACAAACTGCCACTACTTTAACCCAAAAAATAACGTCTTTGTAGAAGAACTCGGGTCTGCCTTCTCTACTGTTGCGAGTTCTTCCTCAAACTAGCAAAAAAAACTCAGTCAAAATACTCCCAAATACTTGCATTTGATGATCAAAACAGTGATCAAAACTCGGGTCTGTTGCTGCTGCGTTTTCTTCCTCAGATACCCGAAAACCTCAGTCCAAAACTTATCACAAAGTTGCATTCGTTGTTAGATGATACTATGACAAGTGTTTTGGAGTATTAATACACCTAAAGTAAGCGTTGAGAAGGAGAGTATTAGGGTCGACTACAAGGGAAGTTAAGTCTTTTTTAAGATTTAAAAAATTGTTTTAACATACAACCATTTAATGGAGCCGACCTTAGGGCAGGTTTTAATTATTTATTTATTATTAGAAGTGCTTTAATATTTAAGATCTTAAAGGGGCCAACTTTCAAAGGGAGGTCTAGTGTGGTCAAAGGTAAGTCATTTATTAAGTTTTAGTTCGTTTTATCACACACGTAATGGATTAAGGGTTTAACGGACTTTAAGAGAATTGTGGGTTTAACGGTCACAAATGAGGGCTTCAAGGGCTAATGTAAAGGTGCAATGGGCATCATCATGCAACATTAGGGCATTGTTAGTGTTTTAAGGGCAAGGCATACATTATAGGGTCAAGTTCTAGTTTGTGAGCTTAAGAAAAAAGGTAAGAGTTATAGGGCCTTTTTGTTAGGTCATCAAAGTCACCACAAGTGAAGGTGTGCTTTACTAGCCACCAAGAACCTCAACACATACCATCAAGGTGTGGGGGTGCCTAGACTTCTCCTATGGTACCATGACCTCGTTACAAACACAAATGACCACAGAATGGGTCATTTGGACTCTACACTTCTTCAACCCTCCAAGGACAATTTCTATGGTACTGGGGCAAAGGTTGTGGTACAGGGGAACCAAAGAAACAACTAGGGAACCATAGAAACAACTTAGGGGTACTTAAACACTCTAAAGGGTGTATAGGGATTTTGCCATTGTCCAATGGGTTCCAAGGGCTTTAGACATGGGCTTGGACAAGGTCAAAAGGTCTCGTTTGACACTAAGAACTACTAAACCCTCAAGGGCTCCTCAAGGGGCACCAAGACACACCGACATACCCATTGGCATCAATGACAATTTAGTCAACAAATGCAAGTCGACACGATTTTGCAAGGATGACCAAGCCAAATTACTTGCAAGGTGTGGGCAAAATAAAATTTAAAGAAAGGGAAAACCAAACTAAACTAACCCCAAGCCAATCAACAATTGCTTAGGCAAGGGTGGGCAAGCCCAACTTCCGTTGCAAGTGATGGCAAACAAAGGAAATTTAAATATAACTTGAAATGCAATAGAAAAATCAAGTCCAAGAGACTCTTGAACTTGTTACAATGACTGATTTTTCTGCATAAAAGAAAGAGGGCAAAGAGGTAGGAAAATGATATTTTCACCCTTTCTTGGTGATGTCCTCGAAACCGTTTATTTGTGGCAGCCAGTGCACCCTTCTACGGCTGAAATTCGGCAAAGTTTCTCCTTGTTTTATCGCCAACCTACTAAAAACCAGCAAACAGAAAATTGTCAAATATGCCCAAAATCACTTTGGGGAAGTTAGAATGTTAGTGAAAAAATATATACAAAATATCTACAAAATAACCAAGTAAATAACTTCAAACAAGATTGAGCATATGAGAGGCTAAATCAACTCTCAAACATTCATCAAATCATAAAGAACAATACTCAGAAATTTGTTTTGAGAGGGAGAAAGTATGCCCTTTGCTCTTCAAAATTTGAAAACTGGCGCATCCAGCTGAGGAATCCCACTCTTCAATCCGAATAACCTGCAACTTATAATATATTTGCTACACAACTGAAAGAGGGTGAGATTCATATAATGAGCAAAGAAATCATAAACTTCAACCGAGAAACGTATGAAATTCTTCACTACAAGAACAAAAACTCACAAAAATCTATGGTAAGAAATTACCATAAACCTTACCAAAGCAAAGAAATTTGCTTCCTTGGCCCCCCAAACTTGAGTAGCTACTCGAGCATGGAAGCAAATAAACCAATCACAAAGGACACATGATTCCTCCAAAGATTTTGATTAACAAATCCAAATGGCTGAAAATTATAAATGGCCCAAAAATGGGAGAGAATGAGAGCAAGCAAGAAGAGAGTAAGCAAGAGCAGCCAAGATTGTGTCACCCAAATGAGAAGGGGAAGCCTCCTTAAATAGGAAACGAGTGAGGAGAGAGTCTAAGTGCATGCAAGCCACTTGTCAAAATGAGAGAGTGGGAATTCAAAGAGGGGAACCACTTCTCTTGGGGTCACCTCCTAGGGTGAGAAATCAAATAGAAATGGGGGGGAAACCCCCCTCTAATAATTTTAATCTTCATTCTAGACCCAAAGGGAGGGGACACCAAAGTGGGACCCCTTACTTTGGCTTATTTTTAATTATCTCAATTTCCATTAAGACTCAAGAGGGAGAGCACCTCCCCTAGTGAGACAACTTCGTACTTGTGATACACTTGCATGGGGGGTCCCTCTTTGCCTCTAAAGTCACCTTAGGAACATAACTTGACTTTAGGAAAAAAAAATTCCAGTCTCTAAGTGACTTTACGCATTTTTCCAAAATTTGGCTTGCTAATTATTTTTTTGAAGATAGTCATTACACAGAAATTAATTGGCTCCACTAAGTGCTAATTATTTGCCAATTTTCCTAATTTCCTTGACTGACTTAGGCAAATGTGTCCAAAACCTTAGCAAGACTTGTATGAATGGCTTCAAACTTTTCCCAAGGGTGTAAGGGGACTCATGCCATTGATTTTGAGTACCCATACCCCTATTTATGGGCATTAGGTGCCACATAACCCTCTTTACATAACAAATTTTTTATGCCGAGGGGCAATTTTAAATCACCAAAAATTAAAAAATCCTAGGTAAAACCTAATGAAATTCCACAAGATTCTAGATAGTGTCTAGCATGGTTACATAAAACATTCCTGGGGCTTAGTCACCCCGTGGACTCGATCATTAGAACGTCTTTCACCACTTTGGTGGTATTTTTGAGTGAAAAACTCAGATAATTAAAATCACTAAAAAGGAATTTTAATTATCCAAGGGAAAAAAGTTAAAACACTCGATGAAAGAACCTCCCTAATGAAAAAGTCTTATGTAGCTAAGGTATACAAAAACCATATCTTCATGTTGACAAATCATTACAAAATCCCCCGTAGGAGTGCGGAAATTTCATGGAGAAAAGATAAGAAGAAGAGTTGCCTCGCTTGAAAAAACTTTATTAGGTACTTCTTTCTCATATTCATGCACATGGTACATGTGCATGGTATATGGTTGGCCACCTAGTTGGTTAGGTGGTCAACATGCAGTAAAAACCCTAATTAGAGCAATAGAGAATTCCAAGGCCCAATAGAACAGTGGAGAGAGCTCCTTGGTAGGAAGCTCCTCGCGCAAGTAGACAAAATGCTAGCAAACAAACCCTGCCTCAATCCAAAGCACTTCAAGAATGAAAATAAACCACGGTTAGGAGATAAACTTGCCAACATTAATCAAGAATGATTAAGGAGATGCACCTTAGGTCACCCTTGAGCACGAGTTATTACAACTATTCTTTGCATCCACTTAGCATGTGACTATCAAACCCTATAAATCCTTCCATTCACCTTCATGCAAGAGAGAAAAACATCCAAAGTGAAGTGCACACTTGTTCAAATGCTCCAATAAACCAAGAGAAAGATAAAAAGAATACATAATTTGAACCCTTGTCCATCAATTACAAATGAGGTGAGGTTGTCTTATTTATATGAGACAACCCTCAACCTTTTACAAATTTGAACCTACAAGTTAATAACAAAATATAAAATTTTAGGTTAGTACACCCACAAACTTGGAGACCAAACCATACAATGACATAAAATAAGAATAAAAATGTGCAAGTAGGCTCCACTAAGTGCAAGATGAGCCAAAAGGAAGGTGTCATGCCCCAACCAACCCTAATAGATGCTTGTCTCTCAACGCCTTCCTTTTAACAATGTAAGCTTCTTCTCTAAGGAATGACATCATGGGTCTGGAGACCAGGAGGGGTTTTTCATCAAAACAATAGATCCAAGTGGGAAAAATTAGGTGTGCTAAACCGAGTATGACAACGCCTACATGCGCAATCACCTCTAGAAAGCAAAATATGAGTGTGGTCATGTGCCCTAACAAACCCATCCCAAGAAGCACCAAACACCCACCTAGGCCCAAATGACCCAACAAGATGGGGGACTTCTACCCATCAAGAGGCAGTCAGCAATGCCACTAAGCCAACACTTCATCGATAAAACCAAGAGGACCTTCCATGACCTGATCAGGGGTAATTAACCGCAAAAACTTGGCCTTTACAAAAGAAAAAGAAACCCCTCACTTTGGTATATCTGGTAGGAATGCTTTGGGCACTCTGAGGCGTAACAATGCCCAAGAAGGATGGGAATTGGAGAATGTGTATCCACACTATAGCTTTTGAATAAGATTACCCTAAAGAATCAATATCCTCTGCCAAGGACCAATGACTTGCTAAATAAGTTGCAACATGCCAAATACTTCACCAAGCTGGATTAAATTAAGACACCACCAAGCACGAGTAAAAGAAGAAGAATCCTAGAAGACTACCTTCAAGATAAGGAAAGGTTGATATTAATCGTTAGTAATGCCTTTTGATTTATGTAATGCACCAGCTACATGTATGCATTTGATGAATGATGTATTACATACTTTTGCAGATTCATTTGTGATCATGTACTTGGATGCTATATTGATTTTCAACTCTACCTGGGAAGAGCATTTCTTACATCTCATGCATGGGTTAGAGACCTTGAAAAAGCATAACGTACTAGCAAATCTTAAGAAATGTGAATTTGCCCAACAATCCTTGGTGTACTTGGGGTATGTGATTGGAGTAGGGGAACTCAAGGTCAATTCTGTGGAGGAGGCTATAATCAAGTGGCCAACTCCTACTAATGATAGTGAAGTCAGGAGCTTTATCAAGAAACACAATACCTTCTGAAGTTTATAGGATCCTTTTCAACTATGGTTGCACCTCTCCATGCCATAACAACCAACGAAAAGAGTTTCTAGTGGGGAAAGAATCAGCATAAGGCTTTAAAAGTACTGAAATGGAAGACTAGTCAAGACCAATTCTTACATTGCCCAATTTACAGAAGCCCTTCGAAGTGGAGACAAACACAAGTGGATATGCTAAGGGAGTAGTCTTAATGCGAAGAGGTAAGCCAATATACTATCATTCTAAAATGTTTCATGGTGGAGTCCTAGACTACCCCACATATGACAAGAAACTCTATGCTCTAGTACAAGTTGTTATGAAATGGAAGAATAATCTGATAGGCAAGGAAACCATCATCCACACCAATCACCAACCAATGCAATGATTGTTGGTCTAAAGTAAGCTTAAGCAAACAAGCCACTACAAGCGAATGGGATTTTACAGCAATTTCGTCTATCATCAAATATAAGAAGGTCAAAACAAATAAGTTGGTAGAAATACTTTTAAGGCTTCCCACAACCAAGATCATAGCTTTGGGTACTCTCATGCACATGGAGACTTTCTCCCACAATGCATACAAAGACGAATACAAAGAAGATGAAGACTTCAAGAAGTATTTCAATGGCTACATGGCCAATTTCATGAGGAAGAAGGTGATAGAAATGCTAACTACTCTATAAGTTGGATAAGCTTTATGTTCCTAAAGGAGAAAGATTGCAATTTTATCAAAGAATCCCACACCTTCAAAGTTGCAAGGCATTTTGGTGTTGGGAAAACAATCACCAACTTGCAGAGATATTAGAGGATGCAAAAAGATGTAGCTTGGCCTAGAATGCAAAAAGATGTAGCTTGGTTTATTAGAGGAAACAAAATTTGTTTTAACAGCAAATCCAATAAAAGGAAACAAGGTTTATAGCGTCCCTTACTTGTACCTCCTAGAACATGGGAGAGCATCTCCATGGATTTCATGGGTGGATTGCCAAGAACCAAGTAAGGGCATGACTTTCTATTTGTGGTAGCAAACATGTTTAGTAAGATGTGCACTCTCATGCCTTGTAAAAAGACTTTTAAGGACAAGATGCAGAAATCATGTTCTTTACAAAGGTTGGGTTCACTTTGGGATACCAAGGAGCATCATCTTAAACAGAGATACCATATTTCTCAGTACCTCTTGGACTACACTTAGGGGGAAGATGGACACCAAGTTGAAGAAATTGTTGCAATTATAATAGCACAACAAACAAAAAATACTCACACACAAGATAAAAATATACTTTGAACATCACATTGCATTGATGTTATCTATCAACATCATTTTCCAATGTACATGTCCCTTTATATAGCATTAGGTGACCAAAACAAGATTATCAATTTTTGAACATTTGGTTCAACCATCTCCATAACTATCTCCCATAAACTCTCAAAGTGATCCTATGAGATCCTCATCCCTAACTTCTCTCGCTGTCGTCATCTTGTTCTTATATAGACTCTTTGTATAGTCGCCTTCATCAGGTATTACAATGCAATCATATTAATAGACATTAATCATCAGAAGTATGAGTTAATCCTTCATACTTATTACTCCTTGTGGTTCAATATGGACATTTGAGTTGTCTTTATCTTCAGTCTTCTAAACTATGCATCATATTCAGTCTTCTTAATCTACATCTTCAACTATCATCGGCTTCTTGTATTATGCATGAGCTGCACCATCCTTTTATAAGTTTGGATCTTGAGTTAATCATTTAGACTATAACATCTTCATATCAAAGGTTTCTTTGGCTTACCCTTAACCACCTCATGGGTTTTGTACAAGTTACCCTCGATCTGTAAACGAGGGACTTATAGCCCACTTGCTTCACCAACAAGAATCCTCAACGGAATTTACTTTTAGTCTCTATTCATAGGATTGATTATGAGACCTCTATTCTCTTGCACTTTGAAATGAATTCAGGCTTCTTTTGCTATGTTCAGGTTTGGGGTACCCTACATTGTTTGCAAGCCATGGAAAGCCAAGGCCAATTCCAACTTCAATACTCAAGCACACTTGATTTGGGATGGCTCTACTATGTGGGCTTGGATGCAATTGTTACTCCACTTAATGAAAGACACATCTCATACCCTGCTTTCCTGTGCTCATGGTCAATTCCAACTCAAACTACCATATCATTCATCAGCATGTAAGAAATGGCCATTGAGTAAACTTTACCACATGTATGAAATGGTAAGTAATTAAACATCATTTGTAGTGTCTTCTTATGGCAAAGGGAGATTGCCATAATCTAATGCATGAGATGGCCTTACTTTTATACACTTATCATCATTTAACAATGCACCAGAGGTAGTATTTAATTAAATCCGAAGTTGATTACACCATATGTGAATTGTCTTCAAGCAAGGCGATGAATGAGACAAAATGACTCCATTCCAAGCACAATAGACAATGATATACTCCATACCGAAGTTTTAAAATATGATACATCCAACACAAGAATGCTTACTTGCCTAGTCGAGGAACCACATGCCCAAGTGGACTCGTGCGACCTTGGGGGAGATAGAAGATGCATGACCATCCGAGGTAATACACCCAATAGTCTGTTATGCATCTATAAAGCCCTGAGAAGAGCAGGCAGCACATATGTACAGCATGTACAAGCTGCAAGAGGGATCAAGAAGCAATCCAACAATGCAAACGGTCTCTAGGAAGGCTAGGACACCCTGGGTGCAGCCATGGGAAAACAAAGAACAGGTTCTGGTCCTCTCCCAACAATCAACAAACTTCAAAACAACAGAATTAGAAACCCAATACAATATTGCAACAGCTTTGTGATGGCAGCCATTGATTTTCTAATCTCAGGAACGAATCAACGATGTGGAAAACAGAGTTGTCGGTGCTCTTTGTCTGCTAAGTAAAACAAAATTATGGAGTAAATCTACTGAGCTACAGCAGAAATTTAATTCTTCCACAATTTAAAATACCCAGGCAGCCATTAACACAAAGTAGCTTCCATTAAAACATAGGCAGCAATTAAAAATGTATAAGAGCAATATTTCAACACATAGAAGAGATTCTCACTACACAAAACATCAATCACATAATGGCATAGTTACCGGATTCGGCCCTAGACCTAACCGCACCCAAATCGGATGCTCGGATTCTTCCACCTCGTTTTGACTAATATAAAGTTGTTTACACAGGATAATTAAGGTTAATTAGGGTTAGGGTTCCGAATCCCTGATTCCTAATTTTGGGATGAGTGGCGCACATGTATTGGATTCTTTAGCCGATTCCGATCGCACCCACGGTTCGTGTAACCTATAATGGACAGTGACTTTACCCTGGAAACGCAAATGGGAAAACTAGCATTTGAATGGTTGCTCAGTCTTATTTCCGCAATCTCTACTTACAATGCAGCTCATGGCTCTCTTTGCATCCTCCTCTCTTTGGCTAGCCAACAAGCAAAAATCCCTTTGACAATCAAATTACAAGAAGTTACAAGAGAGCTCGGGGATAATGGGAAGGCCAAGAGGCTAACCTTTCAGTTCCCATTCCTATCTCTCCTATTTTGATTTTCTATTTTAATTAATTCTTATTTGTCCTCTCTTTTGTTCCATTTACTTTTATATTTGCAGCATCCTTAATGTTTTATCTAATCTCATTAATTGTCAAATTGGACTTAGGTACCAAGTCTTACAACCGTTGTCATGGTTCAGATCATACCTCCCCATTGAGAGGCTTTTTGGTCTCCAAACACCTTAGAGGAAATCAATGTAGACCAATGTGCCCTTTATCTACTTTGGAACATGGCTCTAACTCTGGCTCTTGGCTCTAGCTCTAGTTCCTAGTTCGCTTGCCCCTGAATTGCAGAAGTCTACTCACTGACTCTCAGAGGCACCTATGTGAACCCCACCATCTACTACTTGTCTGTCTCATCTACCGATGGGATTTCTCCCATACATGGTTGAGAACCTAGACGAGCAAAGGTACCTAGGAAAAATTATGATAAATGTCTCTCAGTCATCTCTTCCTCTCAAGGAGGGATGCGCTCTCTTCTACTCCAAGTCTTTCACGAAAGTATTCAAACTTCACCCTGGGGAGAGGCTTGGTGAGAATATCTACAGTCTGGTTATCTGTCGGAATATATTGTAGCTCGACCACACCTTCCTACACCATATCACGTATGAAGTGATATCGAATCTCTATGTGCTTCGACTTGTCGTGAAATACAGGATTCGCTGACATTTGCACACAACTCTAGTTATCACAGTGAATCATGGTTGGCTCTAAAATCTGGCCAAACATTCCTGCAAGAAGTTTACGAAGCCAAACTGCTTCTCGGGCTGCTGAACTTGCAGCCATATACTCGGCCTTTGCAATACTGAGAGCTACTGAGTTCTGCTTCCTACTGCACCAGGAAATTACTGTAGAACCCAGACTGAAACAGCATCACGAAGTGCTCTTCCTATCTGTATTGCATCTAGCCAAATCTAAGTCCATAAACCCTTGCAATTTCAAGTCACATTCTGAGTCATATCGTAGACCATGTCCCACAGTGCCACGTAGGTATCTGAGCACATGTTTTGCAGCAGTCCAGTGAATCTGTCTCGGTTCGCACATGCACTGACTAAGGGCATTCACAGCAAAACAAATATCTGGTCTGGTGTTCGTTAGATACATGAAGGACCCAATCAACTGGTGATACATAGTGGGATTGATCAAATTTAAATCTGAAGCAAAATCTCTCAACTTCTTTAAATTAGCATCCATCAGAGTAGCTATGGACTTACAATCCATCATTTTGAATCTCTTCAGTATACTATATATCTATGGTGTATTTTCCTTGACTCAGAAAAATCTCCTTTTGCCTCTGCCATACTTCTAATCCCAAGAAGTAATGCATCTATCCAAGATCCTTCATTTCGAACTCATAGGTGAGTTTCTTCTTACACCATACGATAAGTTTCTCATTTCCAGTGAGAAACAGGCCATCAACATATAGTACCAAAATCAGTGGCTCGTCATTTACAACCCTGTAGTAAAGGTTGGGGTCTACATCACTCTTGGTGAATCCCAGACTCAACAGGAATTCGTCTATTCGTCCATACCAAGCACGGGGTGCTTGCTTGAGTCCATATAAATCCTTTTTCAGCGTGCATACGTGAGACTCCTTTCCATGGACAACAAAAGCTTCTAGTTGTTCAATATATACTTCTTCCTCAAGAATACCATTGAGAAAAGTTGTCTTGACATCCATCTGATGCAACTTCCATCCCATGGTTGAAGTAATAGCAATGATCGAACGGATGGAAGTATATTGAGCCACAGGAGCAAATGTCTCATCATAATCAACTCCCTCTTTCTTAGAGAACCCTCTGGCAACAAATTTGGCCTTGTATTTTTCAATGCTCCCATCTTCTCCATGCGAAGTTTCATGCTCCTCTGCATTCTGCAAAATCTGTCGTGCCCATGTGGGTCTTTTCCGACTTACGACAATATCTGTGGGAGTATCATCTAGCTCAACTGGATCAATGGGACTGATCGATTTATTCCTTTCTCTAGACTCCCTCTTAATGTTTGGAGGGGGAGATGATCTCATCTCTTTGTTATCAATCTCCATATTTGATCCTCTTCCTTTTCAGATAGACATTTCTTCTTCAAAGGTTACATCCCGACTAACTTCGATTTGCCTTGATCCTGGAATGTATATTTTGTATGTCTTTCAAGACTTGCAATATCCCACGAATGTTTCCTTCTTGCCTGAAGGTTCTAACTTGGGCACATGAATGTAGACAGGAAAGTAATTATCCATCCTAATGACGACCAGGTTCATCAAGGATCCTTCAATTGTCTTGTTCGAGTCACGACAACAGTGTCATCAGGTTTCTATCATATGTAATAGACTAAAATCCTTGTCTTTGAGGGATAACTCCCTCTGTTTCTCAAAAGTCAGTTGAGTAAATCTTGTTGAAGCAACAGATAGAACGACATTCATAGAAGCCTTCCGCTTCTGATCACCAAATCTCTGCATGAGATCATTCTGGGTCTAAGAGTCATAATTCATGCATCTAGAGGCTTTATGCTTATGTTTCATCCATATATCGATGGGATCGCTTGTCCTTGTAGATCATGGCATTCCCTACAAGTCAAATCCTGTCAGATGGTTAGCAATATTTCATAATCTATGTATTAACAAAATAATGTAGGCAACTTTTTAGTCAATGCTTCGACACAACACACGTAAGGCCATTATTCAGATGCTTATGGTCTCCATTATAGCATACCATTAGGAGTGTGTACTACTTCAGTATGTTATAAAGGAGTTGTCATCCTATATGGGTTGTGCAGCATGACAGGCTATTTAACTGCCTGAATTTAGAAATGTAGATCTGTGTAAAACATATTCAAAAACAACCAAATCTAATCTACTAGAGCATGTAAAAATCAAATACTAATCTTTTGTAGTTTTGTGGGTGGACTCCCACTATCAGATTCCACTAATCTTCGTATGCTTGCTTGACAATCATCATAGTCTAGATCTTCATATCATTTCTTAGAAGAAGAACTCCGAACGATCATCATTCCTTGGCTCCTTGTGAGGAGGGTCTTCTTCTAAATCAGCAATTGAAGCTTCATGCTTCCTTTTGTTTGAAATTCAACAGTTATTGGCATAATGACCATATTTCTTGCACCTGTAGCACTTTATCTAAGATAAATTCTTCTTCTCTTGTTTCTTTTGATATGGGGGAGGACTTGATCTCTTATCTTGCTGCTTGTGATTGAAGGACTTCCTTCCCCTTCCCTTGCCTTTCTTGGCATGAGATATGAACACTTGATTCTCCTCAGGTTGAGCACCATGAAGTCTTTGGTGTGTTGTGGTTCTTGTTTCTTCCTGAGTGCATTCTACCCATAGCTTATCAAATTTGGGCAACTTGGTATGACCACTTATAGTTTGGATAAAAGACTCCCAAATGGTGGAATACCATTTAAGGTGGTCATAACGAGATCCTTTTCTTCAAGATTGTCTCTGTTATCACATATATAGTAGTCGGCCTACCATATTCTATTTTTCAGATTCCAGTACATTTTTTAGCCAGCTCCCCTACATATGAGATGCTGAGATGAGCATTTATTATGGATCATGATTTGATTGATGGACTATAGTACTCTCCCATGCCATGACCGAGTCTCAGGACACTCATATTTGAGGACTGATGTAGCCATTTAGTCAGTTGCAGAGCAGTTAGTAGTGCCCAAAGTTGTATCAGTGTTTTCCCATTGGACAGATGTTGGTTCAGATGAATTATTACATGTTCATGACTCATTTTATATTATCTTGTGTTATGGTTATCATTGCTCTTATACTCATTTTTGTGACATGTATTAGCATTTAGGGTCATGATCTGGAGGTCATATAAATATGTGGACTTGGATGTAATAATATTATGTATTGATGTCCCTACTCAAACCCAGAAGTTCTTGATTCATACTCATTGGTTTTACCCTCCTTAGGGAGAATAGAGGTAGTCATTCCCACCATACTTTGGCTTGCTAGTGTTGGTTTCATTGTTCACTGTCTCCACCCATCCATTACCTTCCCGTTATGTTTCCAACCCGCCCTACTACTTGACTTGTGGCATGGAGGACCTTTCTCCACTAGAGCATCTTTGTTGGACAAGCTTCCCTGTTTATTTGTGTCTCGGCACTGAGTTGCCTAGGTTGTGTTGGCTAAACCTGAAACAAGTAGCGTTGCCATCAATACAATGTATTTGGAAAGGAAATGAAATGAATGTCTTATGAAAAAACCCATTCATGAAAAGTAGTGTTTTGGAACATACATGAATGCAAGGCAAGCCTAGTGAAATTGGCTTTGAAGTATATTGAAATGAATATCTTAAAACATTCATGAAAAGTAGTGTTTTTAAACATACATGAATGCATGAAGCCTCAATAATAAAAATCCGTGTAATAAATGCATGGACCAAGGCTATGGAAAATCAAAGGCCCAAAAAAGCAATGGTTCCTAAAGTTATATCTAAAGATTGATGGCCTTGTATTGGTTTGGATTGTGAGGATTTGTCAAGGTGAATAAGCACCTCTGAAAGTAGCTTATCCATTTGTGAGACACTGCCATCCCCTGTGTTATTGCTTGTCCTGCATATGCTAGAGTGAGTATCCCCTTTCCATATCCAAAGTGTCACAGTGTTAAGTTGGTAGTCACCCTTTGGCCTAGCCTTAATACTTTCAGCCCTCACCCTTCACTGGCAAATTGATTACAACTATGAAGTGAGTATAGTTTTGAAAGTCTAGTCTGAGTTATGATTGATAAATGAAACCCTATATATTTTGTTGATAGACCGCCAGTGAAGTTATTGCTCCTTGTTATAATTGTTACTTGAATGATTTGTAGAGCATGTCTTAGCCTTTGAATACTTGCAACGGATGGATGTATCCTGAGTTATATTATTGATTATGTGGTCATTTACAGATTATTATTTTGTCTATCTGGGTATATTGATATTGTAGATGATCATACAGAGACACATAGGGTGTGTGAGTATGCACCTTATCTGGACTTGGACTCTCTGAGTTCAATGAGACAGATTGTTTTCAGTTCCGGGCAGTTGCAGAGATGAGTTGGCTCAGTGTACCATTCTGGTGCAGTTTTGCCATGCTGGATGGCCTGTCTGAGCAGGGAGATGATTTTCTTGGATCTCCTAAGGCGTTGTATGAGGCATGGGGGGTCTAGCCACTTGATTGTACCATATTACCCCCCTCCCAGAGAGCTTGGAGGGCTCAATTGGATAACGCAGGCACCGTAGGAGGCAGTTTTTGGCATATCACATTTCCCTAGGCAGATAAAAAATAATTAAAATGGCTACTGAAGAATTCGATTTGGGCTATTGAGGCAAGGAATTGGCATGGGATGAGTTCTGATGATGAGTGTGATGTCTTCCACTCCTTCCCCAACAGTTGCAGCACCTGGATGGGCTCACATCTATTTTTTCGGGCATATTTTATTATTTTCTGGAGTTTTTTGGAGGCTCACAATTTCCTCAAGGAGACACAATTTCACAGTTAAAAAATTATATTATTTTTATTGTGCCATGGGGACACCCAAAGGGAGTTAGTTAACACTCCCTGGACCAACCATGTGCTTCATTTAATTTTTGTTGAGTGGGATCCCCTCTCCTAGGGTGATTTAGTCCACTTTTATATTATATTATTGTATTGATCCATGTATTGTATGTTGAGCTCATCTCAACCATTGATTAGAACATTTGTATCTTTTAATATTAGCCACCCATTTGAAAAGTGGTTAGGATTTTGGTTCTCTCATTCCTATTTAAAGGAGAGAGCTTCTCATTTGTAAGGTGTCTTTGGCTCTTGGATCTGGATAATAGAAAAACTTTTCTTGTGGAAATTCTTGGATCTCCTTTGCATCTGGTGTTCTTAGATGGTGATTGGAAAATATTTTGCTTCCTCGCATTTGGGTGTTTGTTGTGAGATCTATATATTTTTTCGAGAAACATTGTCTTGTCTATAGGAGGGCGACTTCAACTTGGGCGTTTTTGCAAGGTTTCCTCAACTTGCTTGGCTTGGATGCATTTTGTATCAGGGGGTTTTCATTAGCATCAATGCGATCTATGATTTCATCTTGTTATTTTTCTCTAGCATTTGTTCTTTTCTCATGATGCAGCTAATTTGATATGGTTGACGTTTGTTGTGCAGGAGAGAGGGCGCAGTGGCTTCTTGGGGCAAACCGTTGGGCATAGAACTCACTCAAATCTTCTCAAATTGATCGAGATAGCAAGGATCATCACTATCAAGGCATCTACAAGGTTTTCTAGGTAAGATCTACAGGTTAGTGCTTCTCTTCCAGATCTCAATCCATTGGCATCTGTATTTCCATCTTAAAACCCTAAATAATAAAAAGTACAAAAAATATTATAGATCAAATCACTTGATCTCAGGGAAAACCATTTATGGGTTTTGTAGATCAGGTTAGACCCTAAGTGGGTCTTCCTCAACGCTGAGCTAAAAGTGACTCCATTGGCCTAGATCTAAAAGCACTGGTCTTCAAACCCTAGCGCTACCCTCCATGTTGCCCTCTTTTCTCGTGATCTGATCTTTTCCAACAAAACCACTTTTGGGTTTGTAGATCGGGTCCAACCCTAAGTGGGTCTTCTTCAACGTTGGGCAAAAAGTGACTCCATTTGGCTCGAATCCCAAGGCATTGATCTTCAAACTAAGGATGATTTTAAGGAACCATACTTATTTAAAAGTGTATAAATGTTGGCGAATCTTACCAATTCTTAAAATGCCAACTATAAAATGTCTAGCAATATTTTTCAAAAAGTATTTTAATTTCCAAGGATTTTATATCGTTTATATAACAATTTGGCGATTTTTAGGGTGAAAAAATTTTACCCCATCGAAATTGGGCGAAACAGGATTTCAAAAAATACAAAATGGCGAATCTTTTTTTGGAGAAAAACATGGAAAAATAGCCCATGGGCTAAATTTCGCCCCTAAAATTATCCCTGCTTAAAATGCCAACTATAAAATGTCTGGCAATATTTTTCAAAAAGTATTTTATTTTCCAAGGATTTTATATCGTTTATATAACAATTTGGCGATTTTTAGGGTGAAAAAATTTTACCCCATCGAAATTGGGCGAAACAGGATTTCAAAAAATGCAAAAAGGCGAATCTTTTTTTGGAGAAAAACATGGAAAAATAGCCCATGGGCTAAATTTCGCCCCTAAAATTATCCCTGCTTCAAACCCTAGCGCTACCCCTCCTTTTGCCTTTTTCTCCTGCGATTTGACTTTTTCCTTGTGGCTCGGGTGCTTTGACACTATCATACCTTCTTCCGAGTCCATCCCTCAGTACTAGATATCCCCAATCCTGTTCTTACCTTCTCTGCATTGGTCACGTTTCCCAAGGCAATGGATATCTTCACCTTTTGCTAGTACCTTAACCCCAGATCTAGTATTTGCCTCATAGGTCACTTGTGTCCCAACTTGGATCAAATCTCATATCTCCTAAACCCTGATCCAAAGCCTTAGTTCACCTAGTGACGTCATCCATAGATCTAGGGTTTCCATCAACTTACACCTTACGTACCTCAAGTCCATTTGATCTGATCTGGTGTCCAGGTCTAATCTCTCCTGTCGGGAGTAGATCTGTGTCTCCCCCATTGTTGTCTTGGGCTTGTTGATGAAATTGTCATTGATGCCAACATGGACTTGCAGTGGCCCCACGGGATGTCATTGATGCCACCAAGTCCCACCTGCAGTGCCTTGATCCCTTACAGAGTGGGTTTGTGCCTTGAAGCACCTTGTACCCAGTTGACAAGGTCCTTGTACCCACAAGGCTGGATCTTGAAGCCACCACTTTGTTGAAGATGTTGAAAACCCTGCTGATGATGCTGAAGACCCTAGAGATGGTCATAGGGCATAAGGAAGATCTTGAACCCACTTATATGATGGTATGATGACACTTGGACGCTTAGTTGCTTGTGGATGATGGGGACCTTGGTCATGCATGATCTTGCACATGGAATGTCCTTTGAAGCCCTCTTGTCTTGATCACAATGTCCTTGTACCCCTGTCACCTGAAGGAATGCATGATGGGGCCCTTTTGTGTTGGTGATGATCTTGAAACCCTTGGAGAAGTCTTGGTTGACATGTTGAAGCCTTTGGAACCTTGAAGGAATGGTGAAGGTAATGTGGGTCATTTGTGTGGTGATGAGGTACTAAAACCCTTGAAGATGGTGTGTTTTTTTTTGGTTTGATAAAGGACATGATGACCATAAAGGGTTGACTTTGGAAACACACCCCTATGATGTGGCAAAGAATTACATGCCATTTTTAATGGTAAGGTTCAAGTTTGAAGAAGTGTTGACCTTGAAGAAGTCAGCCAACCTGCATCAATCAAAATAAAAATAAAATATTGAATTTCAGACAAGTCGGCCAGCAAAAATTTAAAAATATATATAATAAAATTCCTTTAACAAGTCGGCTCCAGAATTTATGGTGGAAAAACCAATATAAATAACCCATCAAAATTCATTTTGAAAAGTGTGAATTTTGAAAGAGCTCTGAGGTAAATTAGGAGGTTTGACTGAGGCAGCCGCAGAAGGAGCAGCTGTAGGGTTTTACTGTGTAATTTCGGAGGTCCAATTTCGTGGGAGCAGTTAAATTTTTGGACAGCTCTGAATTTCGGTACAGTCCACTGAGGCAGCCACACAAGTTTTTTTTTAACTCTGAAATTTTATTTTTTTTTGGACTGAGGAAGAAATTCGCAGGGCATTTTACTGTGCATTTTTGAAGAAGAATTTTGTGTAGCAGCAGTAAGGAGCAGCCATCGAATTTTTACAGCTGTCTGTTTTTTTTTTTTTTGATGCCCTAACTTCTTGGCTAAGAAGATTTTCGTGGGTGAGCAGACTAAGGCAGCAGGAGCAGTGTGACTGAGGCAGCGAATTAAGGAAAAACACAGCAGCACCAGTCTGATTTTTTTTCCTCTTTTCTTCTCTGATTTTCGGTGATCGACAGGCCCTAATTTATGTAGCAGTGACTGAGGAAATCTGAAGTGTATGGTCATCTTCCTCAGCACTTAAATCTTCCACAACATTTTTCTTTGCAGCCCTGACTTTGCAAACGAGGGTTACAGCAGGAGTAAATTTGGGTAAAGAAACAGTTCATTTTCATAGAGAAATTTAGGGCTTGAAAGGGTGAAATCGGTTTGCAGCAGTAACACCTTTTTACCTAGGGCTCCTCCACAGTACAGCCCTAAATGTATAGCAGCAGCAAAGAAAAGTATGTACCCTAACTTATGGCAGCATTAAACAGTCCAAAAATAGCAGACATCCACAAGCATACTTGCAGCAGACATTCATGACAGCAGCAACAATTTTTCGTTGTAAAATGGCTATTCTAAAGAAACAATGACCAAAACCCTCTATCTCAGTTACAGTCCAAACACTGATAGTCATACACAGTCCTCAGTCCAAGGTTGCATACAAGTCATTGTTTAGGCATGACTGTGCTTGATGGAAAGAGTTTGGTTTGGACATGTGCACAACATGCTGATGATGACAAGCATGAAGTATTGACAATCCTTGATGACAGCTGATTGGTTAAAGTGACACAAAGTGCATGCACAGCTTGAGAAGAAAACCTTCAGTCTGAGGTAATGCTTAACATCTTAGGTATGTCTATTAATACTTGACTAATGTATGCTTGGGCTTAAAAATGCTATCTCAGTGGTACTTTGTGTTGGGATTATGAGAAGTTGTGAAGAGGTTGCATGGGTCTATCTTAAGTCTACATAGAAGACAAATTAACATCTGACATCAGTTGTGGGGTTGAACATCAGCGAGACTGCTCAAGAACAGTTCAAGAAACAAATAGAGTCAGGAGTTACTGCAGTTGAGATAGAGATTGAATATTGTCTGAAAAGGATTGAATATGACAGTGATTACATGGCAATGAATACACAGTAAGGTTATGTATGCTTAGTTTAAACTAAGATGACATTGATGTATTAACATACAGTGAAATGACATACCCTAGCTTGATACACAGTCACAGCATGTACACAATGATACAGTAGTTACACAGTGTTGTATGTATGCCCAGTAATGGTATATGATGGTTATGAAACAGTGAAGTGAAATCATGAAGTGAAATGATATACTATGAAGTACATGAAACAGTGGAGTGTTAAAAGACAAATGAAGACATGATGATGCATACTTATACACTATGATAATGATGATGCATATATGATGCATACAATGATGAATAACATCAAATTGAGAAGACCTTTGATGATCTTGAAGCATTTAGCTGACCTAGATGACATGTGCAGACTTTGAAGACATGAGCAGTATTGAAGTGTGCAGTACCTTAAATGAATTGGCATATATGCAGACTTCTCGATGACTTGGAGATTCTTGAGCAACAGGTTGAAGGGTTGATGAACAGAGATGATGAGTCATGACACTAATGCACAGCCCAAGCGTGAAGTCTAAAAGTTGTGATATGCACAGCTTATGAGAGTTCAAGCACACTGTTGATGAACTGTGAGGATCATGATGAAGTGGGTGATGAAGCAAAGTTGAGGTTGATAACCTGGATCATGACAAGTTGGCTGTCCTGAAGAAGTTGACACACTTTGCAAAGTGTCACACTGTCTTCTTCTGGTATGTATGACAGTTCGTGGAATGATAATTATATCAAAAATGATTTAATATATGCATGAGTGTTTTGATGAAGACTTGACAGGTTCTTGAAGGAAAGTATATGCATGTGAGATACTTGACAGTGAGAGAGTGAGAATTGCATGACAAGCAATCAGTGAAGAAGTTGATGTGTGATAAGCAGCAAGCAGTGACAAGTATATTTGTATGATAACGCCTTGTATAGCTGACTTATGATTAGCAGGCTTTGAAGACCTTGGTACAAGGGTGTCAACAGATTGATGGTGAAAGCAGTGACATGATTGATTTGACTAGGACAGCAGATTGATGGTGAAAGCAGAGACAAGTTGATTGACTTGACTATGACAGCAGTGTAGCTGACATGTTTGATGAGCAGATGACCAGCATCAGTGCTTGTAATGAACAGATTGACATGATGTGTATGTACAGCAGTAAGAAAGGATGATTGTATGATGCTGGTAGCAATTTGATGAATGATGTATTCGTGGTTATGGTCAGAATGATGTGCCTGTAGATATGGTGTGATGTGATAGTGATACAGTAAGCTTAAATTGTAAATGCAAGCTTGATTTGCATTTGAGGTTAGGATACCTCAAACCCTTCTTAGCAGGGTCTAAGAAAACCAGGTAGGGCCCTGGATGCAGAATAGGTGCTCTTTGTATCAGTAGGTGCTGATTTTACCTCACGGTTGTAGCCGGACCAAAACTAATACAAAAAGATTACTAAATTATATGGTGTTGTGTTCTTTTGTATTATGGTTCTTGATGATTCAAATGCTTATGATATGTGAATGATGAAGTGAAAAATGTTTATGAAATGATTATGAAATTGGCAGAATAGTGGAATGATGAATTGGTAGTTAATTGTGACAAGCTAAGAAAAGTTTTAAAATTGGCTTTACACTGATTCACCCCCCCTCTCAGTGTCTAACAGGGCTAAGACAACATAAAGTGAAGACTGCCTCGATTGGCATGACAACCATCCATTTGGGAGTCGAGGAAAATCTTGGTTCGACCTCCTTAGTTGCTTATCCCTCTACCGTCCATCTCATATAGGCAAGTACAAGGTTGGTGATAACAATCTCCACTAGACTTTAGCTTGTCCCAGAGTTCAGTGATCCTCATGAAATATGAGGCAATATTCTAGGACTTCGTCATCTTCATATTCGACAGTTTATTACTCAATGTGAGAGTCACATTGATATTACTGTGTTCAAATAGCTTCTTTAGGGTTTTGAACATCTTCCTCGTTGTTGTCTTTTCTGAGATCTAAGGAACCAAGTGGTCTCTAACTGATTCCACCAAAATCCTTCTTGCTTTGGCATCATTCTTCCTCCAGCGAGTTTTGTCTTCTTCGGCTTCTGACTCTGGGACCTTTGCATTTACACACTGTAATAGGTCATTTTCTTCTAGTAGAAGAAGAACCCTAGACTTCCAAAGCTGGAGTTGGAAGCTCCTTCCAAACGATCTTCAACCTTCATGTTGATCATCTTGACTGTAGATCTGGATCTAAAACCCTAGTAGAGACTAGGTCAAAACTGAAGTTTGGAGTTTTGGAAAACTGACTCCACAGATAAATGCGCCCTAAAGAGGCGAGTTGAGAAGAGGTAGAGTCGAGCCAAAACTATGGAGGGAGTAGGTCAAAAACTGAAACCTTAATTTCTATTGCAGCTGCAGAATTAGGTCAAAAATTGAAAATTCTCAGAATTGAATTCCGTCTTCACCAAAAGATGCGCCCTCCTTAGAGCGAAATTCCCAAGGCTCTTTTTCTGCCAAAAGGTTGAGTGAAGACCTTAAAAGATGAAACCCTAGTTCCAACAGGTTTTCGATAGAGTTCTGGCAATGGCTTCTTCTAGCACTGCTCTGATACCATGTTAGATTTTCATAAGATTATAGCAGTATATCTTAATTGCATTAATCAATAGGATCACTAGAAGATAGACAAAGCACATAACAATAACACGAGTATTTTTATCCTAGGAAACCCAAATGGGAGAAAACCTAGCAACCTTCATCTAGAGATAATAATTCTCAGATCAGTGTACAATGAAGAAAGAGAAAATATGGAAATGCTTTCCAAAGATAGAAACCCTAAAAACAGTCTTCTTCTCCAGTATATGCGAACTCTCTCCCAGAAAACTGCGAACTTCTATTTTGCTGCTGTGTGGAATAATGAGGGGCGCCTCCTATTTATACAGATTTTCCACTAATAATTTAATTGGGGTCAACTTCTCTTGGGGGAGCAATAAAACCTTTTTATAAGTTTTATTTTATTTCTTTTATTGTTGGCTTTTCACCCCAAGGTTACATTGTTCTTTCTAGGGTTTGTATGATGAATTACAACAAGATCAAACTCTTGTAGGAGGTACAAGTGAGGAATGTCTTCCGAAGTTGCACAAACTCCAACACACCGGAGTTGTATGGGCTAGAAATCTACCCTTACAGGAAGAAATCGAGTTATGCTAAGTAACGAATAAAGGGACAAAAATAATTTTGAATTAATTTCGAATTAATCCCCTTATTGTTAAATTGAAATTTCATGTAATTACGAAATTTTAAAATTTTAAATATTTTAAGGTGAGCCCCACCCATGCCACGTGGATGGGTGACATGAGGAGCCACTTGGGCAGGAGGTACAACGTGGAGGAGCCACGTGGGCAAAAGGTATGATGTGGATCATCCACATCAGATTTGTGCACAGGTGACTGCATGTGACGTAGTGCGAAGGCCGGAGAAGATCAGACCGTCAAACAATGGCGGAGATCAACGGACGACAATGATTCAGGCTGGTGAAGATGCATGAGGGTTAATTTTATTGGTATGAGCCTTAAATGAAAACCACCCTGTTGACGTGTTGCCCTCTCGTGCATTCAAGCTCGTAAAAGCATTTTTGGGAAACCACTTTCCCGTGAAGCCAGAAACCGCTTTTGTCCAACATGCGGTGATGTGACATGCAAAGATGAGACACAAAGTGATGTCAGGAATTAAGGGACCCCGACGGTTCACATCAATTTATTTTAAGCCTATGAGAATTATTCTGGTTTATGCATGTTAAGTGTGTGTGGATAGAGTTTATTTTCACTGCGTATTTTATTTATGCATCTGCACACCCATTTTAAATATTATGAATTCACAATATGGCCATGGGGCGAAAATTAAGAGCCCATAATCCGTTCATGTTCCCCTATGTTGGTTAAATCGATGGATGGGGACATGATAATGCATGACATGTAGCATTAGTGAATGCACAACATGTGGCATCAATGCATGTACAACATGTGGCGATCCCCCATTGTGACAAGTGGCAAAATTAGAGAGCATGCAAAAAACTAGAGTGAACTAAGCTTGAACACAGTGCATGCATGAGAAATTGCCTCACTTAAACTCGAATCTCTTCCACTTAACTCAGCCATGCAATAGAGTGAAGAACACGAGGTCAAAGATGAAGTACACGGGGTTAGGGGTGAAGCGCATGAGATCAAGTTCAGTTCAACTGGGCACTTAACTCATGCATGAGACAGATGAACTCCAACATACAGAGTGCACATTTCCTCATGCAGCAAATCAACTCCAGCAGAAGGGGGGAAGGGGGTGAATTCTCTCTTATAGCAGATCAACTTCAGGCAAGGGGGTTGCATTCCTTATTCTTCAGTCGCTTATGGAGAGGCACTCTCTCGTCGCATGTCAGATCAATCACTGGGAAGCACATGAGGGCCTCTAGGCCAAGCTATTTAATGAGGTTTTAGGAAAGGAAGAGGGTTGGATTTTCTTATCAGCTACAAACACAATTAGTCTCATTCTATCTTCTTCTTCTCCATCTTCTATGCTCTTTGATTTCTGTGCAGAGACGTCATTGGTCCAACTTGTATTTGTCTCTCTGGTGGACCAACCTCTTGATTAATGCAAAGTGAAGTTAGATTATGCTCAGTTTTCCAACTCCTGTATCTTATTGATCCGTGATTATATTTGCATAGTGGTTTTGGTGACTTTTTAGGCCAGTACCTTGAATTTAACCTTCATTTGCAGAGTCTTTCTTTCAATTATTGTCATTTTGCATGCTGTTGTAATGTTGAAAATTCCTCCATTTTAAAGCAAAACTTCACATTACTACTCTTTGGCAGCATTAACTTGCGGGCCAAAGGCATCTTTAACCATTGTTTTATAGTTTAAACCCTTTATTGTGGATTTTGAGAGCAGTTCAAAGAGCGAGTTTGTTCACTGTTATAACCATTTCTACTTGCAGGTCTGATTTTTGGTACTTATAACAGCCATGTTTCGCTATTTTGTATTCATGTGTTAACGCAGATTTGCAAGTGTATTGGCAGCAGAATAGCAAAGTTAGGGACCCTCTGTGCTTGGCATGCACCAGCCCAAATGAAGAGGAATTTATCAGTGACATGAGGGATAAATTTCCTACAAAGTTGCACATTCTTCAAACAGATTTCACAAGTTGCATGTGATTATTTACAATGTAGATTTGTGTGCTAACAGTCTCCTGGCACTCCCAAAGCGATACAAGTTGGGGTGCATTTTTTTTTCTCTTTTTCTTTTTAGAACCAAGACATGGTTCCAATTGCTTGTTTATGCATGGCTAGGGTTTTTTTATGGGATTAAAACACTCACTCACTCCATTTGCACTTTTTCAACTACTTATTTCACTCATTTCATTCCTTTTTGCTAAGGTTTTAGTGGGTTTGCTAGTTGCTTGTGAGCAAATTTATAAGAGCTTGGAAGGGAGATTGAAGGTTGTTATTTGTGAGACTTGGAGCTTGGAAGGGAGATTGAAAGTTGTTATTTGTGAGACTAAGAACTTGGAAGAGAGATTGAAGGCTAAGATAGATACATTCAACCACCATTTGAGAGTTGAAGAGGTAGGCTCTAAATCCCACTCTTTGTTTGTTTTTAAACTTTTCCACTATGTTAAAATTTTAAATCTCGAATGCTCTCTTCTCCTACTCTTTCCCATTTCTATTTCTCCGTCGTTCTATTGCAAGTAGCAAGTTATTCTCATCTTGAGTCAAGAAGCATGATCGGTATGCGGTTTTTCCTTTTGGTTCCATTTTTTATTATGATGGTGGTGTTGGGAAGCCAGAATACCAATGAAAAGGAGGAATAAGTAGGGAGTGACACATAACATGGAGAGGAAGAAGAAATGGAAGGGGATGATAATAATGAAGTTGACGACACAAAGAAACGACACCTCTATGGAAGTATGTGACAAAAGTGCCAAGGAAAGGGAGAAACAAGTACAAGGAAGAGGAGGGCACACAAAACAAATCCAAAAAATCAAGGGTTGAATCTAAGGCCTCAGGCTCACATAGAATGTTTAGCAATCGATACCCATTACCCCATATTAGTGGAATCTCGCCTATGTGTAGAACAATATCAAATTTCCTTGACCAAGGTTGCAAGGATGATGTGGATTAAAAATTTTATAAGTTTCTCTATGCATGCGGTGTACTATTCAATGCTCTTAACTCACCCTATTGGCATGAAATGCTACAAGCCATCAATGGTGCCCCTATGGCATACAAGGGCCCCCTATATCACAAAGATAGAGCCATGGGACTGGATAGGGAAAGAGACAAAATCCCTAATGCTCTTGGAAAGTTTACAAATGATTAGATCAACTATGGGGTATCCATTGTGTCTGATAGTTGGACAAATGTTAAAGGCAAGCCAATGATAAATATTCTTGGTGTGTCTACTAGTGGTGCAATCTTCCTTTCAATGCATGACTACTCAGATAGCTACAAGATTGGTATTAATATTGCAGAACCTTTAATTAAAAGAATTAAAGAGATTGAACCATACAATGTCATTCAAGTCATTACTGATAATGTTGCTAATCGTAAGGCAGCAAGAGCAATCATTGAGGATAGGTACCCTCACATATTTTGGCCAGGGTGTTCGGTTCACACATTGAACCTTTTGATGCATGATATTATTAAGATGGACCCTAATTATAGATGGATTGGTCCCTTGGACAAGAGAGGGAAGAAAACGATAAATTCTATTACCAATCATAGCATGGCCCACCACATTTTTCAATATTACTCTAGGATGGAGTTACTCAAGATTGTAAAGACCAAATTTGTTAACTACTACCTCACCTTCAAGTGCCTTTTGAAGGTAAGAGAGGCATTGGCTAGTATGGTCTCACCATGCCAGTAAGAAATTCCTCAACGAAAATCTCACCAGATCATAGGTTGCGGAGCTCAAACACTCTAGGGAGCAAGTTACAATGACACACCAGGCAGGGAAATGGGCAGTGATTAGGAACCTCAAAGCAGTCATCCAAGACTCTTTTCCACCTGGTTGGGTACCTTGAGCAAGGGCTTCCAATATATCCATCAACTGTTGGAATGACGATGGGTCTTTCTGGTCATCGTCGAGTCTATTGAATGATGCTCTTTGGTCATCAGACATCTTATTCATTACCAAGACACATGAGATCCTTATTCGGCCTCTCCCGGACATTAAAGGATACCACAAGTTTTCAGCATGCAAACAAGAGACGAGTTCGGGGAGGTGTCAAAGGCTCAGGTAGAGTTGCTTGCTTCATCAAAGAATCCCTCTAGAGCAAGGTCTCTTTGGTGACCACAGATGAGTTTGCTAGGTTTTCATGGGTTCAGGTTTATGGTGTTTCCCCTCCCCCAAGGGACATCTATATTGCAGTATGTTATTTTCCTCCAACCTCTTCACCGTGTGCCATTCATAATGGGCCTAACGAGAACCCTGTTATTGATTTATAAGTCGGTATCACCCAGTACACGGCGGTTGGGGAGGTGATTCTCCTAGGTAACTTCAACCCCTACACTAGAGCCCTACAGTCTCCTCTCCACGATCAATCAAATGACATGTTCTGCATACAAGAGATCAAACCAGTATAAGTGGGGATTCACCAAACGTCTAACAATGCGTTGGGAGCGCTCACAACTTTTAGTCGACACCTTTTACACTTAGGGGAATCTCAAGAGTTGTTGATTATGAACGGGCTACAGGATTTTCCATATTCTCCCTTCTTCACGTGTTGGCCCCATGGAGGGCGTGCAAGTGTTGTTCCCTACGTCCTTTCTAGTTATAACTTACTCCCCTTTATTCATCACTTCTTCGTTTCCCCTATCCCCCGCACAGACCATTCCCTACTCTCCTTCTCTCTTCAAGGTGACACTTCCCCTTCGCCCACATCCCCTCCCTAGGACCCACCCCACAATCTTCTGCCTTGATGAGGGGGACTCCGACACCTTTTCTGCCCACTTCTAACAAATGCCCCATCTAAGACCCAGTAATCCCTACTTGATTCTGCCTCTACCAAATATGATTGCCTCTCAGCCACCATTTGGGATACAGCCGTCAAATCATACCCTCACTCCACCCGGTCCTTCACCTCCCGAAAAAAAAATCCTGCCCTATGAACCAATTGTACAACGAAGAATGCAAGGTACTCCATCGCCAACTTCGACATGCATTCACCCATGCTCACCCCTCCTACCCCAACCTCAGAGCTTTGTATCATTGCCTCCTTTGCCACAAGAAACACCTCTTTATCTCTGACAAGAGATATGACTTATCCATTTCACTTACTCACTCCCCCAAAAACTTTTGGCGTACCTTCCTCCCCGGTCGTTCCCCCCTTCCATCCGACCTTAACCCCAACTCCATGGTTTCCCACATATCCACTCTCTAGGATATTCCCGGACAGGCCCAAATTCAAGTTAGCTCTCCACCCTCCTCATGCTACTTATTTTCAAACAGTGACATCAAAGAGGCCATTCGGGTGATGAACAGCAACAAAGCAGCATGTGAGAAAGTATTTAGGCAGAGTTCTTTATGCATGGTCTTTGTGCTTTGGTCTCATACTTGGTTGATCTCTTCAACCATGTGGTTTGTACAGGTTTTCCTTTGGCTTGATCGCACCTCGTCATTCACCCGATACACAAATCGAACCCCATCTTAGATCCCAACAATTACAGGACGATCATGGTGGGCCATACATTCTCAAAGCTCTATGCTACAACTCTCCATATGAAGCTCTCTAGTGAGCTTGAGTGTAGACACCTCAGAGCTAAGGGACAGGTCAAATTTCCTCCCGCTCATCAAACCATTGATCAAATCTCTACTCTTTGGGCCTTCATTGAGGAGGCAGGACATCGATCTTTCAAATTCTACTGTCGCTTTGTAGATTTTTTAAAGGTTTTCGACTCTGTCTCGAGAGAAACACTGTTTCAGAGGCTAACTAACATTGGAATCTCCCATACCTTACTGACTACCGTCATGCACCTCTATGAGTCAATTCTTGGTCACCTCTGCACAGCTCACGGTATGTCAAACTTCATCAAGAGTACCATCGAAGTTAAACAGGGTTTCCCCCTATCCCCCACATTACTTGGGATTTATATTGATGAGATAGAGGCCTTTCTCCACGAACATATCTAGGATAGTGGTTGATGTCTCCTCCATTAGGTTCTTATATCCATCTTGCTTTTCGATGATGATGTCGTCCTCAGCCTCGTCTCTAGTGATTAAATGCTCTAGCTCTCTTTTGCGACCTTCGACAATTGACGGTCAACTTGGATAAAACCAAGGTTATGATCTCCAACGGGTAAAATAAGTCTGTAGACCTTCATTTCTTTTTCAAAGGAGAGGAGATCGAGGTCACCAGCACCTACATGTACTTGGGAGTACAATTTCAGAACCTTGTTTCAATTTGCGACTAGCCCTCCAGCCTCGGATTGCCAAGGCTAATGGGTCTTTAGCCCTTCTCGAGAGACAATGTTTCCAACACCATTTTCAGGACATCTCATCCAAAATGTCCCTCATGGGCTCCCTTATCTGACCCAGTGTTCTCTATGACTCAAAGGTCTAGGGGCCTTCGTTACTGGAGTATGATTGGGCCTCAATTGAGAGAGTCCAAACCCTTCTCCAATGCATCATTAGATGCAAGCAGACAACTCCTCACCACATCATACTAGCAAATTTGGGGCTCGACCCTTCGAGACTGCGTCTTGACTGGTCTCTTTCCTACATAGCAATCGGGAATTAGTTGACTAGGTGAAGGGGCAAGACCGGTCCCTGTACTTGGCTTACTACTCTTCGGAGATCATTTCCCTTTCTAGCTCATTGGATCGAGCTCGAGGTTGTTTTGCAAGGGTTTTAGTTCTTTTAGGGTTCGTGGGCATTTAGATGGATCACCTCCCCTCATTTCAGTATTCCTTGGATGCACCCAAACATCTCCTATCAACTAGACTAGTGTTGAACAAGATCATCAGAGATGACATTTATATGGAGTTAATCCAACTTACTTGGGTTAACCCTCCTAGTGGGTTACGCCCAAAGATAGCCTTTTATGATGAGCATTTCTTGGAGATTAGGGATGGGCTTGTAGTTCAACCACAGTATACATTCCAGCACTAGGTACGTGTCTTCGCATCCCTCTAGGCCAGCTCAGTGTAGGCTCTCATAGACTTCAGGTAGAGATAGACCACCATATTAATCGTCCATACAGGATTTGTCAGTTATGCCAGCTACAGGAGGTCGAGACTGAGGAGCACTTCATCTTCTGGTGCCCCATTTACTATGAGATCAGGGGGTGGTTTCATGCTTAGTCAGGGGGACTCAGACCCTCATAGGTTTCTTCAAATATCTGGATTAGTGATGTCTAGCCTTATACATACAAGAGGCCCTCACGCTCCAAGATCATACTCTTCGGCCTCCTACAAGACCATACCCTATTTGACGGATCACCTCCTTCCCGGTGCTACCCTCAGGAAGGGGCACTCAGAGACAGACCTAGATCAATGTAGCCCCAGACTCTAGATTAGTGCGAACACATGACACCATCCCTCATTCCACAATATCTCAACAACATGACCAGACCAAGTCTCCCTCCAGGAGACGAATGAGATCCTTCATACCACATCAGTGCACTATCTCTACCAGTCGGCAGCACAAAGAAAGATCTAGGCGCCCCACTAGGCCACCCTCAAAACAACCGACTATACCCAACTTTTTTTACTCGTCCTAGGATGGTAGGAGAGATGGATCCATTCCATGACAGGCCTACTTCCTATCTCCTGGTTCCTCTTGTCCTTGGATCTTATCCTACAATACACCCCATCACCAGCGTAGATATTTGAGCTCAAGGCCGAGGGTTCTTCATGCCTCAAAGCAGATTTCACTTTCTACTACTCTACTCTATCTTAATGCATTTTACTTTTTGCATCTCACCTTTTATAGGAGACCTTTTGGTACTCCTGCATTGTATTTGAAACATCCCCATCACCCAATCCAACCAGCATAGGGGACATTAACTAAATCGGGGCCTCTAAATTTTGCCCTATAACCATAATTATGAATTTATAGCATCTAAAGTGGAGGTGTAGATATGTAAATACAAACACACAGTGAAAATAAACTCAATCCACACACAAAGCATGAAATTACAGGCATATAAATAAAATCAATACACGCCATATACAAAAGAATATTTATCTTTAAGCAAATAAGATCCAAGCAATTGGTTGTGTAAGAGCAATTTTCCAACCAACCGTAGGCACTCTGTCCAACATATACTCTTTATGTTGAGAGGCCACCCCTAAGCTGAGCTATGAGGCCACCAAGGCAAAGGAAACACCTACAGGATTCTCTCTCTCATCACACAACTCATTCTACTCTCTATGCTTAGCCAAAAGCTCATCCAGAGCTCTAGAGGGATCTCATTAAGCCATCACATCCATGGCACTCCTTCCAACTGCCCCACACAACACAAGGAAGGCATTCCCCTTCACTGATCCGCAATTCCCTTCCCTTCACTGATCCGCAATTCCCTTAGGAAATCCAACCCTTATAGTTCTTACTAGTGTGTGTAGTAAGAATCCAACCTGTTGTATGTCGTTGGAGAACCTCCTATAGCATAAATTATAGCCTATCAATCATCCAAAAGCAGCATAACTCAATGGGTAAAGGTTCCTATCTTGCATGTTAAAGAAATGTAACTACGGAAGATATTCTATTTTGTATTACTATTATTGTTACCCCTTCCGGAGACGTTGTTCCTCCGATTAGGGATGTCATTGATGTATTTGTTCATGTAAAGTCTTGAGGTAAAACCTCAGTTGTAAGTCGGGTTAGTAGTACCCACAAAAGTAATATTGAAATGTATGCTTGAATCTTCCAAGGCAAGTCGACCTTAGCAGCAAGGAGAAGTCAGCCCTGTTGGGTTATTAGGCCTCTCAGCAAATTAGTATAAATAGGAAAGGCGCCTCCCTCATTTGGACAAGCAGAGCACTCAAGCAATTGCACTAGAGCGAGAAGGAGCAGTCCATCTGGGGGAGAGAGGAAGCAGTCCAGTATTATTCTTGGGGTCTTATAAGTCTTATTCTTTGGGTCTTACGTTGTACTTGGTTGAAGTCTATATCAAGGCAGTTTTGATTGGTTTTCTCCCCCATGAGGGTTTCCCGAGATAAATCTTTGTGTTCTTTTGTGTGGTTGTGCTTATCTTTCTTTCAGTGATCCTTTTGTATATGGTTATGATGTTATGATGCTAAATGTTTTTAGAACTTGTATAACCATTAAAATCTTAACATGGTATCAGAGCCACTGTGAAAGAAGTCTTTGTGCAGCCAAAACACTGCTACAACTGCAGCTACTAGAGATTAGGGTTTCATGCTTGAAAACCCTAGAAGACAAAATCTAGTCATCTTGAAACTTTAGCTATAACTCGATATTGGAGAAGGCTCAAGAATTGAAAATTGGATAGGACTAAGATGAAAGCTTGTTGTACCTTGCGTGATAGATTCAGCCACAAATTCGCTATACTTTAGGAAATATGATTCCTCCAAATCAGGGTTCCAGCCTCCTCCAAAATCCAGTCTCAAACAAGAGACCTAGGGAGAATTGCTATATCTCCCTAGTTTGTGGTTCGAGTTTCATACCTCGAAGGTGAAACAGTGACACATGGAAGCTCGTACAAGTTCGTTATGTTGAATAGTATTAAAACAAGTCACCTTGGGAAAATTAGCATAAGTCCAACTTGGATAATCCAATTCTGCTCTAAATTGTGGGGTTGGAAAGAAGACAGACACGGCTATCTCAAGACGAAGTTTCAGCCCTTTAGGAGCAGAAACATCAAAGATATAGCAGGAACAAGATCAGAAAAATCTGCAGAAGGAATTGAAGAAACTAGGGCTTCCCGTTCTGGGCACTTCCCTCCACCGACCAGTTGAAAAAGGAAGACCATCAAACTCGCCATAGGAGGGCGCATATTTCTATGGAAGAAGTTCCTCATTATGTGGAATTTCAATATTTGACTGCGGAATGCTACAGGAAGAAACTAGAGCATCAAGTTTCGGAGGCTTCCCACCACAATTTTAAGAAAAGGAGTACATTGGACAACTCGCCTTGAAGAGGCGCATCTTCCTGACAAATCAGAAGTTTGAAATTCCAAGTTTGGAAAATTAGGGTTTCTCTGACAAAACCCTACATCAGCCAGCTCTGGAACTAGGTTGGGCACCTCAAATCAATAAGATTTGTATTTCTGCTATTTCCATTTGAGGTTCTCATTTCAAACTAACTCATCACACCCATCTTGATGATAAGCTTGGGGGCGCTAACAACTTCCGGGAATGGAAGTATAGGATCTCCCTGATCCTTGAAGAAAATGACTTGGATCAATGTGTCAGTAAGGAAGTTCCAGAGCCAGAGGGAGATGAGGCTAAGGCTACTCATAAGAAGAACTTGGTCAAGGCCAAGAGAATCATTGCAGATTCTATGAAGGATCATCTCATCCCTGTGTGTCATCCTTGAAGACACCTAAGGAAGTGTTCGATGCTTTGATGACATTGAGGAACCAGCTGAAGAATGTGAAAATACAAAACGCAAAGACCATGCAGTCCAACTTCACAAGGGTTGCTCAAATCAAGGAACAACTTGAAACAGTCGAAGAGAATGTGAAAGAAGGAGAGATTGTTATGACCACCTTGAATGGCCTCCCAAGATCATGGGATTCACTCATTCAAGGATTATGTGCAAGAAGGAAGTTGATCTCTTTCACTAGACTATGGGAAGAATGCACACAAGAAGAAGCTCGGCTCATAACAAGAGAGGAGAAGATGGGAGCAACTGTAGATCAAGCTTTCATAATTCACTCCGGAAGAAATCATAGAAAGAAGGAGAACCATCATCACAACAAAAGACAAAAGGAATTCAGAAGAGAACCTTCTAACATTTGATACTACACTTGTGATGAGAAGGGACACTACTCCAGAGATTGTCCCAGAAATAGAGGCTCCTTCAACAAAATGTCAAACAAGAAAAGACATCATGCTCGCACCGCTGAAGATGATGAACCAACTAATAAAAGTTTCAGAGAAGAAAAGGAAGATTCCTCGAGTGATGAGGAATATGAATTCTACTAGTGAAGACAAAGATCATACTCTTATCCATTTTAGCACTGGATAAGAAGGAATGCAGTTAGTGACATTCAAAACCAGTACATAGGTTCCCAGAATAAGATGATGAAGTAGAAGGTTCCAATTATTCTTGCAAGGACATAAGGATCAAGAAGGAGTCCACCCACCAAACAAACAAAGATAAGTGTTATTGTTTAGTTGTGTACATGTTTGTATTCATTTGATGTATTATGCATGTTTGAGTGCTTGTATTCATGAACAGTATACTACCGACTTACATGTAAGTAGTCTATGGTGTTGTACAACATTGCTACTTATCTAGAATGAAACCTCTTTGCTGACATATTGAAATTAGTGCACAATCTTAATAATTTTATGGTAGGTATGGAAGGCATCTAGAAAGTTACCACATACGGGATATGGATGAATGTTGTAGCATTGTCTAAGATAGTTGCGTGACTGTGTCACATATAGAATTCATCGCTATTGATATGTTTTGGAAATAATGAAATGTTTCTAATCATGCAACTGAATTTGACTTGCAGGAAAGATCGTGTACAATCACCTACAAGAAAAGAAGGATGAGACTTGTTCCGAAGAACAAGTGACGACAATTCAATTAGAATATTCACTCTAACAAACATACGTGAAGATGAACCTGAAGCTCCCTAGGTCAAGACACCGTGGTGGAAGAAAGAGCTTCAGAAGAATATAAGAATCATGATATGACCTAAAGAGATAGGTAGGGATGAAGATCATCTTGGGCACGAGAGATAATTCAAGTTGAAGAAAAGTATGACAGGGCTTCCAACGAAAGTAAGAGGCCTCGAATACACTCTAGTTATGTGGCACTGTTGAGTGACATCATTGATGCAGATCCTTCCAGCTATGAAGAAGTAGCCAAGGAGAAATGGAAGAAGACTATGATCAAAGAGTACTAGTTGATCATGGGGAATGATGTCTAGGATGTGGTCCTGAGACCTAAAGGAAAGTCTGTAGTGTCTCCCATGTGGATCTACATGATCAAGTATGCAGCAGATGGTAGCATCAAGGGATACATATCAAGGTTCGTGGTTTCTCTCAGAAAGAGGGAGTAGACTATGGCATGACATACTCCATTGACCAGACACACTTCTCCAGTGAAGTAGAAGTGTGTATCGAGTAGAGAACCACATGTGCACAAAAGGATTTGGACGAGCTCAGAAGGCACCCCTGGATAAGCACATCCAGTTACACGAGGAGCTTGAAGATCACCTAGAGTGATGAAGATCTTAACCTTTACTACAAGGTTGAAGATGGAAGCCTATAGAGGGCGACAAGCTCACAAATGGGTGTAAGAGGAACTTTTCAACAAAGTTCAAGATAGAGGATCTTGGTATCCAGTGACCTAAGATGGATACATAGAAGATCAGTAGCAAAGGATGCTCCCTGTCACTCCAGTACAAAATGTTTCGATACATAGAGTACAAAATGCAGAGGGAGGATGATGCTCCGCATTAGAGGGAGTGATTGCAAAAGATCTCCAAGTTCGACATGGTACGATAGGATGGACAGCTTCCTGATGGACTAAGGCTTTACCAAGAGTAAAGCGGGTTCCAACCTTTACTTTAAGGTTGAATGCGGAAGACTAGTATATGTCAATGACCTGCAAGAGAGGACGAACTCATTGTAGATGCAAAGAGGAAGTATTGAAGGAGCACCTCAAGATGTTGTTTCAGTTTGGGATCGGGTATGGATCTCATGGCTTAGCAAAAAGCAAACCAATTTTGCCCTCAGTACAACCGAGGCTGAGTACCTTGCAGCATGTTCAACCTATAGCGAAGCAATATCGCTTCGCAAACTATTGGCAAGATTGTTTGATGTCGAGATAGATGCAACTGATATTTATTTTTACAACCAGAGTTGCATCAAGCTAACAGAAAACCCCGTGTTTCATGATAAGTCAAAGCAAATAGAGATAAAGTATCACTACATCGGGGATATGGTGCAAAGAGGAGTCCTAAAGCTCTAGTATGTTCCTACAGAAAATCAAGTTGTTGATGTGTTGACTAAGCCTCTGTCTCGTGTAAGGTTTTAACACTTTCGAGACAAGCTTGGTGTAGTCCGAAAGGACCAACCTAGAAAGAAGGAGTGATGATAAGAATATTATTGAGAATGAGATGGTAATGGTATGCCCGTATAGAAAAGGCCAATCGAGTTTGCTAGTGTGCTTATAAATATTGATAAGTTATGGATATACAAGAAAAGAATGATGAGCCCCAGTGGTCTGGTCACTGTATAGAGAGCCTGGTCATATCTTCATGGGTAGATCCCAAAATGGTTTGTGGCATCCTCAAAAGGAAGATCCCAGGAAGGTTGGTCGTATCTTCAAATAAGAAGATCCCAACGAGATGTGGCCCTGCAGACGATAGTACTCTCATATGGAGAATGGTCCTGCATTCATTTGTGGACAAGATCTATATTAATTTGCAGACTACAGTATCCTACTTGAGGATGGTTTTGCGGACAAGAACACTCTCTTGTTGAGAGTGGTCCTAGCACTCATCGGCCGAGGGTGGTCCTGCAGACAATAGTACTCTCATATGGAGAGTGGTACTGCATTCATTTGCAGCCGACAGTATCCTACTTGAGGATGGTCCTGCGAACAAGAACACTCTCTTGTTGAGAGTGGTCCTAGAACTTACCGATTGAGGATGGTCCTACAGACGATAGTACTCTCATATGGAGAGTGATACTGCATTCACTTGCGGACGAGTTCCTGCATTCAGTTGCAGATGATGATGTTACAGCATTTGTTTATGTTGTGGGTGATTTAGCTCAGTATTTGTCTATGTTGCAGGGGTACCCGTCCGCAAGGGCTGGGTTCGCGTCCCCGTCCCGGATACCATCCCCAAGTCTCGGAAACCAAGTCGGGGACCTCACATACGTCCCCTGAAGTCCCCATCGAAGTTCCCGAGTACCGGAAACCTTTTGACAAAACACAGGAAACTTGGGGACTTAAGGGGACCCCGTCCCCCGATTTTGGGGACTTCGAGGAAACTTTTGTTTGTGAAAATTTTAAAAAATATATATATATTTTTTTTATAATTTTTTTTTCCTTTTTTGAAGAGGGACGGGGTGGGCATGGGTCCCCCTACCCTCTTAACACCCTGCGGGCCTTTCCACTCTCCCAACGCACACTTTGTCTTCAATCGAAACCTGTAACAGCAAAGAGAGGAGAAGCTGCAAAAATATTTGTAAATTTGACTAGAGAGCAATTCTCTCTAATCTTTTGCACATTTGTTCCTTGTAAATTGATGTCAAAGTTCAACCACTAATGAATGATGCCAAACAATGATACAACCATGACCACTGTGTCTCAGCTGCAGCCCAAATAGAACAATCTAAACTTCCAAATGTCATCAATGTACAAAGCATTCCATGAAATATCTTTTAGAATATAATTAGAGAGCAAATGTCTCTAATTTTTTGCACATTTACTTTTAATCCTTTAGTTATAAATTGATATCAAAGTTCAACCACTAATGACTGATGCCAGAAAACGACTTTCAAATGTTCACAATACAGGATATCCCAACACGTCGGGGTATTACATAATACAAACATACAAATATTCAATTAAATGACAATGACAAATCAACTTCAACCAAAAGAAACAGTGAAAATGTGAAAGATATGAGCCAGTCTGGCAATTTAAATCTAAAAAGCTTAATTCAGAAACAATAATCCTTTTTTTTAAATCCTTTATTCAAAACTGGTGACTTTATAATGCAGCATGCTCGAGAGTTGAAGCTCAAACAGGCTACAGTTTGTGTGGTTAAGCTATTCATTATCCATTGTTCATTGTTCAATGTTTTTGCATTTTGAATTTTGTATGTAGACTTGTTTCCTGTTGGTGTATGACATTGTCATTGGACATATATCATGAATGATGAATCATGATTGATATGAATATGCAAACAGTAACTTGAATTTCCACTTGGTTTATGTCTTATGATTATCCAATATCATGTTTATACTTAAGGTTCATATGTAATTTACACTTTATATCAATGATTTATGAACTTTGAAGCAATGTGCATGTTACTTATTGAAATTGAATACCAGAGAAAATGATTTAATTTTTTATTTCATATATATATATATATATATATAGTACCCTGACGTACCCAAGTCCCCTGTTTCAAAAAGTGGCATCCCCATCCCCGTCCCCTTACCCAAATTTCATCGCAACTTAGGTATTTGTATAATGATGATAGTGCAGATGATGCCAAAGATGTTGATGCTCAAGATGATGCCAGAGATGATTATGCTCGAGATGATGCCATGGATGTCCATGATGATGTTCCACGGATGATGATGATGCTGATATAATTGTGAAAACTTCCTATGACCTATAGATTGACCAGTCAATTGTACGAATGTATTGTTGTAGAATACCTTCCTTGTTAAGAGGGAGTGTTAAAGAAATGTAACTGCAGAAAATATTCTATTTGGTATTATTATTATTATTACCCTTTCCGGAGATGTTCCTCCGATTAGGGATGTCATTGATGTATTTGGTCATGTAAACTCTTGAGGTAAGACCTCTGTTGTAAGTCGGGTCAATAGTACCCACAAAAGTATTATTAAAATGTATTTTTTAGTCTTCCAAGGCAAGTCGGCCATGTTGGGTTATTAGGCCTCTCAGCTAGTTAGTATAAACAAGAGAGGCGCCTCCCTCATTTGGACAAGCAGAGCACTCACGCAATTGCGCTAGAGAGAGGAGCAGTCCAGAAGAGAGGAAGCAGTCTTGTATTATTCTTGGGGTCTTATAAGTCTTATTATTTGGGTCTTACATAGTACTTGGTTGATGTCTATATCAAGGAAGTTTTGTTGGGTTTTCTCCCCCATGAGGGTTTCCCAGGATAAATCTCTGTGCTCTTTTGTGTGGTTGTGCTTGTCTTTCTTTCAATGATCCTTTTGTATATGGTTATGATGTTATGATGCTAAATGTTTTAGATCTTGTATAACCATTGAAATATTAACATTGCCCAACCTCTATGCTCACCTACAGCCATCTATTTTTCCTTCAATTTTGCAGCTCTATCTCCAAATTCGAATTTATGGGTTAAACCCAGTCTGGTATTGGTCATGAACACCAATAGGAAGCTCTATGTAGAGTGGAAATCTGCATGAGGGAGTGATAGAATGGGTGTTGACTCCAAGGGATATGAGATGATGATGAAAAGACAACTGACATAGCTTCTGACCATAGAAGAAAAGGACTCCTTGCAGCCGACAAAACTGTCACCACCCCCATGCTTCAATAACTGCATGAAGTGAATTTTCCCACCAACCTCACATGCATTCAATGAATGGTTTAATAGTCAAGATGAAGGTAATTGGCTCATTTAAAGCACATGGCAGAATTTCGATGGGTTCTAAGGTTGACACTTGGCAACATAGGATTTAGTGATTTAGTTTCCCATAGGCCCCCTTTCCTCTTTCCCTCTAGTGGAATCATAGCCCCTCTAGTGCTCTTTACACAGCCATCTTGGACCATTTTATTATCCGACATAATATTTACATATATTTCAAATTGGCATGATAAGCCAACCATACGGTCCAAGTAAAAATATATACATCATACATGCCTAGCCATTCACTAGTCAGGCCTTGAACTTGAGCTCCACACTAGGAATCCATACTAGCATATTTACATTATTTACATAATTATGATTAAATACATTCCAAGTCAAAACTGGGGGTATTAGAGTATTGACATCATTGTACTCCACAATCCCTTTGACCTACTTTTGTGGTCATTAAGCAGACATTAATAAAATTATCTTATCTTATCTTATTATCTCAAGTGTTTCATGGCATGGTTTGAAAGATAGCTCTGCAACCACATTTGATAGACATGACTTTTAAGAGGTGGAAGACATTATTCTTGATGGTAAGTTTTGGGCATATGTTAGGCATGTTTGGTAGTTTACCAAGCTCATTTATAATGTGATTTGCTTTGCAAATATAGATTAGTCAGTGATTAGGGAATTGTATACGTAGATGTATAGCCCATTAGGCCAAATCAAAGACATTATTGAGTAGAGAGATGTGATCAAGTATGATCATATTCATAAACATGTGGTCAAAAGGTGGGATAGTCTGAACATTCCACTCCATGCCCTAGCATATGTCCTTACACCAAAATATTATTCTCCATCTTGGTTGGCCCAACCAACACTTGCGGGTGGTGTTTAGAGAAAACTACACACAAATCTAGAGGTGCATAATGGGTATATGCTTGCATTACACAAGTTGGTCCCTAATGAAGAGGATTGTGCTCAAGTACAACACGAATTGAGTAAATACATCGATGAATATGGAGTGTTTGCTAACCTACATGCAACCAAATATCGAGATAGATTGAATCCTATCGAATGGTGGAACATACATGGCTCCCCTACCATATATTTGCATAAATTGGCAATTAGGGTGCTTTCACAAGTTGTTAACCCTTCTTCTGCAAAGAGGTGTTGGAGCACGTACAGCTTCATCCACTGTTGATTTTTCCTGAGCAACATCGAGAGCATTTGTCCAAGGACCAAGATGTCAAACCAGTCCAGCACTGGGGGACGCAAGTTCACGCAACCTTGAGTTGAGTAGCCATTCTATTGAATGGAGACATCTGGTGAGGGACCAGGATGTGGAACCAGTCCAGCACTAGGGGACTCAGCCTAGAGCTGAGTGGCCATTTTGTTGAATGGAGACATCTGGTCAGGGACCAGGATGTGGAACCAGTCCAGCACTAGGGGATTCAGCCTAGAGCTAAGTGGCCATTCTTTAAATGGAGGCACCTGGTCAATTACCAAGAAGATGAACCAGTCTAGTATTAGGGGACTATGCCTAGGGGTGAGGGCGATTCTCCTGGAGAATGGATGGGTTTGGTCTGTTACCAAGTATTTGACCTCGAGTCAAATTATGCAGCCTATGGCTGAGGCACCTGGTCTTTTACCAAGATATCACTATAAGTCCTAGACCGGGTCTGGGCATGTGAGGCACTTCGACCCTCGATCTATGGGCTTTGTGATCTTCTCCAAGGCTTAGCTACCCTTGGTTAAGACACCTAGTACAAGATCTTGGTGTCACATGGAGTGTGAGATAAAAGCATTAGTAATTCTCTCTATTTATGAAGATGTTTTGACCACAAGGCACTTGAAGAAGGCTAAAGGTAAAAGTCAAAAATACATAAGGACCCTTAGATCACTAAGGAGTCAAAGTGAAAGTGCAAAAAGACCTTTAGTACCACTAAAGGTAAAAGTCAAAGAAATAAAAGAATAAAATATTATTATTTTGTTCTTTTAAGTTTTGGTCCACATACAGGTGATTCAAAAACCATAAAAGAAGATCAATCCATTTCATTATTACACACACTTGCTCATCACTTTACAGCTGCAAAAAGGAAGATTTTCGCTGGTTATGCCCTCGCATGGAGGATTTTAGCTAGGGCACCCACACTTGTTACAGTAAAACCCTAAGCCTACTAGGGTTCATCTTCTATCTATCCCAGCCATCAAATTGAGCTAGGGTTTAACCCTAGCCCTCACCATCTTCACAGGCATCCTATCAGTCTTCACAAGCAGCCCAGCATTCTTCCACGGGCAACATATTTTCATCCCGGGCAGGCTCGAATCCATCCACGGGCAGCAAGAGACTTTACGGGCAGTCTACTAACCCTCAAGGCCTGTCCTTTCAGGCTCAAATAGGCTGCAGACTTCTTATGGGCAGCAGCCTAACCCTCGGGCTGCTCCAACCGAGCTCTGTCCCGGCATTCAGGCAGCCCCTTTACAGTTCAAGCAGGTATTTGCAAGGTTCAGGCAGCCTAGTACAGGGCTCGAGCAAAGGTACAGGGCTCGGGCAATGGCTCAGGCAATGGCTCAGGCAACAACAAGGTCATCCGGGAAGATCCGTACAACACGAGAAGACAAAGTACATGCTTGGGCAGCAATCCGGGTAGGCAGGTACAGATCTGGGTAGCCTGGTCAGCAAGAAAGAAATCTGAGACTTTTGGGCAGCTAAGAGAAATTAGGGCAAAAAGCCCTAATTTGGATTTCTATGTAAAATTCATCATTTGTGTATTTTTATCTGTGGTACAAACCCATTAGGGTTTCAAAATTTTTGAAGACTCAGTCATCTCATTTTAAGTGATGAATTACTAATGCTTTGGGGGTTTTTGTCCTTTAAAGGTTTCCCCGTGAAAAACTACTATGTTCAGTGTGTGTGATGTTGTTGATGTTTCAATTGCACTTGTCTTTTGTTATCTTATAGTCTACAAATTTTTAAAGAATTCATGCTAATGTTAAAATTCAACATCCACAACGTAAAGAGAAACAAATTGAATGTAGATCACGCAAAAAGCTTGGTTTATGTACACTACAACTTGAGGTTGTTGTCCCACTATTGTGATGCGGTCAAGAATGATAAAGCATATTTGACTTGGGACAACAACCTAGAGCAGGCTAATTTGGAGGATTGAGCCATAGCTTTGGAGCGCTCGGAGGCTAAACTATTTGGTAATCAAGATGATGATCAAATTCATACGACAAAGATGCTACCCCCAACCACCAATAAGTTTCCAAATGCAGGACCTTTGCCCTTAGCTTCATAATGTTTGGCATTGCATCGGGGTCGTGCAGCTACTGCTCATGTTCCACAAACACTTCCAGTTGCTCCTACTCCTATTTCTAGAACATGAGAAAAAAAAATGGAAGTTTCTCGTGGCAAGAGGAAAGCTTAGTAGATAGTACTTTGTCTTTAATATTTATTATGGCCTATATTGTAAACATTATATGATAGTTTAAGTTTCAACTTTGAAGTTTGAACCTACCTTTGAATTTTGAATTGTTGATTGCATCTTACAACTCTTTGGTAATGAATATGATGCTCTGTTTCATTTCATGGTTGATGTTATCTATTAAAGTTTGTTGACGACAAATGTTATATGCTGAAACTTGAAGGTTAATGTGGTTGATGATTGATCATTTGATGACAACGTTATAACTACTAGGTGATTGATGTTATATGTGTACTAAATAGTTAGATCTATGTTTCCATGTTTTCTACAACTAATTTGGCATTCTGCATGTTTTTTAAAATATATGCATCAAAATATACTATAATATGTATCATATAAAAAATGCTCCACTCTAGAAAGCTTTAGAAAATTGCACTTCCCACTGCCACTCCCAACAAACTTGTTTTTGACCACCTGGGTACCAAGTGGATGCCACATCTGCTCCCATCACTCACACATGTGGAGCTCATCACATGTGACTTTCAGGAAGATTCTATGTGTCCAAAACCCTAATCCTAAATGAAAATTGAGGCATGCAAAAATCCCAACCCTTACCCTAGACAACAATCAGGACATGTTAAATATTGGACCACTAGGAAAGAAAGGGTTTACGTTCTTGTTGTATTGATTTACTGTTGGCTATCATGGGCAGACCCGGGTTTACTGTATTTAACCAACAACACCCCTAGCTCACCTGGCCCTTTCGGCGACAGACCGCGAAGCGGCCTGAAGTCTCACCTGAAGTGATTCCAATGGGTTGGCCAAGGACTCAAGCGTCTTGGACCAGGTTCTGTGGCATCCTATTTGCGACTCGCAGCTCTGCTAGCCGCGAGGCCTCTCTCTCTGCACGTCGCGCGACCCTTCTGCTCGCGTCGCGCGATCTCCTCGTCTCGCAACTCTTCTAACCGCGAGATCTCTCTTTTCCTGTCGGGCGGTCCCTTTCCGCGTCGCGCAACTTCCACTGACTCGCGATGACTCCAGCCTTATCGCATCGTCGCGCACCAGGCGACACGTAACTTTCTCCCCAACGCTAAGTCCTTAACCTACGGTATCGCGCACCGCAGCTCCTCTGCCGGTGCGGTATCGCCTCCCTGCGATATCCTACTCCCGCGGCTCAGCGCACTTAGCGTTGTTCGTGTCGACTTGCAAGACTCAACATACCAGGTTGTTTAACACTGCGACTAGTGACTGTTTCAAGCAAAGCATAAATGAACCCGCATACAACATGCCAAGGACTTCAACTTAAGTCTATCCTTTCTATATTACTGCGAACTAAACAACGCATACATACATTAAACTGTAAACAAGGCTCATATAATAACTGACAGATGCAACAAATAAACACAACACATGAATCAATCGCATAACACTCGATTTTAACGTGGTTCACCTCCAGGATGGAAGTTACGTCCACAGAACTGTGTTTCTATTATAGCTTAGGGGAAGGTAAACACAGTTCTGCTGCACCGCATATGCAGCTTGAGATCTTCTGGGTAACTCCGCACACAGCCTGGAGCCCTTCTCTCTTAGATCTCTTCTCTATCTCTATATTGTCTCTCTTACAATATACTCTTCCCTCTCTGTCAATCCCTGCGGATTGTTACATGCATGCTCTTATGAGCCAGCTACTAGTTACAGTAAGATACTACAGCTAATAACAGAACCAGAGCTTGGCTTCTACACAGCCTATACAGTCTAATAACTTACTGTCTCTACTGTCTACAATACCTTCATTATCTGACCAACTAACCAACCTACCAACCCTTTTACAATACAAAATATATCCCTTTATAGGCGGCCCGGAGGTCTCGCCATTACAACACTGTGGGCCTGTCCCAACAGTAACCCAAACCCTAACTAGTGATAGTCGGCGTATTTGTACTTTGAGGTAGCCGCTATCCATCACACCACAGCTCTCTGCGGTCTTCCATGCTTCCCGGCGCTGATCATGGGTACTATGCATCGCTTCCCTTCACCACAGCTTCCTGCAGTCTTCCATGCTTCCCAGCGCTGACCATGGGTACCGGCGCTGCTTCCCTGTTTTTGTCCTTCGTCTTCAATACCTCGGCCTCGTTGCTCCTTTTCCTTTATGAGGGTTGCTGAACCCTCCTGTCTTCCGCCACTGCCTTCAATGCAGTGGGTGAGCTCTCTCTTCTCGGCCGCTCAGGTACCGTCGTCTTCCTTGACTTTTTTGTCTTCCACGTCATGGTTTCCGGCTCTGATCTGTAGCTAGAAACCTGCTACAGCGTCGTAGCTCTATCTTATCTCCTCTCCGCCAAAACTGTCTATCTGTCAAAATAGCAGCTTCTTTTGTAGCTGCGGGACCCTACTCCAACATTTACTATTCCATAGTTGAGAAGAGAAAAGGAATGGGATACTCTAAGTACAATAGAGAAAGTAGAATGCCTTGTAGCAGCCAATAGGCCACAGTGTCTATGGCAACTCCACATTGAGTTTATCTTTCTTTGTATTTGCATTTCATATCTAAGAAGAAAGAAGCAAGGCATACTCCTCACCTTCTCACTGAGTTTTCACTTTTCCTATAATGGGTTTCTGAGAGCATATCTTGTCTTAATTGTGTGGATGGTGTGGTTTATAATTTTACCTCATTTTATTACATTCTTAATTTATTTCAGTAATTTGAAAACCACGCTTGTAATTTTAAGTTATAATAATAAGTAAACACTCCATAATAGAAATATTTTGCAGAAACTTTTAGATCTGCTTCGAAGAACTGTTCAAGTGAAATATCAGAACAGTTTACAGATCATAACTTATAAGGTAAATGGTAAAAGCCGATTAATGTGCTCTGAAATAAGCACATATCCTACTTGTATGAACTGAAATAAGCCCATTGAATTGAATTCCTCCAATGACGATGCTACGATAAGTAATTCCAGACCTAAAAACATTTAGATGGCACTTACAAGATTTCCGTCACAAAGAAGCTCAAAATTGGAATCTTTAGTCCCATTCTAAAAATATGAAACAATAGCTACCCTACAATAAATTGGCACAAGCACTTCTTCAATTTAAACCTGGACTATATTCCGAAGTACTCTGATCCTCTAAACACTGCTTTAAAAGTTCGCAGTCATTTATGAAACCTAGACTTTTAGCACCCACATTGGTTATATCAACGCTTGGTTGTTTCAGTCCACAGATAAAATACCTCATTGACAAAACCCTTCCTTAATCGAAATCAAAAACCTACTTAAACAAAGGAAATTCTACCTGGTTGCGCGTGGGAACTCTGACAGTCCGGCCTCTGTGTCCAACCGGAGAACTGCAAGGTCTGGAAATTGTAGAAAACCGTTGTCGGCATGCAGGGCAACGGGTTTCGACCCTAGCCCATTCTAAAATGCAAGCAAAGCAAAAGTAATGGTCGCAGCAATCCAATTTACCTCTCGGATTTATGTCCTGAGCAGTAAGGCATATCCCGCATTCATCTTTCTCCTTCGCCACTGTTGCATCAACATCATCTTTAGCAATAATTTTGTTCTTTTTGTTGAGATGTGCTAACTTCTCATCTTTATCTCCCTCACTTCTGTTTCTATTTTTGTCCTTCGTGGATCCGTTGCGTTTCAATCCCTCAACCTCCTCGTCCATGATAGATCCTCCTGTTCTACGATGAAATTTGCCTGTTAAGCGCTTCCGCAATTTCATCGACAAATTATAACCGGACATTCATGGAAGGTTTAAATATCTGTTGTTAGTCTGATAGGAAGCCAGACTTGTGAGATTAGTAGAGGAGTTCGAACCTGCGTCCTCTGATGTAAATGTGTGCCCCTCACTTTAACACAACGTAAAATCAATTACAATTTGCAGATAGCATTCGACGACGCAGTCAATCCTACCCGATGGTTGTTTGCCTAAATTTTGTGTAGTCGCAAAATTCAGTATAGCAGTGGTTTTTTTCACTTAGATAGTCATCGTGGAGATCAATCAAGTACGCGTACTACTTAATTTAAAGATTGTACTTAAATGTGATAGAAATTTATTATAATTGAATTGTCTATTTATGTTTATGGTGAGGATAATTATTAGTTATTATTAGTAAATGTAAATTTATTTATCATTTTTATTTTTGGAAAACTATACTACTCAAAATGATTTTGGTGGTTTGTAAAGGGTAGACTTCTGTTTTGTCAAAAAAAATTGAGTCTTGAGTAATTAACCAATTGCCTTGTGTTGGTTAATCAATTTACTTGTGTTTGAAGAAGATGAGTTTTTAACTAATTAAAAACAATTTTAAATTTTATTCAAGGCAGAAGTGTGATTCATCATTCCAATTCCTTATGGTGCCCCCAAGATACCTAGTACCCCTACCCCTGTTATTCATTCACTAAGACTACGCACAAGTTATGTGATATTAAGTGTTCACTATATTTTAATATCATACATGAAGTCAAGATACCATACTCAATTGTAATTTTACCTCTTATCTGGGAGAAATAGACAAATATATTTTTTTCTTCTTTTTATTTTGAAGGCGGCAAAAACTATCATAACTCGTTTGTCAAATTGGTAGTGAGGACAACCATCATTGGTTGTTATCCATGAATGCAAGTTATCTCAACACTGTCATTCAAGGAAAACCATGCCACTTGAAATAACTCATCAATGTTCCATAAGGAAGCAAACTTCCATTCATGTTATATGCCTCTGGCTCTTGGGTCGTTAACATGTGTTCTTATGTCAAAAAAAGACGAGCTCTTAGCCAATCGAAAGCAGGTTTAGGTATTTACTCTATAACCAATAGGGACAGTTTCAACCCCTTACAAAATTTCTTATTCTCTGTCATCGTTAATGTTAAACAGAGGTTCTATGGTATCAAATATCTACCAAAACTTAGCTCTATACATAAAGCCAAGATAGTATACTTACCTTATACCTAAAAATATTTAAACCAACATACTTGTTTCACAATTAATTGATTATTAAATATAATTTTATAATATACTTCATAAATATATTCAAGTATTTATCCACAAAATCATACTTGTTTCACAATTAATTGATTATTAAATAAAAATTTATAATATACTTCATAAATATATTAAGTATTTATCCACAAAATTATTTGAAATTATTTAATATTATTAGGACAAGAGATCAATATGTAAGATGAAAACGATGTATATGTATGTATAAGGGAGGATATAACACTATGGAAGAGGAAAAGGAGGTATATACACCATTTTGTTGAATGGTAGGATGAATCTTCACCATGAATCATCTTTAAGTTTTAAGCTTTTTATGTGGAGAGATTTTTTTTTAATTAGAAGTTTATATCGATATATTATTATATTTTAAAATACTAAATACTTATAATTAATAAATAACATTCTATATGTTATGGTAGTTAGGATTTGGTTGTAATTAGAATTTGAGGATGCAATTAAATATAATTTATGGGGAGTTTTATCTATTTTACTATTACTAAATCTAAAACTTTATTTGCAGTTGGAATTTTTTATAGGTTCATGTAAAAAATTTGTGAAAGACATTGGTATGCTATAAAGAGAGTTCTAAGATATTTGTTGGTGCAAAAACTGATAAGATCAAGGCTCTTGTGCAAATGCCAATAAATGGGCCCATTGTAATCTAGAGTGTTAGCGTATTCAATCCCCCAAAAGAGAAGGTCTCACTCAAAGCACTGCCTAAACTTATTTATGATGAGGAGGGTTAACTACAAAGATATTCACTACACCATTTCATGACATGCATTCATCCAATATCTATTTAATATTCATAACGGAGTTACAAAAACATCATAAAGCAAAAGTTAGGAATAACAAACGACATTCATGGTATACTCATGAATTTTAGGGCCCAATAAGTCATCCATTTCATTAATCAAACAGTCATCATTACAATTCAGATAATTGTCTTTACAGCCATCATCTTTCAATATGTGGGATGACCCATCACAAAACTATTACATCAACAAAATCCACAATCCCATAGCGCAAATACAAAGCCCAAACTCACAATCTGCATTTTCTTTGGCTTGTCACTTGGTCAATGCGCACTAGAGATCTATCGCTTGACTTGAGTCTTTATCCCTTGCACTTTTATAGTCGTGGGAGTGGACCCAAAATGGTTACAAGCCCAACGACTTCCGCAACTTCTTATGTGTTCTCCGTGCAATCTTTTGTGACTATGGACCATTAAAAAACAAAGGAGCAAAACGGCCCCAGCCACAAGTGTTGACTCACCCTTGAATCAACTCTATTGTGTATCTGATCCTTGAGCATTTCAAGCCTTGGTCCTTCAAACAAATGAGTCAATCTTTGGTACTTTTGCAATGGTGTGGCCCCTGAAATTCAACCTTGCTTTTCCACAGGAGCAGGAGCAACAATCTGCAAATCTAACCTTCTAGCACAAGCTTATTCACTAAATATTTCATAGTCAAGTGATCTGTGAAGAACTTAAAGTGTCCTCCCAACAAATAGTGATGAAACTTCTCAAGAGCATATATCATCGCCGATCCTTCTCTTTCTATCATGGTGTAGTTGTGCTTGGCCTGTGAGAGCTTCCTACTATAAAAATAGATAGGATGGTCCGTCTCACCTTCATCAGGTTGTGCCAACATAACTTCAAGATCAATACCCAATGTGTCAACATGTACATGGAATTCTTTTGCCCAATTAGAAAATATGAGAAATGGGGCATTAACCATTTTCTCCTATAGGATTGTAAAAGCCCTTTCATACTCTTCACTCCAAATAAATGTTTTTTCCTTCTTCAAGAGTTGTTCCAAAGGAGCTATAATAGAAGCATACTTGCAGATGAATCGCATGTAATATCCTGTATGGCCCAAAGTAGATCACAATTGCTTAATAGGATGGCAAATTCACAATGCGAGTGATATTTGCAACGTCTACCAAAACTCCTTCACAACAAATAAATTTGACCCAAAAATTTGTCAAAAGGGACACAAAAAATGCATTTCCACAAGTTCAAGGAAATCTACATCTAGCGGCAATGGTCCAACATCAACTAGAGTAGTGCCACGTGATCTTTGAGTAAGTTGTAAATTGTCCAATCATCCAAATTTACTTCTAGTAGCTTGTGCATAAATTCCTTGAAAGCTAATATAACAATCCACAAAAAAGGTTGCAAACACATTCTTCAATCCAATGGGCATGACATTGTAAGCAAAATATCCCCCCTTTGTAGTAAAGGTTGTCTTCTTCTTATCTTCTTCCGGAATTTGGACCTTATGATATCATCATCTTATCCATATGTAAAAGAATAGGCCTCATTCCTGGATACTTTGTCAAAAACTTCATCACTATAGGGCATTGAATGGGTCATGAACACATGCAGAATTCATACTTCGATAATCAACAAAGACTCTAATGTCCTCGGCGTCCTCCTTACTTTGAATTACAATTGGGCTAATTCAATCAAATTCATCTACTAGAAAAATCAAATTGATGTTCAACATCCGATCAATCTCCTTCTTCACTTTATCCTTAACTCGGGGATTCAATTGGTATGGTTCATGCTTCACAGATTTGGCATCAGATTTTAACACAATCTTCCTCTCACCCAAATCTCCTTGAATTCTTTTGAGTTTTGTGAAACTCTGTGGGAATAAGTCTTCATACTCTTTTAAGAGTGATATGATATTTGAGATCATCTGATCATCCCAATAATTTCCTATAGCCACCATTTTCGGTTTATCTTTTGTGCCAATTTTAACGTTTCACAACTACAGAGGTTATGTATACAAGCTACCAATCTCTTCTATTTTTCTCTGTTTCCCCTTGAGAAATCCTTCAAATTCATTGAAGGTTAAATGTGATGAATGTTCCATATCATCAGTGTTTGGATTCTCCTTATCAATCTTTGTGCAATAGAGAGGTGACTCTATCTTCTTGGCTAAGATCTGTAAACTTGATCATTCTTGGTGGAGTAGGAAAGCATAGGGGTTTCCCATATTCCACAACTTGCATGTGAAGAGAGTTTTATTATTATTAGTACATTGTTGGTGTTTCTCCCTTTGACCCAAGTTTGGACCTTCTGGTTGCACACAACAAAGCCCAAGATATAGGCCCGATAAAGCAAGGCTCAATCGGCAGCACCTGCGACACAAATGCAGTCTCACCTAAGATACAGGCTTATGGGTAACTTCCAGAACCAGGTTTCCCAAGTTGGGTGGGGATCTATTCTCCCTTGAAACCTTGCCAACTCATTTAACCGAAGTCGATGGGTGTATTGCTTAACCTTATTGTGAATATATAAGACACTACTTAACTTATCTGTCACAAAGATTATAACAACAATATCAGCTTAACACACAGGTTATCTATTAAAAGTGTGACTTGTGCATATGAGAACTCATTCATAAGCAAATGCATAAACACTTAATCACAATATACATTCCTGCGACGAAATCACATTCATCATATACACACATGTGACATAAACAAATTCATCGTCTACTCAATAACACAGTATTTAACATGGAAACCCATATGGGAAAAACCACAAAGGCACTCTTCATTTGGAATGAGAAATATATGGCACCTTTTGTCTGCGCACTCAGCTACAGACTATGTTCTAGATCTTCTTCTCTTTTCTATACATACTTCACTCTCTTCTCGTGCTCTCTATTCTTTTATCGTTCAATCTTCTCCTACTTGACTCTGTTGTTTATCTGCACACAGCCTGTATCAACTACTCTTCTCTATACTTATGCACACTCAGCTGAAGACTATTCGACTCTTCTTACAAACACAAAACAACTAACTGACTCTATAAGTGAACTGACTAGGTAATTAGGTAAGCAACCCCCACACAGCCTAGGTTCTTCCTTCTTATAGGCTCTTACATGTCGCTATCAGTCGACTTCATTCAGTTAGCCAACAAGTTGTCATTCCTATTCTAGTTACACTTGTCAGTAGGCACTATCGGCCCAAAATACAAGATGTGTGTATTCCTTACAGCACGTGTGACTCTAGTCGACTTCATACCCGCGATCTCTTCGAGTTGTCCTTTCCAGTCGTTGCGCCGTTGCACGCCTTCTCTAGCATGGTTCCTTCCACTGCGACTAGTCTCATCACATCCTTTCCTTCTGTCTTGGCTTCTCTTCTGTCTTGGCTTCTCTTCTTTCATGAGATCTTCTCTTGTCGCAGCTTCCTCTGTGACTACTTTTTCTGTCTTATCTCTTTCTGTCTTATTCGCTTCTATCTTCCTCTATCGTAGCTTCCTATGTAGTTGCTTCTTCTACCTTGTTCTTCCTTCCACATTTGCTTCTGTCATAGCTCCTCCTCCGCCTTTATATGCTTATGTCGCAAATTCTTCTCCCTGCGACCGTGATATTTATCTACTTGGGCAGAATTCTAAGTGAATTCTTCCTATCTTTCCCTAGGGCCAACAAGCACCCAACACTCACCTGTGGCTCGTCCCAAGCCTCGCAAAGCTATTCCACAACTTCCACATTCATGACGACTTTGCTTTGAAAACATTGAAAGATTGTAATTATCTCTTCTGTCTCTCGTTGCAGGTCTTCCTCTGCCTTCTGTAATTGTTCAACCAGGTCAAAACTGAGGTGTTCCGATGTTATGATCCTTGCGGCCTCTGCTGCTTGTCTCACCTTCTAATGTACAAGCTAAAGGATGCATGTGCCTCTTTTTGCTTTAGCCTACAACTCTGCAACTCTGTCAATCCTTTGTTGTTGTTAAGTGTGGAGCACTACAACTTGTTGTTGGAGTTTATTCATTTCTGTGGCCTTAGACATTTTATCTGCTAAGGGTAACTTTTTCATCTCATTCTTCAGCTGAGCTGCTTCCATCTCAGTTGTGTGCAACTCCTCTGCGACTTTCTCCAATTCAGCATCGCCGATCAATGCTTCCCAAATTTAAGAGACTTGGTCGACAGCCTTGGCACATAGTTCTTCTACTTCTTCTATCTTCTTTCCAGCCTCTATCTCTGCTTTCCTTCTTTCTTCAATTTTGAAATGTTACTACTTTGGAGCAGTAAGACCGATGAGAGGGAAAAATTCATCAACATCACCAATTATATCTCGAGATTCTTGGAAATTTGAAGATGAAATCCCAGGTGCTTGCTTAGACATTCTTTTCTTTGAATTCTTCCTCCCCATAGAAAGAAAATTTTCATCATCCCTTCTCCATCGTCGATGAAATCTGCCATCTCATCTTCTTCCCTTAAGCAAACATCACCAACTATATCTTGACCTTTTTGTACAGTTGATGGCGATATTGTAGGCTTGCATTGTTGTTTGTCGTTATCCGAACTCTGGTTCAGACCGACAAATTTTACCAATGGATACTTTACATTTCGGTGAATCTATATGCGAGTGTATCCAACTGTTTAGGTGGAATATCATCTAGTAGCTGAATTTCAACTGCTGCTTCTTTTTCTTCCATCGTTAGTGTTGAGACGACTTTGTTCTTGGGGGAACCAAAACGCTTCTTCATTGATGAACGAGGTGGGTCAGGTCTTAATCTTACTTCAGGGATGACTGGAACTTGCTTAGTTTCCAATCCAACCCCTGCCTACGGTGGAACATATCTGGCAGTGTTTACCATAATGAGCATGGGTAACATAGTTTCAACAACGAAATTTTTGCACTGGCACTGGGAGTCAAAATAGCCATACTCTGTGAACATAAAAACTTACTTCGTTCCTTGGAGTTACAAAGAGAAATTCCTCTTTCGAACGTAGCAGAATGAAATGAAGGTGAAGGATGAATGCTAATAATATGTACTTGTTCATCAGTAAGGCCTTCACATGCGCAGACACTAAATGGAATGATGACAACACGATCTGTCACATGGGCCACTTATCTGAATCATCATACGAAAACCACTACACAACTCGTCAATTTCCCATGTCACATCATTGTCATTATTATGTAATCATGACGAAAGTGACTAAAAGTGCGACGCCAAAATCCCTTAGGCTTTTCAAATTAATGACGGCCAACTGTCTTAATGATGGCCACATGTCTTTTATGCAACTTAAATTCATCTTTGGACAACATCGTTATTTCTTGTGACCAATATCCTTCCCTCGACATACTCCTTTCCCTGTGATAGACGAGGGTCTCTTCGCCTTCACTTTTCCACCTGCGATAGGCACAAAGTATGTGACACTTTTCCTCCGCATGCGACTTATGGTCTTTACTTTCACGATAGTGGATTTTCCACAGTAAAACAATTATTTTCTTTTTTTCTTTCTTCTTTCTCTTTTCTCTCTTTTTTTATTCATTCAACTAAGTCGTGGTTATCTTCATATGGATTTAGTCGACTTCAATTTACCAGTGCTTTGATAGGTGTTCCATCCAACTTTTGCAATTGCACTGTGCCTCCAGCAGTGATTTGAATGACAACATACGGTCTTAACAAGGGTGTTTTTAACTTACCTGAATGCTTGAAATTTTTGATGTCATATAGAAGAACAAGTCATCCGGCCTGAAATTGCTTATTCTTGATATGTTGATCATGTCATACTTTTTGTCGTTCTTTCTCAACGTTGTGATGATATCCTGTGACAAAACATTCTTCTTCCAACTCTACCAGCTGTGATAGTATTTCTTTGACAACACCAACATCTGTCATCTCTGCGATCGCAACAATTCTTAAGCTGGGTGCAATGTATTCCATTGGCATGACAACTTCTTGCCCATATACCAAACGAAATGGAGTCTGACCTGTCAACCTTTTACAGTTCATGGGATATGCCCACAACATTGTGGAAATTTTCTGATCCCAGTCATCCTCTTGGACATTGCAAATCTTTGTCAACACATTTTCCAGAATTTTGTTAAATGCTTCGACAACACCATTTGCTTGAGGGTGATATGGCGTTGTCTCTATATGTTGGATATGGAATTCCTTTGTCAATTCCTCAATTAGCTGGTTAACGAAGTGTGTACCTTGGTGTTGATGCCTGGAAAATTTCTAGGTACCGATAGTACAGATTCCCCCCAGTAATCGATCCAATTAGATCCCCCACCATTTGGCATGGGGAATCTGTCCAGTTAATGGTCCGACTACCATAGATTTAATGTGTTTTAAATGTTTTAGTGGTTACGGCCCGATTCATCGTTTATGTTGTTTTCTATAATTAAATGATGAAATGCAAGTGCATATAATCTAAATGTGTGTAATTGATAAACAGAAGCCTCACACGTGATGCACAGGTCCTTACCTCTCATCTTACCACTCTTGTCCAATCAATTACTTCTTTAAATATGAATCTAAACAACTCTATTCTATCCCCATAGGGAGCAGATCTAAAAGTTAGATGAATGTACTGCAATTATTTATACTAATCTCACAGACAGTTGTTTCAATTTCATTTGCATATTCAAAGCATAAATATTATCAAAGAAAGCTCTGATATAATAAAACATTCATTACTCATTTCATACACAGATATTTATATAGAAACAAAATCATTCATAACCAAAGAAGAAATTCAAAGAAGTTAGAACGATCTCATAGTTCTATGGAAACAAGAAGAAGTAATTCCACATTGTAAAATTCGACACATCCCAAGAAAATTTCCGTGCAGGCCTTTCCCAACAAATAGGTCCTTCTTTATTAGCAGAAAAACGAGTTCTTTTACAAAATAGTCCAACCCTTCTTTGTGCTAGCAAAAGTCCCTCTACTCTGCTCTACTCTCTATCTCTATTTATAGTACAATTACAATTCGTCATCTAGTGACTCTTCAATTACCCTAACCCTGGGAATTACAAAATTCGTCTTCTAGTGCTTCACATTAGGAAAATGCCAAAAATATATAAAAGACAAAACTTTTAAGTGGGCCTAACTAGCTGGAAACATATTCTCCCCATGAGTTAGCCTCTTCTACAATAGACTTGTATTTTGTTGGCTCTAGTACTTGCACGGTCATTTCATTTATCGCCAATTGTGTCTATACACATGTCACCTTTTCTGTGGAGGACTTACACATGTCTTTTAAAATGTAAATGTTGACAGAAGCCTACCCAACCCAAGTGTTAAGATCTTCTTCGTTGACGGCTTCTATTTTTCTGAATGTATTGTATATCTTCTTGCAGTTTGTCCTGCAAATATGCCATACGTTGGTCCTTGCTTGGAAGATATGTGATCCTCTCAACCAAAGGAATCTGACATTTCTCATGGACTTGATATATCCTTTTGTAGAAGTCCTCGCACTTCTCCAAAATCTTGGCAATTTCGTTGCTTAACCTCGGGGAGGCTTTCCTGCAAAATTCTAAAAGTGCAAATTCTAATTTTATGACATCTGCGGTCTTTTGCAGTAGATGTTCGGGAAACTTTGAGTTAGCTTCCACCTAGGTCAACTGGATTTTGACCTTTTTCTCCTACCTCCATCAGTCCTTCTCTGAAGGTCAGTGATTCCGCTGCAATCACCCTTAGTCTCGTCATTATCAGCCTCACTTTATAGATATCACCTATGAGAGTAACTAGAGCCTGATGTATATGCCTTCGAATTTTGCAGGCTTGGTCGCAAAAATGGGAGACATCCTGCTTCTTCTCATAGTTGTTTTCAGCTGATCCTCCATGGATTCCTTCTGTTTCGCCAATTCTTCTATTCGGGTTTTCAATTCTTCTACCTGTTGGCTTGCCAGGGACTCTTTGGACTCCAGCTGGGAGATTCTGTCTTCAAAATCATTTCTCTCTCCCTCCATTATTACTAATCGCACATTCAATGCCTCCCTCTCCTTTTCAGACATCATGTTTCCTTTTTAAGTCTATGCCCTCTCCTTGTAGTTTCACCAGGCTATCCTTCAATTTAAACATTTTCTCCTTGTTGTGCTCCACCTTGTTCATCAGTCGATCAACATTATCGACGCTGGCCTGCACAACTTCTATATTCACCGAGGTCGTGAATTTGGGGTCTTTATGAGTACCCTCCATTATGGTGTCCTCGGTGACTATGACCCTGTTCTCTTGCATGCCCATCTTTAACTGCTTCTCTGACCTCCGTGTGATTGTATTTTGAGATTTATCGAAAATTATCGTGTCTAGGAGAGCCACCGTGTGCTGCTTAAACAAAGTAAATGGAGTAAGCCCGAGCTCTACAAAAGGAATGTGATCGCCTATGATTGTTCCACTTGACGAAGCAGGAGGTTCTGGGTCCACTAGGTCATTTAGGGTTGCCTCTCAATCCAAAGCTTCCCTGATCCTGTCCTCCTCTTCTTTTCTTCATAGTTCTTCTGTCGCCTCCTCAGCTTCCTTTTGTGCTCTTTCCTCTACTTCTTTCTTTAATCTCTCTTCTTCTTGCCACTTCTGGGCTTCTTCTGCTTGGTTTCTCTTGGCTTCCTCTCTTTGTTTCTTCTCATCCTCTGCCTTCTACAACCTTAGAGCTTCCTCCTTCTATTTTTGCAACTCCATTTCCATAGTAATGTTGTCGTCTTTGATTCCGCTAACGCTACTCTTCTTTGAAAAGCGCTTCTAACTCAGTCAGATTGTTGGCTCTTCTAAATACCTCTTCATCCCTATTAAAGAAATCTGAGTATTCAAAATGTATTTTGACGACTGCACAGTGTTCTGCGACCTTTCCGCTGTTATCGTTTCTCTTAAAACTTTTCTCTCCAAAATGAAAAGTCTTCAATTCTTTCACAAAATCCTTGGCACCCTTCACCTTGGATAATTTGTATCCACCAATGTAGAAAGGCAGTGGGAGAAAAGTTACCTTTTTCATGTCATGCAGAAAGTTGCCGACCCCATTTAAGAACACCTGCCTTACGGCCTCTTTGTGGACTACATAGTCCGTGGTGTACTTTGGTAGAAGGGATGGAGCTCTGGAGCATCCATACATTCGTAGGTACGTGCCTTCCTACGAGAAAAAGTAATCTCCATACTCGCCTATAACCTCCATGGTAATGTCGGACATGAAATTTGGTTCTTTTAAGAAAATTAACTCATACAGAGGCATCAAAAATTCTTCACAAATGAGTTTATAAAAGCCCGCAAACCTATGGGCCCAAAGCATTTGATAAGAAACATAAACATGAGACTCGGTCTGAGTCCAAATGCACCCAAGCTTAGAAAAAGGGTGTTTACACAAAATGCAGTCGATAATGTAAGTTGCCTTATAAAACTCAGACCTATTATGGGTTATACCTCCCTATGCGGCTGCTACGCAGGATGACGGGTTGTTTGATATGATGTCCGCTCAGTTAAAAATTGTGCCCTCAAAGGCTATATAATATATTAGAGGAACCCAATTCAATTTATACATGGTTCCATCGGCTTGGCCAAAAATTATGTTCAACATCAAAGCTATGATCCTGAATGGGGTTTGTAGGCTTTGGGACTCATAATCCCCACTTGCTTTTTGGCGCAACTGTTTCCTTGGCATTATCGTTCTGTTTGCACACTCCAAGGGATCGATATTTATCCCTTTAACACAATCCTTGGTCATCATGACCTGTGGAGGGGGTATCTTGTAGGCTAATGTTATGTAAGTTGGGGTAAATGAAGCAAAATTTTCCCCTTTAATGTTAGAGATGATCCTTGAGGTGGGATTTGTCTAGGGCAAAATCCACCCAATAACTTTGAAGCAAGGAAACAACTTCGGGCGAGTAGCGGCTTTAGTGATGCTTGACTTTCTTATGTTTTGGTATATGGTCATTTTCTCCAGACCGACATCTAGGATGTTATGATCCATGATCATCTGATAGAGTTCTCCCCATTTGAATTCGAGAGAAACTCCTGTGGTAGCTGTGGTATCTTCGAATTTGGTTTTCGTCCTAGATATGACTTCCACATATGATTCTGATTCACTTGCCTTCGCCTTCCTTTTACTGTTTTTCTTAGGCATTGCATGAATTTGTTGTTTTAAAATCATTTTTCAACAAGATGATCTTGCTTGGTGAAAATAGAACCTGCGGTACACGGAAATGAGCGTAATTAGAAGTCACTTATTAATACCACGGGTTTTTTGAATAATCAAAGAGATTAATACCAAAAAAAAATGCATCATTGTACTAAGGTATCCTGTATTGAAAAGAAAGACTACTACATGTATAATCGATCTCAAGAAGACTACATTGGACCTTAAAATACAACCATTTTCTAGTGTCAAATTTGGGAGGAAAACCAAAGTTATATGTACATTGTTGACCACTCAAAATGTAGTTGTGTAGGATGGAGTGAAGTTTTCCATTCGAATTTGCCTGATCATTTAATGAACTCATGGTGTAATAAAAGGGCGAGCAATTACAAAGTTCAAATGAAAGCCTATCATCACATATCCATATGCTATTGTGTAAGCTTTAAACCTGTTGTCAACTCATCTAACTCTCCTTCTTCATTTTAAAACAATAGTAATTTACCAAGACAATGTTGTAAGTAAGCACCTTATTGTTTGTTCTATTATGCATTTTCAATTGCAAGTTAATTATTTTTTGTTGATTCTCATACAAGTTAATGATGGTAGAGAGTACAATGTTGATCACCAAGGCAGTAAAGAACAACTTGAGCTCTGTAACACTGTTAAGAAGTGTAGAACATAAGTTTTGCTTCCCAACCCTTTTATTCATTAACTTTAGACTTGTCGGGGCAAAGAGGCTTCTACTCCCGACTTTATTTAAAGGTGGAGGTGTGCAAAAAAAACTAGGTCAAGGCATTATATCGTTGTAATGGCTTACTTCATAGTGTTGGAAGGTGGACTCTAAAAAATTTGAAAACCTTGTAACCCTTTTAGTTTCGTCAAATAAAATTGAGCGGATATTATGTAACACTCCTAGTAGCCTCTTTACTCTATCGAGTTTTATAGGGTGCTCGTCGTTGTTCATTCGAGGTTGAAAGCATAAGTATGTGCAATAATAGCATTGGAAAAAATCCCCCTAATGAGAAGAGAGGTTTTAGGCATAATCCGTAAACCCCAAAATTAGGGAAACAAAGACGAGCTAAGTATTTTTTGGATTGGGAAGGACTTTCATTCTAGCATGGAGTTGTATACAAATTTGCTCATAAAAAATGAGTATGTTAGAGCTTTGATAAACAGGATCAGAAAAAACTTCTCCCTAAGAAATTCGAACGAGTAACCAGTTTCTCGGTGACCTAGCCATGAGGAAAAAGAACAACCCACAGGAAAAAGCTCCATGAAGGATAGGCCAAACGCTATGAGCGTAGTGGTTCTAAATGACTGGCTCGGAAAAACCCTTATTCCCTAAAGTGGTTCATTTTTTCTACCAGCTATGGCACGAAGACGACCATGAGGCCAAGTTCAACCCAAAAATCATACTTATTGGCTTTTAGCCATGCAAACCGAAAACAATTTTACCCTAAACTATGGCAACGATATTACAGACGTAGATACGGAGGCTGCGAACCGGAGGGGAAAATACCCTATCTCAAAATAAAAACAGCTACGATACTTTTTAGCCAAGTTTCTACCGTATATAAAGTTTCATTCTTTAGGAAATCACAAGGGTACAAAAATATGGGGCGCCTACCTATCAAAAGTTAAATGGCTGCAGGCTTGGCTGGATGTACCGACTCCAAATATCTCTCCTCGATTGGTTGTTTTTACAAACGACGTTTCGTGGGATAGAAATCAAATAACCACACCCATTTATATATAAAATCGAACCAAATTGTCATTAATGTAGTCATTGAGTTATTGAATGCGGCAGTTGGGCATTAAATATGGTGGGTGGAAAAACTCTGTTTGGTGCGATACACTTTTGGTCGCAGTGAAAAGGATTGTGATACCGACAGTATCGCCAAAACATTACAAGTTAGTCCAACCGTATCGACGACATGTTTTGTGTCACGCTAACTATGTCAGCATCTTTATCCCATTTTCTCTGAATTCGGGACATGCGACTGTTTCAGCCAGTTTAAGAGTCGCGATTCTTTTTCAAACTGTTGAATGCTTTGGAGAAAACTCACGAGTTTCCTCCGACCGTTCCGACGACAACTCACTAAATTCCTTTGATTAGTTTTGTCGACGCTTATTCTATCAACCATTTCATTGTGGATGTGACTGTATCGACGAAAATCCAGAGTTTCCCCAAAAGATGGGTATCCTATAATCGTCGACAATATTCACCAATCTCTCTGATCATTTTGGAAGTGACTCGTGAGTTACTCCATACAGTGTCGACGAGTTTCGTTAAGTTACACCGAAACAATGAATGCAGAATCCTTCTTTTGATCCAACCAACCGTTTCGGAGAGACTGGTCGAGTTACTCCAACATGTCGGCGAAACTAGCCAAGATGCCCTGATATGTCAGAGGGAAAATGTGAGTTTTAACTTAGCCAAAACTTGTTCTTATCAAACTTTTGGAAAAACTAAGTGTGCAGGAGTAACTCCCTTGGGTTGAAAAACTAATCTAAGTAAGCTTTCAATAAAAAATATAAGGAGGGGCCCTAAAATTTAAAAAAGAATTGGGGAAGCAGTTGCAACAGCAACACTTGGTTGCTTATCAGAAATTTTGGGCAACCGAATCTTGTCATGACATTTTCAAAGAGTAACTTCGCAGCAGTCGCAACAGTACAATCTTTTTCTAGTGTGGCTTCAACCCATCTTGTTAGGTAGTTGGTCGCATTAATTATGTATCTTTCCCATGTGCACTTCCATGTCGTACTAATAAGACCCACAAAACCAACGTGACATTTATCAAATGCACACAGAGTTACTTATGGTACTATTGGCATCTCATCTCGTCACGATAATATTCTCGTGCATCTACATGCATGGTAGGCCACCACAATCCCGCTTGCAATATCTTTTGCACTATAGATCTTCCAGCGTAATGACCTCTTGCGACACCTACATGTGCTTCATTCAGTATCATCAGTCGCTCATGTTCCAAAACGTAGTGATGGAGAATTTCATCAGGGCCCATCCTGTATAATTGTCCAACAATCAACTAGAAGTATGCAGCTCAGACAACCAATTGTTTCTTCTGCATAGTGGTAAACTCAACTGGTGCATAACTCGTACTCAGAAATTGTATGGTGTCTCTGTATTGATAATCAAATATTGTTATTGCAAATTGTTGTGCATTAGAGAGACTATCGTCGAGGTTACCAAGTTCTTCTCCACTTTCTATCCTTGACAAATGGTCTGGTCTTCAATTCAGTCCACTGGGTTTAACAATGACTTCAAAGTCAAATTCCTGAAAAAGGAGAAGCCACCGGCAAATCTACCCCCTCCTCCCCCGAATAATGGCTTATTAACCAGGTATTTCAATGTTGAATAGTGTGTGTACATTTTAAAATGTCCACCCAATAAGTAGTGTCTGAATTTAAGTACAACATATACCATTGCTAACCCTTCTCTTTCTGTCATGGTATAATTCTTCTCTGCCCTGGTTAATTTCCTGTTGGCAAAGGCTATAGGATGGTCGATGGACCCTTCACTAGGATATGTTAATACCACGCCGAGCGTGACATATGACACATCGACATGTACATGGAACTCTTTCTTCCAGTCTGGAAATACAAGTGTGGGTGATGTAACCATCTTGTTCTTCAACGTGTCCAGACTCTCTTGGCAACTTTATGTCCACTAGAACTTGATATCTTTCTTCAGTAACTTTTCCATTGGAGCAGTCACCTTCGCATATCGTTTGATAAAAATTTTGTAGTATCTTATGTGTCCCATTGTTGCGCGCAATTGTTTAACTGTGGTCAGTTGTCGTAGGTCAAGGATGATCACAATGTTAAAAGGATCGACCAACATTCCATTGCGACAGACCACATGGCCCAACAAAATTCCAAATGGGGCACAAAAGATGCATTTCTTTAAATTTAATGAATTTTGATACTGGTGACAATGTTCCAGCATCATCCTGAGGCTCTCAATATGATCCTTAATGAGCCCAAATACTGCTCAATCGTCAAGGTAGACTTCAAGAAATTTGTGAATAAATTCTTTAAAGGAAACAAAGACTATTCTGAAAAAAGTAACAGTAGCATTCTTGAGTCCAAAGGGCATTACTGTGTACTAGAAATGCCCCCACTCTGTCGCAAAGGCGGTCTTGTGATGATGTTACTTTGCAATTCAAATCTAATGGTAGTGAGATAAACCATCAGTGAATGAATAAATTTCTTGACTTCTGACACTTTCCAGTACCTCATATGTAAATGGAGTCGAAAATGGGTCATGCAAACAAGCATCATTCAGTTTTCTTAGGTCGAAGCAAATTCTTCCTTCACCCGTAGCCTTTTTTTCGTGTACTACTATCGGGTTGATCCATTCTGATTCTTCAACAGGCTCTATAGTACCAGCGTCCAGCATTTGGTCCAGCTCTACATTGACTTTTTCTTTATACCATGGATTCAATCGGTATGGTCGCTGCTTGACCAGTTTTGCATCGGGTCTCAAAGGTATTTTCATTTCTCACAAGTCTCCGACAATTCCTTTCATCTCCAAAAATTTCGTAGGGAATAGATCCTGGAACTCATGCAATAAGTCCGTGAGCTTGCCTAGAGTCTCATCATCCCAATAATCTATAATATTGACAAACTTTGGATTCTCCGGGGAGCCAAGGTTAACTTTCTTTACTTTTAGTGGACTCAGGAATTGGTTGTTGGAAATACCAAGTCCTTCCACTCTGTGAGTACCTTCATATTCTGGAATGTTTACATCGAGCGAGTCATCGTCATTAGATTCTCCCATCACGTTGTAGAATTCCATCCAGTGGTGGATTGTCGTGCTACTCTGGTTGAAGTTTGTCATCGCACATGGATATCTTCGAATATGTTTGTTTTCATCGCTCGTAATGCAACATCAATGGAAGGATGGTCATCTACGAATTCAAATGTATGTGTGAAGATAGTAGTTAAATCCTCCCATTCAAGAGATCCTCATTGCAACTCAACTAATGTATGCCAATTCCTTGGTATCATGTCCAGTGAATGTACGAAGTGATAAACCCACTACTGTCGCAAATATGACTGCCATGTCATGCAACAATACTCAATGTGTTCGACATGATCTGTAAAGTACACTTGCGACCAGTATAATTGATCTCTTCTCCAAATATTATCTCCATCATTTTTGTACATTATGACCATTCAAAGATATATTCTTTATGTCTACCCCACCATCTAGCAGGCGTAGCTTTCTACACAAAGTCCAGGGCAAACAAGCACCGAGACTCTGTAACTTTTGCTTCAAACTCTGTCAGAAAAGATGCAAGGTTAGGTAAACCTTCATATGTAGGTAGCTCACTTGCCTTGTCTCCTACCCGTCACACAAACTATGTAATTCTTGCACACCTTCTCATAGATACTTCATGTATCCGATTTTGCCAATTTTTAACTTTTCACCCGAATCGGATGTACAAGAGCTAACACTACGCCAACTCATCTTTCCATCAGTTGTTGGATTTATATAGTCATCTCTTACATATGTGATATTATAGATATTATCGAGATAGTCACTTTTTCCTTCATTGTGCACTGGTTCAACATATCTATGTCCTTCTAGAGGGTCAATTGGCGCGACCACTCTTATATCTGAATCTTCAAATGATAAGATTCTTCTCTTAAAATTTATTATGGTATGATTTTCTATCGCCTAGTCAATCCCCAAAACTGCAAGATATGGGTTTGTATCATCGACAATGTTGATCACTTCGAAGTCTGCATATGTTCTTAGTCCTTCTACTTCAACAGGTAGATGAGTCAGTCGACCAATAGGTAGGACCTTCGACTGATTTTCTAGCCTGAGCTGAATGGGAGACCAATCTGGTCATGGTTTTCTCATGCTTTCCCATGTCTTTCTTGTCAAAATATTAACATCAAATCCCAGGTCTAAAATGATATAATCCATATCATAATCGCCTATCTACGTAGTTATTCTTAGCTTGCGACTGGTCTTTAATCTTTTTTCTGACATGGTTAAGTCTTTTGTCTGGTCGCAGATCTTCCCAAGTTTCTTCTATTAAAGCTCTCAATTCTGTGACAACATCTTTATCATGGATTAGCGATAATCAACTTTTGAAAAATCCTTTAATTTTACTAACCTTTCTTGATGGTTGCTTTCAAAATACATGATCGAATCTTTCAGGCATCTCCCTTACTTGTCCTCTTGGTGGCATAGGAGCAGACGTCGACGCTTTATTCCTATCGATGAATTCTAGTCGGGCATCTAAGAATATTTCTTTTTCTCTCTGGACGTCGACTGGTACCTTCTTTTGTGATGTCAGTCACACTTATGGTTGGTGATGCTGTGCATTTTGGTTTACTCCAGTCGCAACACCTCCTCTTGTGACAAAAACAATGTTTGCTTCTCTCATCTCAACATAATTCATCTGGATGTTCTAGTTGGGAGTTAGATTGGGATTCTGCAGGGGAATTGGATTTCCCATATTCTTGGCATGCCACTTAGCAGTTAGTTGAGGGAATTCCTCAATTTTGTGGTCGACAACTTTACAATACGAACATGTCTCAACAGACTTTCAGCCCTTGATATTCCTTCTCTGATGCATTGGTGTGATGATATAAAAAAATGCTCCATCTTTTCCCTTCGATGATTTTCAAGCATACATTCCGTGAGCATAACATGTTGGCTGACGGCCTCTCCAAACAGGCTATGAATTTGGACATGGGATATGGATCCTTCTTTGAATATTTGGATGGAATGGTCATAGAACATGGCCAATTTATGCTTTTTTAGCTGTTGAATCCTAACTGTTTTATTCAGCATTTGATTTGTTTTTCTTTGTCTGTCATGTATGAGACTTATCAGTCAGCAAGTTTTGCTCAGGAATGTCTGTTTGTGATCACCTCTGATTTCTCAGCATTTTCTGACCTGATATTTCAGGGATGATGAGAAAAGTCTGCTATGATCAGACTTTCTATCTTTCTGTTGGCTGGATGCTTTTGCTGGCATGATCTTCTATGCCTAGTTTCTGATGGGATCCTTATTGTTACTCTCTGAGAAGGAAGATGTAAAATGTATAATATGTCTTTTGATTCTTACAAATAACAAAGACTGGTATTTTTTCCTCTGAAAAGATTCAGAAAAATGTGTCATAATTAACATTTATTAACTATTATGAATGATATACTCCATTTGAAAGAAATGTCATAGTCAATAATACTAAATTTAAGAGAAAATTGAAATTACCATTTGTGCCAAGCATTATCTGTGCATGTGCCTGAAACATTCACAAACACAAACGAAAATTGAAATTACCATTTGTGCAAAGCATTATGTGTGCATGAAACATTCAGAGACACAAAAAATGCAGTTCAGATATCGAGATTCATAAATGAACAACACTTGGAAAAGTACACCTAGAAATCAATTTGGATAACCTGAACTAGAGGCTGCATTAGAGGTGGTTGCATTAACTGCTACATTGGAATGTGTTGGGGTTGAGATTTATGTAACAGTGGGCTTGGCTGTGCCACCCAACCTGCATTTGGGCTTTGCTTCCCAGGTTGAAACTGAGTTTGTGCTAAACATATATGACCCTGTCCACTAGACTATATCAGAGAATCTAGGTGGAAATTGGGCACTTGCAAATACATCATAAATAACATTTATTAACTATATACTCCATTTGAAAAAAATTCCATAGTCAATGATACTAAGTTCAAGAGAATTGAAAATACCATCTGTGTGGAAATTGGGCACCTTCAAAGACTGAAAAATCTAAATATATTTAGAACCAAAGACTGATGAGAAATCAGCATTTCCCGTACCAATGTAATATAGGGACTCGCTAATAATTCTGGAAGCTTCTTGCGGTCCTACGAAACCTCGTAATCCTGACTGGTATTCCCTCAGATATTGTATTTGTTGCTCAAAACTTAACATGTAAAATGCCATCACTTTCAGTACAGGAAACCAACCAAGTTAGTACAATGCCATGAATGCCTAAACTGGCCATGGCTTTTAACTTTCTCCACTCTCTGAAGTAGCGTTGTCGTAGCCAGAGCCAACTGAGGTGAATGTGACTCTGGTGATTTAATCGTCCGACGTTAGTTGTGGGTCGAGGTATGCAGGGATTGTTTCTTTGATACCCAAGGCCGAAGCTGCAGCTCAAAATGTAGAGAAATGAGACTAAGAAAAATTATTCAATCCTTGGAATGTATATAGAAATATAAATGTTGAGTATCTGGAGGTCATACCCAAGAAATCTAAAGTAAGCTTTCCATTAGAGAAGCATCTAGCAGGTATCCCACCAGGAAAATCTCTACTGTAAGGCGGGAAGTTGCACTTCACCGGTGTATTGATGTTATTGTTGTTGCCAGCGTCAAGAGTAGAGTCTCCTAACACAATTAATGCAGGAAACCGTGGTGTGCCTTGACCTTGAACCACCTCTGAACTTGAGATTAAGCAAAAACACACTAAGATGAGAGTAGTCGCGCCGAATTCCAGGAGGCCGCCATTGATGGTGAATTTTGCAGCTCTGTATTCTATGTTTGCCTATTTAAAATAATCGTTGGAGAGTGGTGCTTCCAAGATGAATGTAGAGTGTAGAAGCAGTTGAATGGTTCGTGAGTTATTAAAGGTACCGTGAATTTGAATGACAGTTAATAAATGCCATTAATAAATTAATAAATCACTATACCACATTATGGCATGGCCAGTTAAATGTAAATTTTGTAGTTAATAATTAGCACGATCAATCAAAAACCAAGTTAATGTTGCTGACGTGAGTTCGCCGCTTACAGGTGAAGCGGATTCCCAAGATGATGAGGTCAACAACTTCTAGCCAAATGACAAAATGACAATTTAAAATAATAATAATAATACAAATATATAAACATTATAAATACAAATGTTTGTTTTACAAATTTAAAAGAAACTAATACAAACTCATATATATATATATA